>JAPKLW010000923.1:212350-305976 GCA_026898455.1 Plectranthus barbatus | reverse complement strand
ACTGAACCTTTTATTTGTTCTGTTCGTGTGTTGGTTTAAATTTGATATTGTCTTGTTTATGTTAAGTCATTTATTTTGCATTAGGATTAGATTCAACCACAAATTGATTGAACCCCTGCTGTAAGTTGATTGTGTGCACGATTCTTCACAAAAGGCATTCCTCGTGGGATCGACTCTAGATACTCCTAGATATTACTTGACAGTGTACACTTGCACTTTATTGCTGCACACGTTGCACGCGTATCACTCACGTAAAAAAATATCTCAATATATTTTTTCCTGCCCAAAAATTAGGGTTCATTGGTTGTATATATATTCCTCATTGTATATTGAGTTGGTTGTACACATTGGCGAAGCCAGGCTTAGGCTGGGGGCGGCCGGAATTTTTTTTTCTTTTAGCTATAGATTGAGAAAAAATTATATAACTCAATTCAATCGAATGTGGTTGAGCCCTACGGAACTTAAAGTCTGGCTCCATCCCTGGTTGTACATATATTGTTTCAATGAATATTAGCTGCCAGTCATATACAATTCTTCATGACCTGCACTTTTGTTTTCAAGTTTAAAAATATATTATCTCGTGATTCACGATAATCACCTAATAATTTTGCGAATATATATTAGGGTTTTTTTGCACATGTATCTTATGTCCCACGTGATTTTTTAAGACTCTTGGTAAGATAGTGTACCTACCATATTTGCATTATTAGTTATTTATAACATCTCACAGTTTGTTTTATCTGATTTGTAATCTTCTCTCTAATGAATTGATCCAAATTAAAATTATTGTTTCAAAATATTATATTTAATTGCTTTGTTAGTTATCTTTAAAATACATTGTGTTACTTTTCACATATATTATGGTTAGTGAAATTATACATATTTTTTAATAATTAATATTTTTTTTAATCTCAACCGTGACAATCACTATAAAGGGTGAAATTCAATTTTATTTAACATAAACTTTATTTTTAACATTAAATCTGAATTCTATTATTATATTTGTTAAAATCTACATTTATCACAACTCAAAAAAAAAAATTCAATTTTACGTCTATGGTAAGGAAAAGAGATCCATTACGCCCATTTTCATACTCCATTCTATACTTATTATCAAAACTAGATTGCAACCAACGCGTTGCGCGGATTATATGTATAATATATATATATATATATTAATGTTATTAAATATTCCCTCCGTCCCTCCCGAATTGTTACACTTATCAAATCGGGCGTCCCAACCGAATTGTTACACTTACTAAATGTGACAATTTTTTCACACTCAACAATAAAATATTAATTCCACTTAAACTCACGTCCTTAATTCTCGTGCCGAAAAGAAGTGTAACAATTCGCATGGGACGGAGGGAGTATAATTTTTATTTTAGTTATATATTTGTTGACAAAAATGAGTATCGAAATTTTTTTGTAAGATGCACACTTACACACACAAATAACTTTATTAAATGAAACATAAATACTTTCACTATATGAAAATGCATTATGAGTATTGAAAACAATTATTAAAGAAAACTTAATGCGAAGAATAGTAACAAATCCATCAACATTACATAATGTATTTTATTTTTTCTAACTCTGAATACTGAACACTACTTATTATATAAATAAAAACATCTATATATTTATATTTACTTTAACTGGTAATATTATAAATTCTGAAAAATCTCATTGTACATGAAATTTTAAGTTTTTGAAATATTGTTGTTGTCCTTGTCACATATCAAAATCTTCAATCCAGTGCGACTTGTGACCCTTGACACAACAACATATACTGTCCATTCGCAAATACTGGTTTGCTCAATAAAATTCTTACATGAGATGGCGACTGTCCTCGGCTCTTTTTGATGGTCATAGCATAAGAAACTTATATTGCAAATTTTCTCCACTGAAATTTGAATGGGATTCGATGCTCTGATGGTATAATAGTCATCCTAGGTATAAATACATTTTCACTAATATTTTTTTCACTTAAAATTTTGGCCTCTATTATGTGATTACCAAGTTGCGTGAAAACCAATCGTGTCTCATTGCATAAGCCAGAGGAAGGATCAATGTTCCTCAATAACAAAATGGGAGTTCCAACTTTCAAATTCAATTCACGATTTGGTAATCTAAAACACTTCAATGTATTAAGGAACTCTGGTTTGTGCACCTCACTTAGAATATCAGCCACACTTTATGTTCTGCACATAGAATTAGAACTTAAGTATGCCTTGCCAACATTATTTTTCAGTGATATCATATATTTTTATTGACCATCTCAACTACTTCATTTGTTGGAGCCAAAATAGCCCTATCCTTCAAGCATGAGACATATTGTAATCCTACATCTGTTGCAGGATATAAAGTATCAACAATACCTTAGATAGGATCACCACTAAATTAAATGTTAATATCTTCTGGAATCTCAATAACACCATCTACATCATTTAGTGGACATAGATTCTCATCTCCAATTGCCGCAACCCAATCAGCAAACTCTTTAAGTTTCGAAGTTTGCATCTGATCATCAATCATATTCAGACACATGTTCTTCGTTAACCTCAAGATACAGACATTACGTCATAAATACAATGACTTAATTGTTGTATTAACTACATCACTTCTCCTTCCTTTTGGGATGACATATAGAATCTGTCTAAAATTACAATCAAACACAACTGTCTTACCTCCAAATGGTAGATTCTTGTTGTGTGCATTTTGAAATCACATTATATCCCTCATTGCTTTATCAAATGTTCAAAACAATATTTGTGGATCATATGTGTTTCATCCCATATTATAAGTCTGCAACGTATCAACAGTTCAGCCAATTCACTTCCTTGTTCAATATGACATATTGAGTCTTCATTTATATCAATTGGGATTGCAAAACGTGAGTGAGCTGTCCTGCCACCATGATGTAGCAAAGATGTTATTCCACTTGATGTAACATTTAATACAATATCACCTTTGGACCTCAATCGAGCGGATAATATTTTCCAAATAAATGTTTTTCATGTTCTCCCGTATCCATATACAAAGAACAGTCCTCCATTTTCTGAATAACATCTATCAATGATTGTATCATATACAATCTGTTGTTCGTTACTCAAATTCGATTCATGATCCTTGGCAAGTTTTAGATAATCGTAACTCTACTCTTCTATGATCAGATCATTACCTACATTCATCAAAACCTCATTAAAATCACTTTGCATTCTATCAAAATCTTTCAAGGAGTGGCCTGGTTTCTTCAATATCTTCTCCAATTCAGTAAGACCATATTTATTTATATCGTCATCACTAAAATACAAACCTTCAAAAAGAGGTATTAGCATATTATTTAACCAAAACATAAATTTATGTCACATATTTTTTATTCAAAGGTATTTACAACAAATAGTTGATATTCAACTAATTTTTAATAAACATATATGTGTTTTTAGTGAAATTATAAAATACTAAAAAATGAGTATAATAACAGTATATTATAAGTGAATGACATACCTTAATTGTTTGAAATGATGCATCTATTATATAATATATCATCAGACATATATTTCCAAGATGCTTCCAAAACATGATTAGGCCTGCTCATCGATTATGCAACTAATAAATTTGCAAATAGTTGTTTCAGTGAATGAGCATTTCTCCAATGATTTGCCTCTTCGATTCCACTTATATAATCTTTATCATCTTCTAGCGATCCCAGTGCATAGCATGCATCATGATATGAATCGTATAAAACACCATTGATACGTCTCATATCAGCATGACATTTGGCTCCACGCACAACATTAATTAACATTCTTAAGTAATGATTATCATCGGTATCGGGAGCTATGAAAAATACCCTTCCAACTGGTCTTTTTTTTCATTTCGTCCACATTCTTGCATCATTATTCCAAACAAACTTGGTAGGAAACCTAATTCATTTGCTTCAAGATACAATTTATTTACCTCAAATCATGCTAAAAACATGCTTTTTGCCACTGTATTTCAATTAACAATTGATGCAATTCCGTCATGTTCAGAATATATCATAAGTTGTTCATTGTCGAGATGGAAATTAAGTCGTTGAACATGTGGATGTCTAAAGTTGATATCAAATGAATATATTCTCCAAACTGCTTCACATGGTGAAATATACCTACAAACGCAGTACATATCTATAGATTGGTTGCACCATTCGACGTTGATGTGACCATCATACTTAATTAATAAGTATTTGTTATGAGGTACAACGTATCTATTATCCAAATATACATCATTTTTCTTAATTGTCCTACTATTGTCCCTTCTTCGATAGATGGGATACCCATCATCATTAATTATGGTGACCTGTGCATATCTCTTTGGAAAGTGTTTGGAGCACTTTCCATTTAACATACACGGAGAATTTCTTCTTGCAATACTACACGGTACACGCATCATAAAATTAGATATTGCAATGTGATATTCTTGTTCCACGTCTATAACTGGTATTTCAGCTAAGATGGTCTTATCAATATGTTCAGACGAATGGTATTTGTCCTCTTTCGCCAGGAAAATTAATATATGTGCATGGGGTAATCCTCTCTTTTGAAATTCAATAGTGTATACCGTTGTATATAAAATAAGAAATAATATTTTTTAGTAAAATATAAATTCTAAACAATATAACGTATTTGTGTAGAAGAAATATTATGAATGCATGTTTAACTAAATTGAATAAGAATTAATATATTAAATACCTGCAATAACTTTTTCAAATATTTGTTATGGTGCACATCCTTCATCAATTCATCTAATTTCATCTTGAAAACTCACGTTACAATATCTGGTCTGTCTTCTGCATTCAAGTTACGTTCATCTAAGAAACGTACTAATTCTGGCCATTTAGGATTGCATGTGATAGTTATGAATAAATCTGGATATCCCGCCCATTGGCATATTGTCATTGCATCCTGATAATTTTGAATCATATATCTCGCCCCTCCTGTAAAGTTTGATGGCAATATAACTCTCTTACCCTTGGTGGTTGGATCATTTTCTCCACTTACAACAGCTTCTTGTCAACTTATTGTATATATCACATCGCAATTTGCTTTGGTTGTGTCTGATGTAGTTCCATGTGGAAGACTCAATCATAGTATAGGCATCAACAATAAATTATTTGAATAATCTCCTTAAAGACAATATGTGGTTTGATCCTGATATACGTTCGTGTAAACGATACACAAAATACTCTCTTTGACTTACTTTCTTCCTAGCACGAGAACTATCATTTCTCATCACTGATACTGATAGTGAAATATCTTCAGTATATCCATCCTCTCAATATAGAAACAAAATTGGATATTGAAGTGCCTGGTACGAAAGGTGTAGCTCATTTATACACTGCAATTGACCATTTTTTAATTCAGTCAAAATATATATACGAACCATTGCCTCATCGAAATTCCCAACAATAAGAGCAGCGACTTCACTAACAGTTAGCATGTTATAGTTGCTCGCATCTCCAGTTCTTCGGCTTATTAGCTTCAACTTGATATTTGAGCATTGTTTGACTTCTATTTTATCACGAGTCATCCTAAATAATTTTACCAAGTTGTTGTGAATATCAAACATGGTAATTAGTTCTGATACACATCTTGTTGTATATTGTTGGCTTCTTCCGATCGTCTGGACAATGAAAAATTATAATAAATATTGGGATATTTGTATAAAATAATATAATAGATTCGATAAGAAATTAAAGAATATTTATTGACGGTAAAGTTATTACCTAACAGATGATATCCTATTTGATATCTCATTTTGTATCATAGATTTAAAATTGAGCAAACTTTGGTGTTGCACCATCCTCCGGCAATAAACTATCAATTCGATGATAGTTTTATCCACACAATCTAAACGCTGGAGGTGAAGATCTGGTGTTCAAATTCTTGTCTATTCTTCCACCCATAGACATAAAGCTGAACATGCTATGGAATGACCGTATATTTTGTTGAAAATTTTTGTTGTGTATATGAATTCCAGATAAAATATCTCTTAATAATTATGGAGGGAACTATATGCTTGGCATTTTTTTCTTTTCAAAAAAACAGCAAGACGAAAATTTGGGATTGGATGTCATTTTTTCCTTCTTTTATCTTTCACCATATCAGAAAAATGCTCCACAACAATTACAGATGAACGTAGGATCACCAATATCAGAATAACCTAACTCATACAAATTAAAGTGAAGATAAGTAATAAAATATATAATTTTATATTTCTATATTTAATGAGCACCCATACTTTATAATATAATATTAAATTAATTGTATTTTTAATATATATAAATATATACGTTGCATATTATTACATGGAGTAATTTTTTAAAATCATGATTTTTTATAATATATGTTTAAATATGATAACTATTTAATGATTGATACACAATATCACATACCTTTATTAATATTGATATGCGTCGATGAAGTACATATCAAAGCATGAGTTGAATAATCTACATGATCATCGTAAATATCAGCATGTTCCAATTCATCCAGAACATCAATACAAATATTTTTCGAATTTTCTCTAGCTGCTCATTATTAGTACTATTTGCTGAAAGAAAATAATTCTATAAATGCAACGATATTTCTAATGAATAATATTTTACACAAGTGAGCATACATGTTGGATCGATGTAATGAATATGTGATGATGATCCTATATTGTCTATATTACGTAATAATTAAGTATTAACAACGAATATTTTTAAGTAATATAAACATAATTGGTCATGTTAGATCATATCAAGATAACTAATGGATAAAAGATTATACTATTTATTACGCTACATACCATTATATTCTCTTCTTGAGTAGAATAAAATGTACTTGTGATACGTATTTCACCTTTAAAAATGAAATATATAAAACATAAATATGGCATTTGTCAAAAATTTATATAAAAAGACTTAACTCTATATACGTGAGGTTGACAAAAGAGGAAATGTTTGAAGATAGCCAAAATTGTTATTTGAAAACCTTAAATAGCCACTATTATAATTTCATTCAAGAAATAGCCAAAATCATATAAATTGTCAGAATTGTCCTTACCATTGATCTAATATTTGGAATATTTTTTAATTTTACTAATTTTTAATTTTTCATATCTTATTATTACCCAATTAGTTGCAGAAAAATATATTTCACTAATTCTTGCCTTTTCACTTTTAAAATTACATTTATATAAAACTGATTAAAAATTAAAACAATATAACTCGAGATTGAAATAGGATAATTGAATTTATTATTACAAATTTGTGAAAATATGTGATTTCATTTTACATAAATTTTATTGATTTATTTTCGCACAAAGTATAATTTGCCTTTGCTGCTTCGTTTGCAATTCTTTTGTTTGCTTTATTTTTTATTTACATTTTTTAAAACATTTCTTAGTTTAATCTCATTACTTTGTTTGCGACTTTCATAATTTATTTCTGAATTGTTAAATCATTATTTTCTTTAAATTTATTCTTATAATCATTTAAATAATAAATAAAAAAATATAAATAAAGACTTAAAAATTGCTTAAGACCATTTACGCCTAATTTGTGATTTCATTTCATGTATTGGATTAAATTTTATTAAATGCAAAAAAAAAAAAATTACATACACATTTCAGAAAAATGATGAAATTTGTTTTTTATTTGACTGATTATTAACATATGAGAATTATATTTAAAAAGTAAGGGTATTTTAAGAAATGATCATTTCTTGAATATGTACATAAAAGTGGTCATTTAAGGTTTTTATATAAGGAGAATGACTATTTAAAATTTCCACTCTTGAAAAAATTTAATAATCAACTATTACTGATTTTATTTGGGACTTTGCTTTTATGTTAATATACAAAAATATAGATTAGTGTTCAATTAATTGCTTTTTTATGTATTTTGTATTTTGCGTATAACTTACATCATGTATTTGCTACATCAATTTATTTTAAATCAATATTATTAACAATTTATTTTTTCGAAGATTCTTAACCTAAAACAGCTCCGAAAAGTTTTTAATATGTATATATAATCAATAAAATAGACAGTAATACTTAAATTGGCAATTTGCGCTATTATATGAATTGATTATGGATCCGGATTGACTTTATTAAAAAAAACCCATTTAATTTATTGAAATTCCCATAAAATTCTTTATTTTCAATTATTGTTATATTTGTCCAAATTTTTTTTACTTCTAAATTTAATGATATATTTCTTGTTTTTATTATAACCACTAAACATGTTAATTTTTGAATTAAGTTAATTAGTAGTTTGATTATGAATTATTGAGGCAATTCATTTATTATAATTCTCATAAGTATTTTAAGAAAAAAAAAGAATTATAAAATGAAGGCAACAAATTATGGACGAACATAAGAATATATTATAATATGTTAATAATCAAAATGTGAATT
The DNA here is from genome assembly GCA_026898455.1 of Plectranthus barbatus. NCBI lineage: Eukaryota > Viridiplantae > Streptophyta > Magnoliopsida > Lamiales > Lamiaceae > Plectranthus > Plectranthus barbatus. The sequence goes on along the minus strand of JAPKLW010000923.1, from coordinate 297,525 downwards.
AAAAAATTATACTTCAATTGTTCATGAGATAAGAAACCTTCGCATATGGAATAACTTATTATCCAAACTTAATTGCATCGAAAATAATGCAACTCTAAAATTTAAATTAAAACATACAAATAATAAATAATGTTGTTTCATTTTATATCATGAATTATCGAAAATATATTTATACTCTAAAATATACATCGAAATTAATCTTCCAAACATGACGAAATATCTTGTATTTGAACTTCTTTGGATATCTGTATTTTTTTTCTCAGCTTGCCTGCCTCAATAACATAATATTCCAAAAAGAAAAAGTGATTGTTTATATACAAAAGTTAATAATAAGTAAAGTGTTGAATAACAATTTTAGGAATTCATAAAAAAAAAAAATTGTAACATCTCCCTCATTCGGGACCGATATCAGGGACTGCAGTACGATGAACTCCAACCACATCTCCAGTTGACGTCTACCAAACCTGGAAAATTGTTGACAGCGGGACCCGAACCCACGACTTGCCCTTTAACATCAATCCCGAGTTGATGCCACCAGTTGAGCTGACGCCGGTGCCGAAGGAGGGAGATGTTACAATTAAATATACCTGTTAGTAAATTTAATATGCAAAAAAAAATGTAGAATTGTTAAATGAGACTTGTAGATGTGCAGCTTGTAGGTGAGTAATATTTATTTCTTTCTATAATTTATATAAATATAAATGTATATATTAGTTAGGTAATTTAGCTACAATTCTGGATATCACATTAAATTTATCGGTTACCAAATGCATATATTGAATCTTTTTTGTATTATACATGTTGTATTATTTTTTTAGTCTTTCCTTATTTATTGTCATACTATTTTAGGTAAGTATAAATAGGCGGGAAATTTTTTTGGTGAAGGGGTTCTTCTTTTATATATATATATAGATTATTATTTCTCTACTTATTTTTATAATTTTGACTTATTATGATTTAGATTAATTTTACAAATTTAATTAAATGGTACATTCAACTCAATTAGGATGGCAAACTCTCATATGAGAGATGGTGTTATCATTTTTACTGTGAGACGAATTTAATGATATATTTAATTTATTGAAATGATGTATTTCTTTGTTGCAAATAATGTAGTTTTTTTACATAGAAAAAAATAATATATTAAAAAATAAAATGATGTATCTAATTTATTAAAATAATGTATTAAGGTTCGTCTCACAATAAATAATGGTGAGACCGTCCCTCAGGAAACCAACTCAATTAGGATATATAATACTCCCTCCGTTCCGTAGGAGTAGTCTCATTTCCCATTTTTATTTGTCCCATAAAATAATCCATTTTTTCTAAAATGACAAACTTTTTCACACTCACTAATAAAATATTAATTTCACTATACTTACAACCCTTATTTTCCATGCCGAAAAGAAATGAGACTACACTTATGGGACGGAGGGAGTATATTTTAGTATTATAATTTCAATTTTGAATTAAAGTTTGATAATTTTGAAAAATGATGAATTAATAACCATTATTCATGTTTCTTTTTGTTATTTTGACTTTTTATAGGATTAGCATTATGTTCAATAAAATGTAATGTAAAATATTTCATTTCTTTCAATATAGAACAAAAACCTTTATTAGAGAATGATAGTGTGTTTTGCAACACACTATTCTGCAAGTGTACAGATCACTACAGAGGCATGTAATAAATTATCGAACTCAAGGATTGCAGGCTTGAAGTACAATCAAGTACTAAAATATAGATATCTTACTACTATCTAGACAACCGGTAAATGAAGTTGTTTATCTATCCTAGGCAATATTGAAAAGTAGATATTTAAAAAGGCAATTAAAAAGATTGAGTTTAGAAAATATGGAGAAACAGGATTTCAGGGTAATCCACTATGAAGAACAATTAGGAAATATTTATTCAATTCAATTCCAATTTAATTTCCAAACACATGAGTTAATCGCATTTATGTTATCAGGTGATTCTTTCGAACTCTAAAACATAATATGGATATAAAAGACCTAATGACTCCTTCTGAAAGCGCAGGAGGACTTGTACTCTTGATAAAAATCTTAGATTTAAAAAACTCTTTAACAATTCAAATTCCTTCCGGACATTCAATTTATTAAATCTAATTATTCTGCATCTAATTGATAAACCTAAACTTTCCAGTTCAAGAATTACCATTCGCCATCAATGGCCGGTATCAAACAAATAATTCAAACTCAGGTATAATCAAAATGCGAATGGAAAAGGAAAATCAAATCGAATAAATAATTGTAAAAGTTCAACAAAGTCAAACCCTAGAATCCACAAAAGACTTAGCCAATCATACTAAGTTCCATGAATACAGAGAAGAAAAGAGACAAAAGTATAAAAAACATTGAAACCAAAAATCAGTAGTCTTCAATCCCAAGTCCTCAATCTTCGTTCTTCAAAATCTGCTCCGTTCTAGCTTTCTCAAGAGGTTCGTCTCTCAAAATAATGATGAAAGGTCATTTTTACACCTTGGAAATCTCTATTTATACCTATCTTCTTCAAACCCAAAAAGATATGGGATTTACATCAATTTTCAACCTTTTTTTACCCGATCGGCGACCCATAAAACACGAACGACGATCGCCATTTTTGTGCACGGGTCTCCGTTCGTGTGCCAAATGAAAAATGTTGAAAATTACGAAAGCAACGATCCAAGAGCTAAAACGGCCATCGCCGTTTTTGTATTCTGGTTGTCATTCTTGTCACGAACGTGCGCAGTCTCACGATTTTAGCTATAACTTTTGCTCCCGAACTCCGATTGACTCGATTCTAGTTGCATTGGAAAGCTAACTCGAAGATCTATCTATTTCCATGCTACATTAGCTCGAGTTCCATGTTTGGAGGAATTCACAACTACTTCTTTGAACATCAACTGCTTTCGGTACGGGTTTCCATTGAATTTTGGCTTAAAACATATTTGCTTTCGGTATTTTCTCACTTCTTCATCTTCCTGATGCAAAAGAAACATTGATTGGCTTCATGGTACTCAATCATATCCTGTAAACGGCTCAACAGTGCGTGAACCTGCATAAATAACCTAAAACCAAACCAGACGTAATATTTTCTAAAAGAATATGAATAAGGCACAGAAATGTCACTTAACGATGTAATCCAGGGCAAATAGTTAGCAGATTCATATCAGCAAAATGCACAAAATGAGTGTTTATCAGAGAACATTTCCCAATAAAGCTCTAGCCTCGACATTGTGAATTGATTAATCAGTACAGAAAAATGTAAAGAGAAGAAGAAGAAGAAAACAGAGAGAATGAAAAAGAAACGGGGAGCAGAATTTATTCCAGCGTATCTTTTTAAATAATGAATTCAAATATATATGAGATATCCTATCAACTAAAAAATAATGTCCAAAATATGAATAAATAAAAAATTTATATCGCTCCCCTTTGTACATTACTTCATAATGTTCATACGTCGTTAAAAATCTCGCTAAGAATCTTGTGGAAAAAAATGCAAGAAAAAGAGTACACGACATATATTTATTCATGTGTTGCACTAATACCTCATTAAAAACCTTAAATAAAAAAAACCCAATAGGAAAAATTTAGCAAGGAAAAGAGTACATCTATTATGCCTACGGGGCTAAATCTTCAGTATTGTTCATTGTTGTAAAAATCTTTAGGACCGCCTAGGCCCTGCTTAGGCGCTAGGCGGTACCTAGCTGAACCGATTACCCTCAAATTCACGTGTCTAGTCGGTTTAGTGAGTAATCGACTCTTAGCCACTTCCTAGGCCGCTTAATCCGTCTAAGCACCGATTTAGGTGGCCGACTAAGCAAGCTATGTGTCGTATAATCGATTCATGCGGTCCATTTTTTATATTTTTTAAAAAATAATCAAAATTTATATAAATTTAATATTTATCTATTGAAAAATGTTACTATAAATATTTAATATGAAAAATTAATTTACGATTAACTTTCGCGTAGAAAATGCCTATGCCCCGCCTAAACCGCCTATGCGCTAGGCCCCACCCATGCGCCCGATTAGCACCTAGCAATTTTTACAGCTTTGATACTCTTTTGGATATTGTCACTCCCACGAAGACAATAATCTTCGAAGCCAAAGCATACCTAAATTGTAAACTTATTTCTCAAAAGTAGATGTAGGAAGATGCTTTTTGAATAGATTTGCAAGATTATCACTTGTTAGAATATTTTGTATTATAATTTCACTGCTCTTCTGGAGCTCGTGAAGATTGAAGAATTTAGGTAATATATGTTTCATTAAATTTGCTTTAACAAATCTATTACTCATTTGTGCAACACAAACAACATTGTCCTCATAAAAGACTGTAGGAGATTTTTCTTCTCTTGTTATACGAAACCATGCACATTCTTTAGCGATTTCATATAATGTTATAATCTTTGAGTGGTTTGAAGATGTAGATATAAAAGTCTGTTTAACAGACCTCCAAGAAATAGCAGTACCACCACAGAAAAAAATATAATCAGTCTGAGATCTAACATTATGGGAATCAGACAAATATCCTGCATCTGCATAGCCAACCAATGTCATATCATAATTTCTTTTTCATTTTCTTTTATCTTTGAGGTATTTAACCCTTCAGGAATTCTCATATAAATATCAGCGTCTAATGACTCTTACAAATATGCGGTCACGACATCCATTAACTGCATATATAAGTTCATATTTGATATTAGAGATATTAAATAGGGGAACGTTATGCCACCCAATACACGAGAATATGCTTGATCAAAAATAATTTCGGGTCAGTGCGAAAACCCTTTAGCTACTAATCTCGCTTTATATCTCACCACCATGTTATTGTCGTTTCTCTTTCAAACAAACACTCATTTATGTCCAACAGGGATAACATTTTTTGGTGTAAGTACTGTTGAGGTTCGATTTGTGATGAAATAGGGACCCTTGGAACTAATGAAAGATAAAAGAAAAATAGCTAAAGAATGATGAAATAATGCAATTTTATTATGAATAATGAAGTGTAAATCGTGAATTTCAAGAATACAAGTGTAATGGGGGTGAAAAAATGTGCTAAAAATTATCTATCGGCCCCTCTTTTATAGTTCAAGAGGAGTCGTTACAACCCTTGAGAATTCAGGGGGTAGTTCCGATTTTATCGGAGGTCGTGGTCCGAGGTCGTGACTGGAGGCTGGCGGTTGCGTCATTTTCGGAGGTAGTTGGGTTAGGGTCCCTCAACAGACCTCCAAATTATCCGCGGCTGGACCCTCATCCATTTTGCCTTATCCACAGTAGGCGACGCGAGGAACTCGGGGGTAGTTCCGATTTCTTCGGGGGCAGTTAGGTACCAGAGGTCGTGGCTGGAGCCTAGAAGTTGATGTCTGCGTCCTTTTCGGTGGTGGTTCAGGTAACCTCAATGGACCTCCGAATTATCCGCAGCTAGACCCTCATCTGTTTTGACTTCTCCTTAGTATGCGACGCGAGGAACCCGGGAGTAGTTCCAATTCCTTCAGGGGCAGTCGGACTGTGTTCCCTTTGGATGATGGGTAGGTCGTAGAGGTTGGAAGGACCCTTGTTGGTAGGTCGTGATCTGTGGTTATGGGTCGTGGTCGGGAGCTGGACCTTGCTGGTAGTTCGTCTCCTTTTGGGGACCAGCTGAGGTCATCATCCGAGGGTCGTGTAGCTCCTTTCGGTGGGTCCCTTTGGGTCGAGGTCCAGTACGTCGGGCCTGGGCCTAGTCGAGTTCACCGTTTGGAGGCTGTAGAGCCCATTTGAGTGTGTCCTCTTGGGCCGTTGCCATCCTTACTGGTCCTGGGCCTAGTTTTCTAGCCCAATTATTTTTGGGCCCAACAAGTACTACAAAGCAAAAACCCTTTCTTTTATCTAGTAAGTTAAACTCGGTCTCAATTGCTTCTTTCCACTTTGGCTAATTAGAGCGCTTCTAGAACTCGGCTATTTTTTATCTCACCACCATGTTATTCTTGATTCTCTTTCATACAAACACCCATTTATATCCTACAGGGACAACACTTTTTTATGTAAGTACTACAGAGCCAAAAACCTTTCTTTTAGCAAGTTAAACTTTGCCTCAATTGCTTCTTTCCACTTTAGTCAATTAAAGCACTTCTAGTACTCGACTAATTTTTTTTTAATCTCACCACCATGTTATTCTCATTTTTCTTTCATTCAAACATCTATTTATATTCCATAGGGACAACATTTTTTGGTGTAAGTACTATAAAGCCAAAAACCTTTCTTTTATTTAGCAAGTTAAACTTTGTCTCAATTTCTTCTTTCCACTTTGGCCAATTAGAGCGCTTCTAGCACTCGGCTATTTTTTAGGTTATGAATCTAGATTATTATTTGAAAGTGTAAGAGCAATTGTAAACACCAAAGTGTTGACGTCAACAGTAATAATTTTATTATAAGTTTCTCATGTATCAACACAATTCATGGTCACTTCAATATTAACATCAATCAGTTTTTTTTCATTTTCCATAATATCTTGATTTGATTGTTCCGTAATCCCAATATGGTTATTATTTTGTGCATGTAAAAATGTATTTGGATTTTGTCTTCAGGACAATTCTCTTCAGGAGTTTGTTGAGTGTGATAATTTCTTACTTGACTTCATTTTCCGCGGATTTGAATCCTTATTACATGAGGTCTCCCACGCTTCAGACGTTGAGGAGCATCAATTGATTTTTTTAGTCCATTGGGGATTTTATTTATTTGCAGTGCATTTATAGCTGGTATATGTGATTTAGGCACTCCTTTATGATCAATAAATGCATCTGGAAAATTACTTGATATTGGGTATCAACGGAGGGGGTTGTTGGCATTCATCGCCCTCACTGTGGTTCAGTCCGGAGGTTGCTTATTCCTTGCAGTCCAATGCTTAAAGCAATCTCACTACCAATTGATTTTTTTTATTTGTTAACTACATATGATATTTCATAATTGAATTATAATTATTATGTGATAATTATTATTCTTTCCTTTTCATGCAGAGTTATTTTAGGAAATTTAATTGCGTACTAATCATTTTTATTATTAATTACCTAATATATAACATACTTATTTTTGGCAAGTAATTTTAGGGTGAAATTTTTTTTTTGCTTAGGGGTTTTGCTTTTAAATATATATAGATTGATTTTGGGTCTCAAAAGGAAGATAATTGATTGTAGGGAATAAATCTAATATTTTTATTAATGTTTTCTTGAGGTCGATCAAGCATAAACTGTCACATAATAGTAACGTAAGCTATAATTGTCCGATGTATGAATTGTAGTATCTTATTCTTATTTCTCACCATTGTAGAGTTGATTGATTTAGCATGTGTTTTGATTGATTATTTGCCCTGGAATCTGTGTCATTTAAATTTTCTTTTCAAAACCCAATAAATTCAGTATTGTTACCCTTAATTTCAAAATCGAAACCAAATTTTCTGTTTACTTAAATAAATGAATCTTAGAACTATAATTAGTACATGAGATAATATTCACATACAATTCCCTTGGGTTCGACACGAGTTATAAATTTATTTGTAACTGTGTTTATAAATTATTTGTAGATTTTACATTAGCGTTGTTGCCTGGGACTTGCTAGATATTATCTTGTTACTAGTTTGCTTAAGGATTTGCTGGATTGAGTCTTATTTTATTTTTATTTTAATTCTGTTCGTGTGCGTGCTTGAGTGTAAATTCTTCTTTTCTGTTTTGATCGATGTCTGTTCGCGTCGGTCGACACAAGCTCATGTCGGTCGACGCCGACTAATTTCTGCCTTGTTTTCTCTTCAGGTTGTGCATGAACACGAGGGCTCAAGGAAGACTACTTGAGGCTCTCGACCGAGATATTGACGCATCTTGTAGAAAAAGAAATAACAAGAAAAAGAAAGAGAATCAAGCAGGAAACGAGATGGAGCCACTAAACAATCAAACTCCTTAAGAAGATGATCCAAACATGCCCCCTGTGGAGGACACTGATACACATCTGACTACATGGAATACTCTGGTACTAATTCAAGAAGTTAATCAAATGCGTGATGTGGTACGACAGCTGATGGCAGAAAGGGCTGCAGCCGCAAGAAGGCAATTGGAACATGAAAGGGATAGGTTGTATTAAGAAGACTCTGATGATGAGGATCCCAATGCAATGGGGAGGAAGTACAGACCGCAGCCCGACAATGAGGGATTCAACATTGGCATCAATTTCAATAATCTTGAACTTAAAATCGGGCTGATTCAGATAAGTCAGCAGAACCAATATGGTGGCAGAGTTGTGGAGGACCCTTACACACACCTCGGGATGTTCGTGGAGGTGTGTGACACAGTCAAGCATAATGGAGTCAGCCAAGACGTGATCCGGATGCGCCTCTTTCCGTTCTCACATAGGGATCAGGCCCAATCTTGGCTTATTGGTTTGGAGTGCAACAGGTTCAGGATATGGGAGAATTTGAGAGCTGAATTCCTCTCAAACTTCTTTCCACCATCCATCATTATTCAGAAGAAGATGAACATTCTACAGTTCCATCAGAGGGTGGATGACTCACTTTTTGAGGCATCGAGTAGGTTCAACGAGTTATTGAGAAGTTGCCCTGAACATGGAGTTGATACAGAGGAGTAGACCCACATTTTCTACAGAGGGATGAATGAGAGGACTCAGGAGTCAGTGGATTATGCAGCTCGAGGATCCATCATGACCAAGTCAGCAAAATAGGCTTTGAAACTATTCAAGAAGATGGCCCTTCATACACAGAAGTGGTTAAATCTGAGAAGGCCTCAAGTCAAATCCGTGAAAAAGATTGAGGCCAATGACTCGCTGAAATTGGAAGTAGAAAAGTTTCGAGGAGACCTTAACAAGTTGACGGACATTGGTTCCACAGCTACAGTTTCACAGGTGCAACCCGAATGGTCTACTGATGTGAATTATGTGAACAGGGGCAACTACCAGTACCAGAATCAACAAAGAGGTGGTGGCTACCAACATTACCCGTCAAAACCCCATCCCGACTTCTCCTATGCTAATCTACAGGGTGGAGAGTTCCCTCCACTAAGTTTCAACGTACAGAATGGAGATCACCGAGAAGAAGGACATTTGGATGATCTGTTGGCCAAATTCATCAAAGCCTCAAACTATCGAGTTGGAAAATTGGAGCAAGAGATCGTTGGGGTGAGTACCAAGGTTGAGCGAGTGGGCAAGCATGTTCAGATGATTGAAACACAGGTTCGTCAGATTGCCAACACAATTGGGGTCCAACATAAGATAGGGAAGCTTCCGGGTACTACTGAGGTAAACCTGAAGAACCAAAAAGACTGCAAAGCAATCACGTTGAGATCTGGGACAAGTTACAAAGATCCGAAGATACCCCAGAATAAGTTTAGGGTGAAATAGAGCAGAAAGTCGTGGAGAATGCCTCTATTTTGATCGATACACATCACTCACCGGTCGATGTACAGGTTCGATTTGAAGAGGCATCGAGCGACGAAGAGGAGTCGACACCCACTTCACTAAAAAATTAAGGCATAAACCAATATAAAAATTTGTCTTGTATAATAACTTTTACTCAAAAACCTTTTAATATACAATAGACTCAGACCCATCGAATCAAGCATGGGATCTTGTATCCCACTTTATGAATTTTATTCGTGTTCCATTATTACAAATATGAACTTTTATTTAATATTTTTTATAATTTTAATTTATTATAGTTTGGATTAATTTTATAAGTTCAATCATAAGATTCATCCCACCCAACCAGGGTATATAATATTTTTTGTAATATTATTTTATTTTTTAACTAAAACTTAATTATTAAAATTAATTAATTTATAATTATAATTTGTGTTCTTATTAAATTTTTATTTTTGTTATTAAAAATCAATGTCTGATATAATCTATTCCTACCCATAGTCACCAACAATCATTTCCTATAAAGCCTTCATGCATTTCTAATTTAAAACTATGGAACAAACATTTCTACTTCCAAAATTACAAAAGTATACTCTCTCTCTCTCTATTTTTTTTTTTTTGGTTATTAAAAAAAATCATTATGGAAAAGATGGTGAATATTATTGCTCTAGAGGGGAAATCCTTATCAATCCTCATCATAATCCCGCTACTCTTGCTGTTTATCCTGTCAGCATTTCAACGCCGCAAACGTTACCCGCCCGGCCCGAAGGGATGGCCCTTGATTGGCAGCATAACCATGATGGACCAGCTAACCCACCATGGCCTAGCCAAGCTCGCCAAGCAATACGGCGGAGTCGTCTACCTCCAACTAGGCCGCCTCCACGTCGTCTCCGTCTCCAGCCCAGACGCGGCCCGCCAGGTTCTCCAAGTGCACGACCACGTCTTCTCAAACCGGCCCGCAAATATCGCCACAACCTACTTAACCTACGACCGGGCCGACATGGCGTTCGCCAACTACGGGCCCTTCTGGCGTCAGATGCGCAAGCTCTGCGTCATGAAGCTCTTCAGCAGAAAACGGGCCGAGTCGTGGGACACGGTCCGGGAAGAGGTGGACAGCCTGGTTTGGGCCGTGGCGTCGTCCAGCTCCGGTGCGGCGGTTAACATCGGCGAACTCGTCTTCGGGCTCACTCGGAAGATCGTGTACCGGGCCGCGTTCGGGTCGAGGTCGCTTGAGCGGCAGGATGAGTTCATCGCGATCTTGCAGGAGTTCTCGACGCTGTTCGAGACTTTCAATGTGGCGGATTTTATCCCATGGTTGGGTTGCATGGATCTTCAAGGGATCAAAGGCAGGCTTCGCAAAGCCCGGGATTCGCTCGACGGGTTCATTGATAGCATAATTGATGAGCATATCCAGAAAAGGAAGACAAATGGAGTGAATGAATGTGTTGATGCAGATATGGTGGATGAGATGCTGGCTTTTCATAGTGAAGAAGCAAAGATCTCTGCTTCTGAGGATTTGCAAAGCTCCATTCATCTCACCAGGAACAACATCAAAGCTATCATTATGGTAAACCATTTCACTATTTTTGTATTTGTTTTATTATTATTATTATTATTATTATTATTATTATTACAAATTAGTTATCTAAATATTTAATGTATTTGAAAGATATTTCCTGGTGCAGAAAGTCTGAATTAAAATATATGACAAAATTTATCCATATTGGTGTAAAAAGGAATTAAGGGAGACAAATTAAAGAATTATCTTATGTGAAAATATATCTAAATAGCCACATTCACTATGTAAAAACTTTAAATAGCCAATCTTATGCATATATTCAATAATTAGCCAAAATTGTGAGAACTTCCCAATATACCCCTAATATTGACCTTTTTTTTGGAGGATTTGGAATTTTTCTAATTTGTAATTATTTATATGTGATTACTCAAATTATCGGTTAAAATATATTTCCCTAATTCACTTGACTTACAATATTCTTTTAATCTTATATTTATAAATTATTACATGAAATATTAAGAAAATTATTTTTTGCGATTTTAACCATATTTTCTAATTCATTTGATATTCAAATTTTTTTTTTAATTTTATGCTTATAAATGATCAAATGAAATATTAAAATAATTAATGTTTCAGTCTGAAATGACCGAATGAATATATTCTTATTGATATTTTAGAGTGACTATGCAACTTAATTTTAAATAAATTATTGTTTTATTTATTCATAATATTTTAATCGAATCATAAAGATGTAATGAAATAATACACTCCCTCAAGTGATCCCTGAACATAGGCCTGCCAGGACCCCGCCATAGATAGCGATGGTGCTCGGTAGCCACGGAAAGAGGCTCTTCTTCATTGATCTAGGGGAAAAGGAAAGATTAAAAAAAGTAAATAAAATAAAAATTAAATTTGGTACTCTGTTTGCGATTATTTGTAAATGCTTTTTAAATTTTTGCGAATTGAGTTGAATTCATAATTTTATATGCTGACTAATAAAAATTAATGAAATAAAAATATTTAACAATTTTTCATTAGTGATTTGGGAATTGTGTTTAATTTTGTGCAATTTGACTTTATTCATTCGATTTCGGGACTTGTAAAATTTTAATGAAATAGAATATTTAAATTATTTCATAAATTCTAAAATCATGTATTTTCTTTGACCAAATTACTACTAATATATAGATTTTTGAAAATGTGGGTAATATAGTAAACATGGCTATTCTTTGAATGTTAATATAAAAGTGGCTATTTAAGGTTTTGAGATAATAAAATTGGTTATTTAAGATTTTGACTCTTATTTTATTATACCCTTTCACAATATTTTATGTTATCTAAATTATCTCAAAAACTAATTTTATATTGATTGAGAATCTCGAGATATTTTCATATCCATCAAAGTATGTGGTGGCTTCAATTATACAATTTTATTATTCAAAATAAATATTCGTATGCTATATATATATATATATATCATGTGCATGATGTCATAAGAAGATTATGAGTATATAAATACTATACTTTGATAGTATAGTTTAATATTAAGATAATGTATGAATTCTCTTCATAGGAATGGTACATAAATCCATAGACGATTTTAACTTAAATGCTCTTAGATTATTTATATATAAAACATTATGTCTGGACCTGGTTTTAATATTTTTAATTTCTAACCTTTAAGCCTATTCTTTGAAGAAAATTATACATTCGTTATCTTTTCTTAAAAAAAGTAAGAAATCAATAGAAATATTTATAATTATTCTGTACTTTTTATTAAATCAAGTATTAATAAACAAAATAATAGAAAGTTTAAAACATAGATACATAAAAGCATTTATATTATAATTGTATAATTAGAGTATAATAGTGCTTTTTTAATTAAGAAGTTAAATTAAACAAATTTTAAAAATAAAAGAACTTAATTGAGGCAATTTTAAGAAGTTATTCAAGTACTAATTTATTACTATCCGAAAAAATTGAAACATAAAAATGACCCTTTATATCTAATAAATTTAATGAGCTAGGTAGATGAAAATTATTGGACAAAATCAAGAAGTTTGATGAAAATAAAATATAAAAAAATGCAGGACGTGATGTTTGGTGGAACCGAAACAGTGGCGTCAGCCATTGAATGGGCCATCACAGAGCTCATGCGAAGCCCGACACACCTCCAAATGATTCAAGAGGAGCTCATGAACGTCGTGGGCCCGGCCCGGAGAGTCGAAGAGCCCGACCTCGAGAAGCTGACCTACCTCCGCTGCTGCTTGAAGGAGGTCCTCCGCCTCCACCCGCCGATACCGCTCCTCCTCCACGAGACTGCGGAGGACGCCACCATCTCCGGCTACCACGTTCCCGCCAAATCAAGGGTCGTGATCAACGTGTGGGCCATCGGTCGGGACGAGGCGGCGTGGGAAGATGCGGAGGAATTCAAGCCGTCGCGGTTCCTCAACGACGGCATGCCGGACTTGAAAGGGAGCAGTTTTGAGTTCATTCCGTTCGGGTCGGGCCGTCGGTCGTGCCCCGGGATGCATCTCGGGCTCTACGCTTTCGATTTGGCGGTGGCGCATCTGCTCCACTGCTTCACTTGGGAACTGCCCCAAGGGATGAAGCCGAATGAGTTGGATATGAGCGACATTTTTGGACTGGCCGCGCCGCGCGCGACTCGGCTGGTGGCGGTGCCGACTTGGCGGCTGATCTGCCGGCCTTGAGCCGGTGCTGCATGGCATGGGATTCTATTTTTTATATTCTCTCTTTTTTTAAAAAAAATTATGTTTTTAAATAATTGTGTTTTATAAATAAGGGAAGACTAATGTATTTTACCCCAATATGTCCTCTTGAGATATATTCTACAATATCTCTTATATTGTATATTAATCTAGAGAATATTTTGTATATCTTTTGTATCTAGCTTAAATTAGATTAGTTTTCTCTCTATATATACTTGTATGTACTTCATATATTATTGAGTGAAATAAAAGATTCAATTCTCTACATGGTATCAGCCAAACCTTGGCCAAACCTTAATTTTCTTTCTGAGAATATCGTCTTCCCTTTCCTCCAATTTTTTCCGTCGCATACTATGGCCGCCATCGCCGATCCTGGCGAACTGCCTACCCTTCCGTTGTCGACGATGATACACATGGTGACTATTAAACTCACCTCTTCCAACTACTTGTTATGGCATGCACAATTGGAGCCGCTACTCATCACGCAGAACTTCTTACCCTATCTCGACGGCTCGCTTCCCGCACCGTCGCGCACGGTCACTTCTGCCGCAGGCGTGATTTCTCCAAATCCAGACTATTCCAAGTGGTTCTCTCGTGATCAACTCATCAAGTTGTTTCTCGTTTCAACTCTCACCGAAGAATCTATGGCTATTATAATTGGTTGTTCTACCTCTCGCGATGCATGGACTTCTCTCGCTCGCGCTTTTAGTCATCGTTCGAAGGCCCGTGAGTTAAGTTTAAAAGATGACTTGCTGTCTATGAAGCAAGGCGATCTTCCCGTTGCAGATTTCGACCGAAGATTCAAGGGTTTATGTGATGAACTCTCCGCTATCGGTCGTCCGATCGACTCGTCGGATAAATCGCACTGGTTTCTCCGCGGATTAGGTCAAACTTTCGCCAACTTTACTGCTGCTCAGATGGCACAAGAACCTCTTCCGGATTTCGACACTTTACTTGCCAGGGCTCTCAGTCATGAACTCTTCCTCAAGTCTTCGGATTCCGCCTCCTCTACTTCGACTGTCGCTTTTCATGCATCTTCGAACCCGCGAAATTCCGGCTCGGGAAAGAATAATTCGCAAGGTCGTGGAAAATCTAAGGGCGGTAACAAGCAGCGTCGAAAGCCCTGGTGTTATTTCTGTCGCCAAACAGATCACGACGCTTTTGATTGCCCCAAACGGTTTGATCGATCGTATGTACGGGGTTCCTATTCTCCTCAATCGGCGCAACTAGCCGAGGCTTTTTCGGCTAACTGCTCGGTTTCTCCAGACTCTGTTTCCGATTGGTACTTGGATACTGGGGCCACTGCTCATATATCCAATGATCTGTCTGCCCTGGAAAATGTCTCGGATTATTCTGGCTCCGATCGTGTCGCAGTTGGTAACGGTGATTGCCTTCGCATCACCCATACGGGTTGCTTGCGTCTTTCGCCCACTTTATCTCTTAATAATGTTCTTGTTGTACCTGACATTACGAAGAACTTATTATCTGTTTCTCGGCTTACACAGGATTTCCCGGTTAATGTCTTATTTACTGACTTGCAGTTCCAAATCCAAGCTCGGGAAAACGGAAGGATACTTGCAAACGGCACTCGTAGGCATGGTTTGTACGTCCTGAGGAATCCGATGTCGGCCCTTACTGCCTTAGCACAATCCAAACATCCACACGCCAGTTTTGATGTTTGGCACAACCGACTAGGTCATCCTGCCGCTCGCACTTTACATCTTCTTCGTAATCAGATTTCCATTGGTAACTCTAGTTCGTCTACACTTTGTACTTCTTGTCAGTTAGCAAAGAGCTCTCATCTACCTTTTTCCGTATCTGAACGTCAGTCTAGTCAAGTTTTAGAACTCATTCATTGTGATCTTTGGGGACCCTCCCCTGTCACTTCCACTTTGGGGTTTCGCTATTATGCAATTTTTATAGATGATTTCTCTCGTTTCTCTTGGTTTTATCCTTTGCGTGCCAAGTCAGATTTCTTTGAAACTTTCACAAATTTTCATGCGTTTGTTGAAAATCAATTCTCACAAAAAATCAAAAAGTTTCAAAGCGATGGTGGTTCCGAATTCACAAATTCACGCCTCAAAACTCACTTCCAAAAGTCCGGCATACACCATCTTATGTCTTGTCCTTATACACCTTCCCAAAACGGTCGAGCTGAAAGAAAACACCGTCATATTACTGAAATTGGCCTCTCTCTTCTCTTTCATTCCGCCGTCCCACAATCCTATTGGGTCGATGCCTTCAGCACGGCTGTCTTTATCATAAATCGCCTTCCTACCCCACTCTTGCAAAATAAATCTCCATATGAACTACTCTTTCAAAATAGTCCACCTTATGCCGCATTCCGTACTTTTGGATGCCGCGTATTTCCTTGCCTTCGTGACTACAACAAACACAAACTACAGCCTCGTAGTATTCCTTGTGTCTTTATCGGATATAGTCCCCATCATAAAGGTTTCCGCTGCCTAGATCCGAATTCCTCTCGTATCTATACTACTCGCCATGCTAGGTTTGATGAATCTTACTTTCCTTTCTCTGGTTCGGCAAAGTCTATTCCGCTATCTCAGCTTGAACTTACATCCTACCTAAATCCCATGCACGTCGAACCCGTTTCGGTTACGACCTCCCAGCCACAACTTCCGCCATCAAACCCTAGTTCTAACCCTAGTTCTAACCCTAGATCGTGTCCTTTATGCTCCTCGGCCGTGCCTCCTACTCCTCCACTTCCTCCTCAGCCGCAACCTATTCCCGTTCAGCCACCACTCCAGAATGAACCCCCTCCACCTCCGCCTGATAATTCCCCACCGGCACCACCTCTTGGACGACATCCCATGCAGACGCGTGCCAAAGCAGGTATCTTCAAACCTCGTTATCCTGTTGATATTAACTTGGTTTCCAGTTATTCTGTTTCTACAGCTTTACCAGAACCTCGCGGTATCAAAACCGCACTCCAAGTTCCGGAATGGGTTACGGCTATGAAAGAAGAGATGACAGCTCTTCGATCAAATCACACTTGGACTTTGGTTCCGCGCCCGGTAAATGCAAATGTGGTGGGTTCTAAATGGGTATATCGCACTAAACTATTGGCTGATGGCTCTGTTGATCGCTACAAAGCACGGTTAGTTGCTCAAGGGTTTAGCCAAGTACCTGGGTTCGATTTCACTCACACGTTCAGTCCAGTAGTTAAGGCTTCTACGGTTCGGATCGTTTTGTCTCTTGCAGTCATGCGTTCTTGGCCTCTGCATCAACTTGATGTCAAAAATGCTTTCCTTAATGGGGTTCTGTCTACTCCGGTCTTCATGGAGCAACCTCCGGGTTTCATTGACACACGACATCCTTCGCATGTCTGCAAGCTTCAGAAAGCTATATATGGTCTTCGACAAGCCCCTCTGGCTTGGTACCAGCGTTTCAGACACTTCCTACTTTCTCTGGGTTTTCTCTGCAGCTCTGCCGATACCTCTCTGTTCGTATTAAGTCAGCAGTCAGTTATCATCTATCTACTGGTCTACGTGGACGATATTATCATCACTGGTAACAATGTCCATGCATTGTCCTCTCTTATGATGAAAATGAACTCCGAGTTTTCCACCAAAAATTTGGGTCGCTTGGGATATTTTCTTGGTTTGGAAACTTCTTATCTAAACGACAAGCTAATACTTACTCAGACTAAGTATGCGCTTGACATTCTAAAACGGTCGGATATGTTGCACGCCAAGCCAGTCTCGACACCCCTTGCTCCGGGTGTCACCTTCGAAAAGGATGGTGTTCCATTCGAAGATCCCACGCTCTATCGGTCTCTTCTTGGCGCTCTGCAATACCTTGTCATTACTCGACCAGATTTGGCATATGCTGTCAACACACTCAGTCAGTTTCAGCAGGCCCCTTCAGTCGAGCACTTTCTTGCGCTTAAACGCGTCCTTCGCTATCTCAAGGGCTCAGTCCACTTTGGTCTTACTTTCACGCCAGGCTCCCTCGAGTTAGTAGGTTATTCGGATGCCGATTGGGCTCGCTGTCCGGATACTCGCCGTTCGACCTATGGTTACTCTATTTTTTTGGGTCCAAATGTCATCTCTTGGAGTGCAAAGAAACAACCTACAGTCTCTCGCTCCAGTTGTGAATCCGAATATCGTGCTATTGCAAACACGGCTTCGGAAATTATTTGGGTTGTCAATTTACTACGCGAGCTACACGTCGAACTTCCTCAACCGCCGTGCATCTTCTCCGACAACTCAAGTGCTTTATTCCTAACTCAAAACCCGATTTCCCACAAGCGAGCGAAGCACATTGATATCGATTACCACTTTGTTCGAGAATTGGTTAGCTCAAACAAACTCAAGACGAAGTTTATTCCATCTGAGGATCAAATAGCCGACATATTCACCAAGAGTCTTTCTCGGCCACTGTTCGACTATTTTTGTTCCAAGCTTCGGCTGCATTCGCCTTCGCTTGAGGGGGGGTCTTGAGATATATTCTACAATATCTCTTATATTGTATATTAATCTAGAGAATATTTTGTATATCTTTTGTATCTAGCTTAAATTAGATTAGTTTTCTCTCTATATATACTTGTATGTACTTCATATATTATTGAGTGAAATAAAAGATTCAATTCTCTACATGTCCCTCAATTTTAAGATTTATCCCAAGTTTTTTCGATATTCCAATGTTTGAGAAACTATCAACATTTACCCGAATTTTCTCTTTTGATAGGATTCTACTATAATATTTACTTTTATTAATTAAAAATGTCCTAGATAATTGAAGAAATTATAAATAAGTTGAGTTACATGTTATAAAAATACAAATTATAAATATGAATTAATCATTTTTAATAATATGTGACTCAAAGTATTTTCAATCTCGTCGAACACTTGATTTTTTTAACTAATAAAAATAAGCATTAAGTTGAAATTCCATAATATTAAAAGGTTAAAGTAAATTTTCCTAATTTGTTGAACATTGGGATAAATTTTTGGAGCAATTTCGTCATGCACCTAAAACAGTTTGAATATATAAATGAGTCTACTTGTGAGCTTGTAAATGAGCAGGCTCGTGAACTTGTAATTGGACATGGTTAGTTCGAACTCGAGCTTGAATATGTTCACAAGCTTGGCGAGTAGAATACATGTAAGCTTGAGTTGGCATGTCACATTAATCAAGCTCGATTTATAAACGATCAATATTCAAACAAAGTTTGTTTTTTAAATCGATATCTAATTAGCTCACTAGTTGTTTAGCTCATTTTGCAACCCTAATAAGTTATCAAAGGATGAGCAGATCCAAAAAATTGAGAGTATCACATGATATGAAATAATTTAGATAATATTCTTTTTAGTGTGATACTAAGCGTGAAGTAGATTTATATATCCAATTAAATTGACCAACTACAGAAAGAATTGTGACAGCTCTAATGCAATAGAAAATTGGATCATTGAACTTAGGGGCGGCAATCTCCAACCCGACACGACAACCCGACACGAACCCAACACGAAAAAAATGGGTTGGGTCAACCCATTTAATTTTTGGGTCAGTTTCAGGTCAACCCGTTCAACCCATTTAATTTTCGGGTTGGGTTCGGGTCAATCTCGGGTTGACCCGCGAACCCATTTGACCCACCAATAATATTAATTATTATTATTATTATTTATGAAACATAATTACATAAAAATTTAATAAATAAAATATAGCCTAAAATCAAAAATTTTAAATAGTTAACACAAATTTTTAATTTTCAATATAAAATCAAACAAGTTCAAATACAACTTGTAAAAATACATATCATTTTCAAGTAAAGTACTTGAACAAATATTACACATATGTTTCGACAATATTTAATTCATTTACAGTCCTAATTACAATTACAAGTGAAACATTATAGAAACGCAAAACCAATTATTCTGGAAATAACATCTAATAAATAAATAAAAGTAGAATTACAAGAAAATGCGGAGCAGTGCGACACCAACAGCAGAAAGGGAGAAAAATGTACCAACACAATATTTAATCAATTCGTATTTCAATGCTTCTATACATGCCCTCAATCCATGAACTTCCTGATATCATATCAAAAAAAAAAATTAACAAATGTAAAAAGGAACTCAAATTAATCTAATGATATAAAAAAGACATCAAAATCAAGTTAAATCACATCACCAATGACTTTGATGGCTTATATGAAATACTATAATGTATTATAGCATCGGGACACTCGTGTCAATCTTAAAATTTCCAAAAAGTTCAAATTTGATGAGTGAAATACTATTAAGTTGTCAAGGTGGTGTATCAAAATAAATAAAGATTATGAAAACATGTTAGAAACAAGACTAAAGAAAACTCACTCTATCAACTTTGCTGTTGAGGTTAATGGTTTCTTGATTTTGATTGTTCATCTCATCCCGCATTCTCCTGAGAAAAATTAGGATAATAATTATTACAGCAGAAATACTTTGCAGCCACATATGAGTGATAAATTTGTCTTAATTTATGAGAGTCACAGAAACGTTAATATACCCCTTCTCAAGATTAAGATCCAAACGCAGGCCTGCTGTCACTTTGTCGATTTCATGTCTGCACGATTGAAGTTATAAGATCATTTTTTTTCATGCATTTTTGTTTTTTTCTTTAAAAAAAAAAAAAAAGTTAGTATAGGTTGGGGTTGGGTTGGGTTGGGTTGGGTTGAGTTGAGAGGTAACCTCAAATCACTGCGGATCTTCTCTATATCCGTCTTCAATTTTGCATTCTCTTGCTGCAGCATGGAGTTCAGTTTTTCATTCTCTTGTTGCAGCAACGACACATGGTGTGACTGCATAATTTGGAACATACATGCTTTACTTAAACATACATACTATTAGAAAAACAAAGATGGAGGGAAAAGAGAGATTGCAGGCATACCACTGTAGTTTTAACTTCAGTTTCGAGTTTGGAGGAATTGGATTCGAGCTTCATCACGCACTGCAAATTAAAGCAACAGCATCATTATAATTATATTATATTATTACAAATTATGCTAAACTAAACGTAGAGAGGGCTGGCTAACTTTGTCCATATCAACTTTCGACACAAAATTGTGCGAAACGTTGTCCAAGTTATCATTCTGGGCTTCCTTCAACGCCTGGGTTATCGCCTCTGCTTGCTGCGTCGGAAACCCATTCGCCTCAAATTTCCTAACCTGAATTCACCCGCCATTATTAATCAACCAAATTGAAATTGAAGGAAAATGATTTGCGAATTAATGATTACGAGGGCCAGAGTGTCCACGAGAATTAGGCGTCTATTGTTCGGCGGATTAGCGACGTCGGAGAAGGGTCTAGCTCTGGATAAGGATACGGGTGCACATCCGGGTCGGAGTCCGAGCCCGACCCGTTTGCCGGCGTGCGAGCGATTCGCCATCAGGAAAACGCGCCGGCAGGTCGCCGCGTATGCAGCTGCCATTGGAGATGATGATGATAATGATTGGGAGGCGATAGGTGGGTGAGAATGGGGCGGAGGATAAACATGTGAAGATGGGCGAGGGCAGCGGGGAGAAGAAGAGGAAGAGAAAGGTTGTATGGTATGGTATGGTATGATTATGAAGGGTAGAGAAGAAGAATGTAATTAGGGCTAAATCCAAATATGGGAATATTTTTTTAATGGTTGTGATAATATTATCCAACCAAAAATATGGGGAGCAATCCATATTTATATGTGTTTACGGCAACTTCATTTTAATATTTAATGATTAATCGAATTTCTTAGGTTGTTAATGCGTTATGCATGTTGTTGGGAATAGGCCCAGTTGGTCTAAGATCCATAATTCACAACCCAACTCACAGTTCAGAGGCCTACCTAACCATCGGAGTAGGGCAAAATGCTCTAAGTAACGAGGTCGGCACTAACCCCAGTTCGGAGACGATACCGACCACAAAACGTGCTTAGCATCGAGGAGGCAAGTCAGCAGCTCGGGAGACCTAACGGTGTAGAACCGTTGCAAACCCTAACCGACCCCAAAAATTCCAGGCGATTGCGAGATTCTCGGCAATCACGGCCTCCCCAGTGGCTAGGGCTAGAGCCTAGAGCTAGGGTTTCTCCTCCTTTTTTCGTCTATAAATAAGGGGACTTCACCCAATTTCTGTATTGAATTCCTTGCTCTCAAGCCGTATTGAAACTCTGTCAAAATTAATATAAAGTCGTTTTCATTTTACCGTTCGTTCAAGAGGCATCGTTTGACGGTTATTTATTTACTGCTTTAATATTTGTCGCGCTCTATCATTCAGTTAATTATCGTGTTTTTACATTCCGTTTCGTTTCGCCTATTTTTCGTGGTTATTTGTCGTTCCTATTAACGATTTCAAGAGCTCCATTTCCCTCGTAAATCAAACCTCAACACATGCACAAAATCAAACCCCAAATAACTTGAAAATCGAGATGAAATCTTGTGTTCCATAATGATGTTCGACTATCTCGATCATTAGTTTTGATAGTTATTATTATGAAACCAAAAATTATGCACATTACAATATACTTTAATTAATGTTTAATAACAAATTAAAATCCAATATTTTATTAGAACACAAATTATAGTTATGAAATAATCATATTTTAGTTAAAAAATGGACATTAATTACAAAAAAAAAATATTATATACCTTAATTGGGCGAGACAAATCTACGACTTTAACTTATAAAATTATGTATAAACTATTATAAATCAATTTTTTTTTAAATGTTTTTAACAATAATTTAAACACATCATATATGTCTCCATGAAAGCACATCTTGATTATACCTAAAGTGTTTTCATCACTGCATCCCAAACAAGAAACATAAAGAATGAAATAGTAAAATAAGG
This sequence comes from Plectranthus barbatus, assembly GCA_026898455.1. Taxonomy (NCBI): domain Eukaryota; kingdom Viridiplantae; phylum Streptophyta; class Magnoliopsida; order Lamiales; family Lamiaceae; genus Plectranthus; species Plectranthus barbatus. The sequence goes on along the minus strand of JAPKLW010000923.1, from coordinate 275,052 downwards.
AATGAAACATAAAAACTGAAATATGATCTTATTGAGGAAAATCAAATGCAAAATAAACTGCATTTAATGTATCTTATCTTCATCCATTTATTTTTCTTGAATTTCTTCTCCTTTCTACTACAATCTTTTTCATTGTTTGGCATTGCTTTAATAATAATTCTTTTGTTAAAGTCCCTATGTATATTAATATAAAAAATATTTTAAATATTGAAAATTACTAAATACATTATGAAAATACTCAAAATATTAAATATATTAAAAAAATGAGACAGTCTGAAATTGCTGCTGTATAGGTGGTATTTTCCGGGACAATACTGAATATCCTCTCCGTCTGCGATCGACCATGATGTGGAATGTGCTGAGGCACTTGCTTGTCTTTGTGGGGTAATTTTGGCACATGATTCCGGCTTCAAGAAAGTCTCTTTGAGTTTGACAATAAGGTTGTTTGCTCCAAGCTCTATCAGCAAGATGAGCCGAGAAATCAAGTGCATATCTGATATTCTCATGCTTTGCAAGAGTTTTGAAGATGTTTTTTTTTTTCCAATGGATCCAACGGTCCTACAATCATTTCATTTGGCCAATCGAGATCGATCCTCGGAGCCTTATGCTGTGAATTCTAATACTAGAAACCTCTTCTTGTATTATCAACTGATGATGTTGGTGTTTTCAAAAAATTGTACAGGCTAAGTAAATAGTTTTTAAAATACAAACTTTAATGTAAGCTAGCTCAAGAGTATTCTAATTGTAAACTACGAAGCATAGTTCAAAGTTCAAACTTTTAACTGTTTGTTTAGAGAGCTAGCCAGAAAATTAATTCCAAAACCTTAAAAATTATTTTCAACCAATAATGCTCTCCCTCTTTCTCTCTCCATTTACGTTCATGCAATTCTTATGTCAAAAAAATAAAAATAAAAATTTGAGATGTATGTTCATAATCATAGAAGAAAGAAATTGGGTCTGAAGGGAGAGGCTCCATCTTTAGAGTAAATGTGAACATAAAGTAGAAATTGTAACTGTACAACATCATAAAACCACTACTATCATGCATTCTTAAGAATAGCATAGAAATTCCGGTGAGAACTGAAAAGGCAGCAGGAAGCTGTCTGAGAATGCCTACCCTCCAGACAAAAAAAGTTGGACATGTCAGGTCATATCAAAGCAAGCAATACTTACTGTAACTCAACTCCGACTGCCCTTCTTGAAATACCTTGACAAGGACAAGCCATGACAGGAAGGATCAGCTTCCTACTTTGGTCGTCCTCTGTGGGGATAAAATATATCATCCACACTCTGTTTAATTTGATTCCCAATTCTGCGTGCATTCTTAACCACCCCATTTGCCACTAGATTAGCGTTTCGACCGAACCTGGAGTTTCATAACAAAATAAGGTTGTATGTAAGACTTGAACATAAACCTAGCACAACATGGTCTACGAATTGAGATGAGTAGAGGTAATTACGCATAACACATATAATTTTTTTCTTCTTTCTTTTTCTCAATTTCAGTTGGAGAAATAGCAAAGTCATGCTCATGGAATGCCAGCGTATATTACTCTTTTGAGTTATATTATACTACAGAAATGCAAGTTCAAAAGTTTGCAACAAAAATATTGTTAGTCCATACCAGTTTGCAATTGATGAGCTGTGTATCAAAACAATGGAGCCAAATTCCAGCGTAAAACATAAACTAACAATGGTTTGGGCTCGGTCACCTATGCAATTTGCAAACTAAACATGCAACTAAACGTTATAAACTGTTATTTTGCAAAGTTGTTATTACTAACTGCCTCCCCTCTCTAGCTATTCCTATCGTTGCCACCGTTCATCTCATTATTACAATTTATTTGGAAGTCCCCTAATAAAACATTATTCCTTCTCATCAATCATCATTATATCACACCAAATTATGCAACGCCAAAGACATCTAAAGAAACAATAGAGAAGGCTGCAAAGTTTGTTTACTTTATGCGCAAAAGAGACGGGGCAAGAGTGGTGGGAGGGGAGTGGGGCATGGTATGAGAATACAAATGAACAAACCGCATTGAAAAAACAAAATCAAGAGCCTAGCAAAAGTTTAAATAAAATATACTGCATGGACTAATTCATTATTAAAAAAAAGAAAAAATGATATCAAATGTAACATACTCCCTCCGTCCCACTTTGACCGGGCACAATAATCAATGTTTGTGAGTAGGGATGTCAATCGGGCCAATCCGTCGGGTTTCGGGCCAGCCCTATCGAGCTGCGGGTTAAATGGTCTGGGTCAAATCGGGCTGAAATTTTTTCGGGCTAAAAAATCTTGACCCTAACCCTAACCCATCGATTTTCGGGCTAGCCCGTTGGGCCAATGAATTTTTATTTTAATATTTTGGATGTTGAAAAATAAGCAAAATATTATTTATCTCTTTATAAAAATGCAAAACACATCACAAATTTTTATATAATGATAAATTTATCTATTAAAAATACACTATTTTTTTATTTTAGCAATATTTAAATACATTTAACTTCATAAATAAATAAACTTAACTATGTATTGAATACTATTTGAACTAAATACAATTATATAACTTAAAACTTAATTGATAAATATCATTTTAAATATTAGAAGTAGATTTTAGTACTATAATTATGAAAAATATATTAATGAAAATAATAATCGGGTTAATCGGGCCAACTCGTCGGGTTTCGGGCTCGATCCTATCGGGCCTCGGGTTATTCGGTCCCGGGCTAATCGGGATAAATTTTTTTCGGGCCAAAATATCTTGACCCTAACCCGCATTTTGGCTCGGGTTAATCGGGCCAACCCGCGGATTTCTGGCTAAATTGACATCCCTATTTGTGAGTATAGTGCAAATAATATTTTATTGATCTGAGGGGATTTTTTTTTCCATTTTAGGAAATGAGACTAATCTAACAGGACAGACGAAAATAGAAAATTGGAATAATCTGGCGGAACAGAGGGAGTATTTGCAATTTCCAACTCGGCCGAAAAGTATGTGTAACTGCAAATTGGAGCATAGAAGAGACTCTTACCTGCTCAAAAACTCGTCCCCAGATATGTAAGTTGGTCTAGGTGAGCGATTTTGCGGCAACCCATTACCATCTGCGAGGAAAATAGACAATTTATATGAGCTCAATTATACACTACACAAAAGAATATGCACATTTAAACAAATTAAAAGTACATAGTCGATATTAGAAGGTGCTAGTTGTAGAAGCAGAAACATGAATTGCATGACATTGTTTGGTTTGGGACAATACATCATATGAGTGCTGATACTTTAACAACTTAAAATTCTAGTTGAATAAACAAACTCTTTTCAAATTATTAATTTTGAAAAACAATCTTATGACATTTAATCCTTTCTTTCTGCTGATGCTTCCGTCATTATGGCATTTGACCAAGCTTATACAGGAAAACTTTACAAGGAAAAATAGAACAGGAGTTACCATCTCTATTACGAATATTAGTCGCAGGAGCAGATGCAGGATCAACTGTATTAACTCGTCGATCTACTAAAACCTCAAGACCCATGCACACCGGCAATTCAGTTTGAGTCCCTTGGCCATTGATGTTCTCCCCTTTCCGGTCCGCATAGAGCGAGTAACCAACACAAGCATACCTAAAATCTGTGAGAGTCCTACCATCTTTAGAGGCTTCCACCTCAGACTGTCCGACATACAGCTTATTTACTGGCCATCAATCATGGAAAAAAAAATCCATTTACAACATTGTTTAAAACTCTGCATCATTTTGAAAATCCAAAAAGAAGAAAACACCATAAAATACAATCCATTTTCCCTTGGTTTGTTTATATTTGACAATCTTTTATTCCCAAAATCCTGCAAGCAATTAAGTCTTAATCAAGGAGAAGCGCCAGAGAAAGACCTCTGACTTTCAAAATGAAACCATTAAGAAAGGAAGAACACACTATATGATCAAAGTAGGACATACTATACAGAGATACAAAAATGCTATCGGCCCATTAGAGTCAGCTTGGATGAACATGAAGGGTCTTTCGAAGCCAAAATGTGAAACTGAATTTCACAAGAACTTCTCACAAACTATCATCCATTACTTTATGCTCACATTTCAAAAAGATATTAAAAATTGCACAAACAAAACATAAGCAACTCTTATCAACATGATATTTTTGTGAAATAAATCACTGAGTAACTGACTGTCAATTTAGCTATATAGCCTACATGTTAAATACCTTTAGTAGTGCAAGACTTCTTCTTTCCATAATCCCATGAATAGCATAGATTTCCTCTAAATTACCAATAAAATACGCACAAGAATTGGCAGTCAAAGTTTCCAGTTCTTTTTTGCCCTAGAAGTTACCAGTAACTAGCACAAAATCTAACCCGCAAATGAAAATTAAAACACACACACACAAAGAGAAAAATGAATGGGGAAGAACACAAAACGGAAGATAATAACACTATCAACAGAATACTGAAAAAAGTTCATAAAATCGATATGCGTCCAACTCAAATAATGCCACACAAAAAGAAAAGATAAAATCTGAGAAAAAACTGTTAGGAAATTAGGGTTACAATTGGGAGAAGAGCGAGTGAGGCCGAAGCAGACAGGATTTCTGGAATCTGCTTTCATAAAGGATGAATAATAAAGGCAGCCTTTGCACGATTTTGCCTTGTTAATAGTATTACTGGTACCCGTATTCTTGGTCGGTGGTGAAGGAGAACCACCAGCGCCATCAGATTGTTTCAGATTATCCAGATCGTCAGAATTCGAGGCGACGGAAGATGAGATTGGCTCATCGCGAGTTGGCTCTGCCATTTTTCTGGTGTTTCCCTTCTGTTCGTCGCTGCTGCTTCTCTCTCTAGTTTTCCTATTGTTTTTCCATTTTTTTATTTATTTATTGTGAATATTCTTCTTATTTTAACATACAGTAAAATATTAATATATTGCTCAATTTCGATAAATCATAAGTTTTTGGCCCTCTTCCTAACTGTAAATACTATAAAAAATTTGGTATATCAAACTCTGAAGTTACGATATAATAATAATTCATGCCACAAATCATGCACAATATGATAAAAAGGATTGTACACTGCTTAAATCATTCTCAAATTGTAAAATTTGTGTATAATATGACAGAAAATTTTCATATACAACCGATCCTTGATCCTCCTAATAATTTGAGTTTCAGTTAGTCCTCAATTAATTTTTTTTCTTTTTTATAGTAAAGACTTCTAAAAGTATATTAAATCGAGATTTTTTACTATCCTCAACTTTTTTCTTTTTCTCATTTCAGTAGAAGTATATGACTATGCGATAGTCTATTGTGACAAAGAAAAAGAAGCTAAAAATAAAGAAAACGAACGTATAAAAAGACTAAATATGAAGAGTAGATAAAAGAAATCCATTTTTACTCAACTTTGTAACTTTTAAAAAATTTTATTATGTATAATCTAAAGAAACACTTCGTACGAAAATTTTCTGGATCCACGACTGAGTCCACCCCACACCCCTCCACTTCTCGAGTCTCGATAGCTGTTTATCATCCAAGCAAATGGGCGTGGCCGTTGTCTGGATGATTCATGATCACAAACTAAGGTTTCACAGCTTCTCGGTTGAAAACAGGGTAGTACGTATCCAGCTCTAGCTGATCCAGGATCTGTTGTGTCCGCCACAGATAAGACGAGTGTCCGTCTATAATCTCCGTCGCATCCACCTGCAGTTCACATTGAGATTGAATAAGAGCAGAGCAGACTGAGTTAGTTCATGTATTGTCATGCATGCACATTCTCAAAAAACATTGATCGGCATTGCAGAGGTGGTTGTGAATACATTTTCGATGCCGGGGGCATCAACCGGCTGAATTCCGGCCAATCCTCTGGTGAGGAGACTGTACAAAAATAAGATAAGAGACGGTCAGACGATGGAAGGTTTTGTCACATCTAAAGAAGCTTCAACAGTGGTTTTCATACTTGGCACGGAATGCTATTCCCAGCATCCAGTCATTTGTGGAATATACATTCACATATCGCCCAGCCACCACCTGCACAATGTAAAAAGCCAGCTAAATCTTTGCGAGTTAATTTATTTTCAACACAAGAACAGGTACACATTAACGATGACCTTTCGAGTTGCTTCCCAGTTCACATCTTTAATTGGTATAGGAGCTCCAAGAAGAACAACTCTTTCCACAAGCCCAGCTGATCAAAATCAAGTGAGTGCTTGCTTATCAAAGAAAATACTCTGCCAAATAAAAGGAAAAATATGCAAAATATTGAACACGAAACATTGTATTCAACTACCGCAGTAGAAATCACTTGATAAAAGCAGTTGAAGGTTAACGGATAAAGAGAAAAATATTTGGCACTCAAAAAATCTGTAAGTCATAAAATGCATAATTTAAAACCATATCGCGACATGCATTGCAAGTTGCAATATCTACTTTTCTTCTATAGCATCTACCCAGCTGAAATGATAATGCTTAGTGCTTACCATTAGTTTCACTTTCAGCCAAGACTTGAAGGCATCTGAAAATTACTCTTGCTCCTAAAGAGAACCCTACAAGAGTCACCGGCCTGGGAAAATTAAGAACACCGAAAATAAGAATTCTGGAATACATCAAAATCATAACTTTCCATAATGAATGTAGTAGTAATGCAACCTGTTCCCTTGCAAGCCTTTTAGTAATACTTCTTCTGCGAGCATTTTTCCTGCCTTATCGGATCTACAAGTAGCAGCAGATTACACACGTCTGCTTTTCTTAGGAAAAAAATATCACGATGATAGAAAGGAAAAGATGCCCTATTGACACATGGAACCTACACATGGCTTCACTAGACAAAATTCCTACACAGGCCCATCACCCTTTTTAACTAGTATCAGTCAAGAAACTCAGCATTTCTTTTCCAGGCTCACACCATATTTAAGCTAATAAAAGTACCCAGACTACTGGATGCAGCGTCTAAAAGACAAACACAGCATCTGAGTTCTCATCATTGATGTCCCTCTTAAAGTCAAAGTCGAAAGAAAAACCTGTCGATGGCAATTGTCCATTTGCTGTCGATAAAATCAGTAAGAGAAAGCAATGTTACTGGCCATGCCAGTGCTGTTGCGAGGGTGCTTAGTACAGTCATCATGGCACCTCGTGTCATCATTTCAGAGGCAATTTCTGAAGCAAAAGTGATTATGTTAATGACAGAGAGTAAGTTCCTGATGGTCTTTGCTAATGAATGCCATAAATTCAGTTTGGATAGATAAAGTCCTTTACTTGAAGTAAGCCAGTCCTGAATTGCGGTGCTTACAGCATATAGATGCTTTGACTCCCACTGCAGTGCATATCTAAGGACACAGTAGAAGTTCAACAAATTGTAAACAGCATGGAACAGTTCATAAGTGCAGCAAATTCTGTGCCATTACTGCCAGAAAATCATATAGATACAGAATCGTTAAATCTCATGTGAAGTTTATTCATGGGATCGTGCAAACAAATCAACTAGATTTTATTATAAGGGCCAAAATAAAGTTGCTCGGTCTGAATTTGCATTCAACCACCACATTCTGCTACAGCGCAGGTAAGAAGAACGTGAATAATGAAATGTTACATTTTTACATTAGGCAGTGACATTGGGAAAAATAGATTACCTTTCCAAGTTTTCATGTTGTGCTTCCCAAGGCCTTATAAAGTCTTCTACCTCAAAAACAAATCCCGAAACTGAGATCTCAACAGCTAGTCGCTGAAAGAAAATTATCACAAGGATATAGGATTCAGAAAAGAAACAAATATTTTGGCTGTGCATGATGGCCAAGGATCAAGAAAAAGGATGCAGTTCCCACCAAATAATGTTAGAATAGGAATAAAAACAATCTGAATATCTAAACCTGTTTTCTTTATTTTGTTTTTCAGCTTTTTCCGAATTCTCTCAAAACGAAAAAACTCACTCCTTGATTATGTTTATCTCCTATTGCTTTGAACTCAAATTCATCTACATCACCAATTCTTGTAGCCACTTTGCTCCCTGTAAGTCCAGCTCCAGCCGCTGTGACAACGGAAAAATTTGTGAAATATAAATGGGCAGACAAAACTTGGAAATAGTTGTGGATGGAAAATGGTTGGGGCTGACTGAAGTACTTATTTAGCAGCATGAGAATCACATCAGAAAAAATTTTGATCTTGATGCAAAAAAGAAAAGATAACAATAAAAAAACCATCTGCGTTGATTCATCAAGACAGAGATGCATACCACCGAATGAAGCTGCAACTGCTACAGAACCTGCAACGCTTCCAGCGGCAGTCGCCGCTGCAGCAAACCCACTTGCCCCAATAACAGGGATAATGGTCCCTAATGTAGGTGCTAAAGCTCCAAACCCAGCTGCTATTGCTGGAGCAGCTAAACCTGAAATGAAGTAACAAAACCAAAGGTGGAAATACCCACTCATCGTAAAATTCTAGAATTAATGAAATCAGGTTCATCATTCATAGAAAAGAAAACAGAACATACCTCCAGTAATCGCCATCAAGGTACCTCCTGTTAGTGCAGCAGCACCAATGATACCTCCACGTTTCCACTTCTCCCATGAGCTTTCAGAAGGTTCTCCTCCTCCTTCGGATTCCTTCTCTTTCAGAACTGCCATTGCAGAACAAGCAACTATAGTCTCGATGGCTTCCTGCATAAATAACATTCCACTTTTAGTTAAACGATCTGAATCATTTGGTTTATAGAAAAATTAACTGAGCAAAGACCACCACAATGGTAAATAGTACTCTGGATGTTGTGGGAACACTTGGAGCTAACAGGAACACACAAGAAACAGTTGTGAGATCCTATAGTTCGGTTTTCACATTTTTCCGGAGGAAGATTATTACACAAAAGTAGAAAATACCAGATCCTTCAGGAGAAACCATCAGATAAGATACAAACCAGACAAAAGGATATACTGATGAAGATGATTAAAATGTTTTCTCGAATCAGTATAAGATGATGCCAATTTTGACATGCATCCCTGAACTATTCCAGAATACATAGCAGCAAATCCATTAGAACCTTCTGTATACCAATTAAAAGGAGCAGTGACCTACGAAGTTCTTTTGGTAGACAATGTCCTCAAGAAGATCCAGAACATAAGATTAATCGTACCATTTTTGCCCATTTGACATCAAACCACGTTGCGAGCAACCTCAATGCCACACGATGTCTAGCATCATAGCCCTTTCTTCTTTTGGTGGACATTTTGCTACCTTCAGGCATATCCGCCAGACAAGCTGAAAGAAGCTCATATAGTACTGTAATTTTCCTCTGGTAACTAACCATTGCTGCATCTTCCATTGGTCTTCCATCTGATTCGATGATAGATTGCCTAACTGCTTGCTCTGTTTTGGATGTAGCAACATTTATTTCCTGCTGAGATTTTTCAGGTGAATCCCTCTTTTCAGGTTCTGGTTCTTCGGTTGCATCCAGGGTAGCAACCTTCTCCCGACAGGCCTTCTCATACTCTAGTTGTCTTTCCTTTTTGGAATCATAGTCAGCAGGGGATAATTCCATTTTTGAAGACATAGCATCAATAGCATCTACCAGAGCACTTCCATTATCAGCAGCTCCTGATGGTACATCACCAATTTCCTCCGCAAGTAACCTTAGGAACTGGTAAAAAAGTTGGATCACACCTTAGAAACTCAAAAAAACGCATGCAGCATATTCCTAGCACCTGAGGTCATGCTAAATCAACACAGAGTTGTATAATATCATGCAAAACCTACATTTACATCAAGTTTCAAAAAGAGAAATCATGGAGCTGAAATAAGAATATATAAGCATTAAAATATGTTCTCAATCACCGAGATTCTCTGAAAGGAAACCTCAACCAGCTTCATTTACAGACATCGGTTAAAGAAAGCATAAATCCTTATATTAATCTCCAAAAGATATTATATATCTGAATGTTACAATCAAGCTAATGTAATCCCCACTCACCGCATGAATAATCACTAGTTATCAACTTAGAGTAAAATTCCAAGTCATCTTAAAGAGAGAACCCCCAGAAATGCATAATTAAACTAACCGCTCCAAGATGATTCTTTGCAGGTGAACTCCCAGCAGTTTCCTCCAGACCACCCCACGCTCTGCTATCAATTTCAAGAACCCTAGATTTCAAAAATAAAAATTAATACTTTTCCATAAATTGATTAGTGACTATACAAAACGCACATTTACAGATTATCAGTATGTAAAGTAGAAATGCATATATTAAAGTGGTCATTTCGTTCCAAAAATGGATAATCTTATTACTCGAAGACAGGTCGGAGGAGGCCGGAGGATTCATGAACCCACAACTGAGGGCACTCGGAAACAGAATCGGAGCCACTCCCAGTACTGAGGCGTTCCTCCGATGGGTCACAACCGTCGGCGGCAGCCGGGAATCCCAGTGGCACAATCTGGTGTATCTGAGCCTGGTTCAAAGCCATTGAAAAGAGTGCTGCCGCCGCGTATTTCTGCGGCGGCGTCAGCATCGACTTCGATGGTGACATATCTATTACCTTCCTTTTCCGGTTTCAAATTTGACAATGGTTTATGGAGCTAAATTGCAGAGTTGCATGAGAATTGAAGATTCACATCGCAGTTGACGAGAATTTTTCGAAGATGGACGACTTTATGTGCATGAAGAATCTGATCAAATATGAATTGATGCTGTGGTCGGTTTGACGGTGCAAATGAGTACGACGCCGTTTGGAACATATTATTATTTTGTCTTAATCCCAAGTCAGTACAAATAAAATTAATTTGTCTTTCAACTAATTAAAAAAACATTTAAAATAAATATGCAAATTAAAATATTCCGTTGCCGGGACTTGAACCCGGGTCTCTCGGGTGAGAGCCGAATATCCTAACCAACTAGACTACAACGGATTGTTGATTAAAATTGATAAATATAATTACTTTAATAGACAAATCGGCCGAAAACCCTTGCTCCGCTCCTCGTTTCGTGATTCATCTATCCATTGCGGCCTCTGCAGTGATTACTTCACTGCTTCCAGTTTCAGGTACGTCTTCCATGATTCTTCTCTTCAATATGTTTTCTTTTTCTCTCTTCCATTTTCCATTGTCTGGCGGCTTATTTTGTTTGTCTGAAGGAAGTTGAGGTAGCAGAGAACTTCGATTGCGTTCTTTTGTTGAATTCGTGAAACCATGGGCTACTTTCGTATTCTATCTCTTTGAAACAAAGAAAAGAGACTAGTCTTGATTTGTAATTTTTAGCTTTTCATCATAAGGGGCAAAAGTTGTGAAGGTGAATCAATTGGTGGGAAGGAAAAGGGTTAAAGTAATAGTTGATAATAAAACTTTGGAAACTGAGTTGTGAAAATGCTAGGGAAGAATGAAGTCGGAGGGAGAGCATTCTGAAGTTAGGTTTTTCGGATAAAGTTTTTTTTGGGGGTTTATTCTCATTTTAATTTCTCGAGGAAAATCTGCAATCTTTGTTAAGAATAAAAGCAAATAGATAAGCGAAGAAGTTTCTTTTTTTCGAAGTTTGAGGAGTCCGGATTGGGACTTCTTTACGTGCATAGTGTTACATATGTCCACTTTTTTATATGCAATGCGTGTGTGTTTGACTTGATGAAGAGATTTTGATGGTGAAGGACATCATGTATCTTCTTCAAGGTGTTCATAATAGCTTTTTGACATGTCTATTAGCAATTAATTGGGAGTGGCTGGCAGAATGTTGTTTACTTGGTTCGAGAAAGCTTTGTTTGAGCACAATGTTTTGATGATCAACGGGACATCCATTTGATTCGTGTTGTGTTAGCATTTTCTCCCTGAATTGTTTTTATTTGTGTTTACCTCACTTCATATTACATTTATTGCTATTGGGTGTATTCTTTAGGTGATATTTTATCACTCAGAGAGCTTGCCCTCCTTATTGGCAGCATGTTTTTTGCTTTTCATCTAAACTGAGTTGGTGCACACACTGTTCCTTTAATCTATATTCTGCTTCTCTTATTTTTGTCTGGTTGCTTTGTGCAGTCTTTCATTGGTCTCAACCATTTCAAAGAGTTAGCATTTGCTTAGCAGCAATGTCATCCGGGTTAACTTGTAGCCCCTTGAGATACAGCATGGTCTTACCTGCTAGAGGGCTTGGATCGCATAAGAAGCAAATCTTATTTGTGCCTGGTTTTGGGAGATCCACAAAACTTCTTTTCCTGGAAAGGTAAAATCAGCTTATTTCATGCATTGCTTCTTGTATGCTTTATTTTTGTCGCTAATATCTTATTTCTTCATTCATTTAGAAATTGTTTGGCTGTATCAACTTGGAGAAATAAACCGAAAGTTCGTACCATTAAGTCTGCGATGGATGCTACCTTTGGAGATGCTAGTAATGACTCAACTGGTAAATTTGTTGGTTTTTTTTTTTTGGTCCATCATTGGTTAATTTCCTTTTAAGAAATTTATTTTCTCACATTTTTATGAGTTTATGGCACTGATCTTAAGCCACAAAAGAGGGTCAATGCTTTTACAAGGACTTATGCCCAAATTGATGTTGAGCCAATCTATTGAAGACTATTTGTTTCTATCTTATATGTTCAATCATTAAGGTCCAGTAAATTTTAATTTGTGTTTTAGTTGTTGCCCCAAATGTTTTATGTCAAACGCCCCTAACTTTCGTAATTATTTCAAGTGTAATGATAGCCCGTTGGTTTAGATACTCTGCGTGCATGTACAGAACTCTTCTGGCTAGGTTCGTATAAAAATTTCTAGATCATGGACTTGTAGGTCCAGATTGTGGTACTTGCCATGCTCAATTTTGTAGCTTCACAAGATGGCTTTCGCTGACATGTTTTGGACCTGACTAATTAATCCTTGTTTGTTGCACTTGCTCAGAGTCTAATGTTAACATTGTCTATACCCCATATAGCCACGGAGGCCAATCTGTCTGAATCATCATTCTTTTTGCTTCTTCATGGAACAGTGATCTTTCCTAGAATCAATGTGAAGGACCCTTATAAACGTCTGGGAATCAGTCCAGAAGCTTCAGAAGATGAAATTCAATCTGCTCGGAACTTCCTAATACAAACATACGGAGGGCACAAACCCAGTGTGGATGCTATTGAAGCAGCACACGATAAAATCATAATGCAAAAGTTTTACGAAAGGAAGAATCCCAAGATCAACGTCAAGAAAAAGGTCAGGGAAGTAACCCAGCATAAATATGTCCAGGCTGTCACGAACAGGTTTAGAACCCCTTCCACCAAGGTCATTGTAAAAACTTCAATAGCTTTCTTAGTACTTGGAGTCCTGACTGTACTCTTTCCAACGGAAGAAGGCCCAACACTTCAAGTTGCAATCTCCTTGATAGCTACAATTTACTTCATTTATGATCGGCTCAAGAGCAAATTACGTGCTTTTCTCTATGGGTAAGCCCTTTACTCTTCCAGTTGAAAAAAAAATGCTATTTTCTGACGGGGTGGAATCAATTAGATAATGGTAATACTCCCGGCTTAATAGTCTCATTCACTTTCGTCACAATAACCAAGGAGTGTGAGTGTAGAATAAGTTGAATGAAATTAATATTTTATTGTTGAGTGTGAAAAAATTATTTTTTTTAGAAATGAGACTAAGTAGTTGGGACGGACAAAAAGGGAAGTTGGGACGGAGGGAGTATCTTGTAATTTTAAAGAGTTGGTTATTATTTAAGAAGGTATATCGCATTGATGATCCGCTGCTTGGTTTCTTGCTGAAAATGGTTGTTTTAATTTGATCAGGGCTGGGAGTTTTGCGCTGTCGTGGCTTCTAGGAACATTCCTGATGGTTTCTGTGATGCCACCAATACTCAAAGGGCCAAGAAGCCTGGAAGTGACAACTTCATTGATAAGCTATATTATCCTTTGGGTGTCATCTACTTATCTTCGATAACCAGTTCTTTTATTCAAATCCCAGATCTGTTTCTGATTATGGTAGGAGCTTCTTGGGGCAATGGAATAGGTTCAAGAGCGTGGTGTGTGTGCTGTGCTCCCCAGTTGGTATATTTACTGTCACAAATTGCTGGTACAGATTTATAGATAGATTTATTCGCAATTTGTTTGAATTTAATATGCAGCAAGGGACATTCTTCCATAGATGGGGCTAAAGCATAACAATCCTAGAAAGGTTCTTGAGTTTTGTTGAGCGGCTGACGTTAGACCTTGAAACCACTGTTATGAGTTTATTTTGAAGTTCTGGTTTACTTTTTTCTTTTTTAAAGAGTAATGCATTTATTTAAACTCATACACTAGGTGTCTGAAAGTTGGAACTCATGATTAGTTACATGCAAGGTGTTTTACTATTATATCCCGAGCTAAGGGATTCATCTATTAGTTTTTGGTGGTGTTTAAGGGCAAGACCGTTTAAGGGCAACGCTTCACTGTTTTTACTCTTATCAATTAGAGGATTTGCTATGAATTAGGACCCCCCTTGAACTACCGAAAGAGAAACTGGGAAAGTATAATATCTCTCTCAGCCCTGTTTTTCTTTAACTATTTGTTACTTAAATCTGGGAAAACTTGATATTTCACTTTTAAAACTTTAAATTATGGTGTTTTAACTTCTAACAAATTCATATTCTAATTCTATCACAACGTTGGACCATTCAAGGTCGGAGTCTGAAAGACTAGATGGACAACTTTATGATTGAAATCAGGTTTTTAATCTCAAACTTTTGAATATCAATTTACTACACATTTTTAAAGGCGTCTAACCTTCTGCTTGTGCAATTCCATGAACTTGTCCGCATGGAAATAAATAAACAATGATAACAAAATAATAATTAATAAAAAATCAATAAAAATGCAATTCCTCGCGCACCACTTGCAATAAATCTCACTCACGATATCAAAGCCCTTCCTTGCTGATTCTCTCAGTTATTTGCCTTCTCTTCTTCAGCTTTAGGTTTTTCTGCATCTGAAGCTGTATTGTCGCCTGAACAGCTTTCTTTCGTTTGGGGTTCCAAAACATGTTGATCTTCTACTTTGTCCGATGTTTCAACCTTGGTATGCTCAGCTGCCTTCTCTTCAAACTCACTCTTTTCTGCATCTGCACCTTGTTTCTGCTCCATTTTCTCTTCCTCCAATGATTCGGGTTTCTTGTCTGATATCTCAATCAAGCCCTCTTCTGCTATCTTCTTTTCAGAATCTGATTTTGTGTTCTTCTCCTCAGCGACTTCTGGTTCTTCAGGTTTCTTCAATTTCTCTTCCGTTTCCATCTTTTCTGCATCAGAAGCTGGTTTCTCTACCACAGTTTCTGGAGCTTCAGGTGCCTTCTCCAATTTTTCACACTTGAAAACCTCAGCAGGTTTCTCTTCATTCTCCATCTTCATAGTTTCTCCTTCTACTTTCTCTAGTTGAGCCTCAGGTTTCTCAGGCTCGACTTCCTCTTTGGTTTCAAGCCTCACTGTCTCGGCTACCATTGACACATTCTGGCAGGCCATGATCTCTTTTTCAAAACCATTCAACTTTAAGTCATCAGCAATGGGTGCTTTCTCTGTTTCATCCTGTGCTGGAGCATCCGCTACGGCTGCTTCTGGCCTTCCCTTAGTTTCAACAATCTCTGCTGAGACCTTCTCTTCATTCTAAGCAATTTATTAAAAGTTAAGATGTAGCAAATGAAGAAGAGGTACAAAATAAATCAAAGCCCACAACCACATACGATTTAGAGTTTCCTTGAGTGCCCACTCAGATCAGCCATCAATTGATTTCCAATAGACTGATATGCAGTTACGCTATTTATAAACATTGTTCACATTTACACGAATATAAGTAAAAACAATGGATTCCAAATGAACAATCCAAGATGCTGATTCAAGTCAAGTATTTACTTTCATTCTAAGAAGCGGCACAGAAACAAATCATACCACAAGGTGAAACACATTTTGATGAATTGAAAGATAAAGCAGCAGAAAAGGTGCCAAAAACATTGAGCTGTCGAGGAACAAAGGCATGCCATATCACAAAATAAAAGCAATATTGCAAGTAAAAAAGGTAACAGAAAACTAGTTTTGAGTTGGAACGCATGATGAGAATCATCAAGCATGTGATCCTTTTCGCATCTTAAGGCAAAAAACAATAGCACTGGAGCATCTTAAACATAATTCAAATCCAGATTTCAATCCAAAACTTAAAAGGCACTTTACATTATTAAATCCTAATCTCGGAACTACTAACTAAAAATGATGAATAAACCAGGATCATGAAAAACCTAAAGCATTTAATCCTCAGCAAAGCTAGTAGTCCTCTTCACTTTTTATTTTTAATTTTCACAGAGTTAATATATAAAATGCAGATATTTTACAGATTGCACCTCACTGAGTAAATGACCGAGCGATTGACGACTGCTCGCTTCATCTTCCACCGCCGCCACATCATCCTTCTTCACCGCCACTTCCTCAACCGGATTCACCTCCCTGTACTCCACCTCATTCTTCAAGTCCGGCGGCGGCGCGGTGGATGAGTGTTTCAGCACCGTAAACCTACTCGCACACGCTCCCATTCTGCACAAATCTCTCGATTATGATGACTCGAACAAGTAAATTCGGGTTTGTGAAAACAAGGCAATGAAAACCTAGAAAGCTAGAGAGAGAAGAAAATGAGAGAGAAAATGAGTGGGAGAGTATTTATAGCGAGCGAAATAGGGATGCAGTCGTCTCGTTGTATTCCTCTACTTTGACCGTTGCCTTCAATCTCGACCACTTTTCAAAGTGTAATGGAAATAAATTGAAATCCAGCTATTATCCGCAAATTCAACTTTCAAATTTGATTAGTTACTATATTATGTATATTAATTTTAATTAAAATAATATATTAGATCTTGTGTTTTATTTATTAGCATATTATATTTATTAATTTAATATATTATGCTTTATCGAAATTTATAAATCCCTACTAAAATGGTGACCGTTAATTTCAAAAAATCTTAAGCATTTATCCATTAAAGTCAATGATTAAGATTAATTATTATTTAGTATATTATCACTTGTTAGTACTTGGTCTTTTACCTTACATATGTGATGATATAACCTAACGTATATTTACATTTACACAATGTTTATAGAGATATCGATTCATTATTAAATAATTCAAGCTAAAAAGAGGATTTCAGAACTAGAAAAATAACATTAAGAAAAAAGTATGGAATGAATTAAAATTGTTCCCTAGGACATCTAATGGAGGGATTTGAGTAAGTGAATATAGGGATTAACAAAATAAAATTTTAAAATTTATTGAGCCATTTTTGGATTGACGACCATCCATGTCGACCGTCAGTCCGTCACATAAAATTCTCCTTTTCTTTCTCTTCCGTCACACTTTATGTTGATTATCCCATCGCCCATCCTAGATCATGACTAAGACTGTGTCGACCGCCATCAAGAAAATGGATTCGGCCTGTTTCTTTCTTAGATCTTTCTACTCGTTTCAACTTCCGAAAATTTACAAAACTTTACCACCAAAAACTTAATATATATCAAAATACAATCATGCAGATTAAACCTATAAAACTACGAGAACTCTTATTGAAATAAATTCAAAAATAAACGAATAAAATATAAACTTATCATATTTAAAATTTGAAATAATTTTAATAATACAAGTATATTATCTGACCGTTATCCATTTATATGAAATGTCTATGGAACATGAGTCAAAAATATAATTTCTTGTGGAGACAAAAAGGATAAACATATCAAATAATAGATTCTTTTTAAAAATCGTTTCACAAATTTTATTTTACCATATAGTAATAAACTAATATATTCTCGTTGTTAATATAAAATTCTTGTTGCAAAGAACAGATTGAGGGAACGTTTGATTGGTGAGTTCCGGAATGGAAGAAATGAATGATTCCGAAAACCATCGTTTGGTTGAAGGGTATGAGAATAGAAAAATTAGATCATACCCAAATATTTGAAAATCGTCAAAATCCTCCAAATTGGTGTGTTTCATTCTCATTCCCAAATTTCATTACTAAAATTATTTGCTACTTCTTATTTTCTATTTCATGTTATTTTATAATTATTTTCTTATTTAATTTTAATTACATTATGAAATATTATTATAAATATATATTACTTTTTTTAATATATTATAATAATATTATTATTAAATGATTAACATTTTATTTTATATCTTGGTTTTATATTTTATAAAATAAATACCAAGATAAATAGATTATATTTTTAATATGATTTTATTTTCTAACTTTTACTATTAAATTAATTATTATTTATATAATATTTTAATTTATTTCTAAACTTATAAATATAAAAATTAATTGTCAGAATCGAAAAATGATTTTCAAACTAATCTTATACACCAAATATCATAATTAAAAATAATTCTCAAATCCAAACTCATATTCATTCTCTTTACTATTATCTCATACTTATAATGATTCTCAATAGTTAAATCAAGGGCCCTGAATTTCCTTTAAAAATCCATCCATAGTAAAAAAATAATTACTGTGATACTATTATAAAAAATTAAAAAAAAATCATATTTGGATATGGTAATGTCTAAATGTTGCGGCCATCAAAGATTTTCTTTATTCTTTATTTTAATAGTGTAGCTTTTTCCGCGCATCCCGCCTTGCAATCAGGTTATTTGTCATAAATAAGAATAATTCATACTACCGGATTGTTAGGAATCAAATATCGAAAAACAAAACGTTTTTAATCATAGTTAAAACACCTTAATTGTATTCGAAAATAATATAATGATCAAAACACCCTATCTTTATCCGAAAGATCATGTATTCAATTAAGGTTTTTTTGAGGATATTTATGTGTTTGAATGAGTGCGTATGTTGGGTATCAGGCCTACTCCTCTGAATCTCTGACTCGGTTTCTTGCCGGATCCCGACTGAGCCCAAATCGGACTCAGTTTCTACGCACGGGAGACAAAGCTCTCGTTCTTCAAGCTTGGACTGCCCAACTTCTCTTTCGTCTGACTGGATCTACACACCGCTGGATCTCCTCCTTGTGCGAAGGTCACCGGAGCCCTGCCTCCTTGTTCGGGACAGGATTCTTTATGGCTCAGAACTCACCTGTTGTGAGCCCTAGCCCTCCAACCGGCCGCAGGCTTCGACTACAGGAAGCAGCTCTCAAGGCTACACTCAAGCTCACGATATCTCTCACCGGAACTCAAATTTCAGGTCACACAGAGATTGGAAAGAGTAGAGAGAGGGAAGAGCAGTTTTTGAGAGAGAAGAGAGAAATGCGGCTAGGGTTAGGGTTTGAATCGCACACCTGTGAGAACCGGGTAGGTAAGAATTCATACACCGGACCGGGTATGAAACAGAATAACCGTTCCAACAACTTACCAACCCAAAACCCGAACCACCACAACCCAATCCATAAACCAACCCTCAGATAAAATATATGGGCTCGGCAGAAGTATAACCCAAAGGCCAACATTTCCCACAGTGTATATTTAATTAATATATTGTTATTAAAAAACACAGTCAATAATATGTTAAATTTGAAAAAACGTTGTTTTCAGAAAAAATAATAATAATAATAATAACTAAATTTTATGATAATATTATTATCCTTTTCATCAAAAGTTGTCTTCCGTAAAGGATGGAATATGAATCAAAGTCCAGATATGAATTGTAAATTGATCTCAATTATTGATTTGATAATTTGAAGATATTTTATGAAAGAAAACGTTGATAATTTGGCAAATATTTAAAATTTAAAACATCAAATATACCATTATATTTAAATTATGTGTTGGGGGAACCGCCAACTCGACATTAGTATGATATTGTCCGCTTTGGGCCAAAGACCTCACAGTTTTGCATTTGGGTATCTCTGTACCGTGTCCTTCCCCTCGATCACAATTCTCGTTAACCCACGGCACCCGCCGCCTGACCACCACTGTCAAGAAGCTTTCGACAACAAAGCACCCATTGTATCGAGATTTGTTGAGGGCTTCCTCCCCTCGAGCCTTGATCCGTCTCAACTCATCTTGCACCATCGTTAACCCACGGGACACGCCGCCTGACCCTCTACAATATCAGGAAGCTTTCGACACAAGGCACCCAGAGACGATCCCCGCTCGAATTGAGGGCTTCCCACTCGAACCAGGGTACCACGTGTTCGTTCTACGTTCACCGCACCAATCTGTTGGGGGAACCGCCAACTCGACCTTAATACTGATATTGTCCGCTTTGGGCCAAAGTCCTCACGATTTTGTATTTGAGCATCACCATCCTAAAAAGTCTTATACTAATGAAGTTGGATGAACTCTAATATACAAGAAATCTTATCATTATTTCTCCAATGTGGAACATGGACTTGACAAACCCAACATTATGCGTATATTTTAAAAAACAATGTGAACTACTCATATTTTTTAAATTCTACGTCTCGAATGCCGGAAAATTAATATTGTTTGAAGTTTGCATAATTTAAGATAATTTATTAATTTGTGTATTTAAATAAAAATACAAATAACTTATAGGAGAATTATTAATTAATGACCAAAGATAGTTTAATTATAAACAAAAAATATTATACAATTCAAAATTCAAAATTTAATTATGAAGTTCTGGATTAAGAATTTTATAATTGATAATTTATCTTTCGAGTTATGAATCGATAATTAAATTATCCTTCGAGTCTTAAATTAAGGGGACGTTTGGTATAACTGTCCGGAATCACTATGGGTATGGGTTTGATAGTAAAGGGAATGGGTATGGGTTTAGATTTGGGAATCATTCTCAATTCTTGGTGTTTGGTTTATGAGATGATTTGGGAATCATTTTCAATTCTGATGAATTTTTTTAAGTTAAAAGGTTTAGAAAATAATTAAAATATTATAAATAATAATTAATTTAATAATAAAATAAAAAGATTTATTATATTAAAAATAAATAATTTATTATCTATTTTATAAATTATAAAATATAGATAAAATAAAAGATTGTTTAATAATATTATTATCATAATATATTATAAAAATAAATAATAAAATAATATGAAATAAATTCTTAGAAATAAATAATAAGATTAATAATATTATTAATTATTGTATATATGATAATTAATATATTTTCAATAATATTATTTATTAATTAATGCATAATAATAATATAATAACACCATTTATTTTAATATTATTATAAATATATTAATTTATTAATATATATATATATATATAATATTAATAATATTATAAATTATTATATTTTAAAATAGTGGAGTATATAATAATTAATAAAAAATAATTACAAAATCTTATAAAAGAAAAAAATAATCATTTTGGGATTGAATTTGGGAATGGGTATGAAACCCACCAACTTAGAGGGGAATGGATATTTGGGAATCAATCCCATCCCCCATTCCCATAGCCATCAACCAAACGGTGGGTTTCGGAATCATTCTCATTCATTGATTCCGAAACCCACCAACCAAACGCCCCCTAAGAATACTCCAAATTTATATTATTTTGAAAAAATGTGAATAATTTTCAATGTAATTAGCGATTTGACTATATTTAAAAGTATTTATTGGACAAGAAAGGCATTCAAAGAAATTGTGTTTATTCGGTTTATTTATAATTTCTTTTATTTTCTTCATGATCGTGTTTATTAATTTTTTGAAATGTATTATTCGATTTTTAAAATTTGAATAGGCCGTATTTTTTTATCTACAAACTAAACTCATCTTTAATAAATTAAATAAATTTCTAAACATTATATATATTTTTAATTAACAATACATTTATTTTAATTCACGAAAATGTTCACCTACCCACATGTGCCCACGAGTGAGATTGCAATATAAAATTGATGGTAATAATAATTGAAATTGATCCACTACTAATATTATATTATCACATCAGCCCGTGAGCATATTAACACTTATCTACAGTGGGTAGGTGAGCATTTCTGTTTAAATTCATTCGTTGTGTTTAGGAAACTTGAACTCCAACGTTAGCATTTTATGATAGAGTTGGAATGAGAAATATATATACATGAGTTGGTCTACTAAGATACGGTCTCATCATTTTTTTTATTATGATATGGATCTTAATACATCATTTCAATAAGATAAATACACGGTTTTATTTTTTAATATATTATTTTTTTAATTATTTAGAGATTTTAAAGTTTTGAGATCAGTTATTAATTTTTTGGAGATAAGAATGAAAAAGTTTAAAATCGATCATTTTCTTTTTTACGTCCTACTTAAACAAAGGAAAATGGAGGCGATGATTGCGCCAAAAAAAAAAGTTCTGAGAAATTAGAATATCTAATAAAAATAAATAAACAACAATAGTTTTGAATAAAAATAAATAAAGGGACGGCCAAGCATGCATATGTTGGCTACAGTTGGAACTCCGAAACATATCAATAATTGACATGACCCAATTCTTTTGTCCTCTGCAAACATTACTTTCTTCACAATATAATTCATTAATTTAAAAATATTTATCAAGATATTCGATATCATAGTGGAACCCATGTTCATATAATCATTGTTTAATGTTTGAGCAATCAATTAGTGGAGTTTCGGATTGCGATCTAATTTACTTAGAGGCGTTTCATCTATCTGTAGAAATTATTATGGATATGTATTTAAAAGTAAATGAAATTGGAACCGTTAAGTACAACGACGGATAATAACACGATAAATAACGATGAAATAATAATGACTATATGAAATAAACGAAATTATAAACCGAACTCGGATGCGTTGAAAAGTATAAAAGCACAACAATTCAGTATAAATTTTAGCAGAGTTTCAGTATAGTTTCTGAGGAAAAAGTCAATACAAAAAATGAAATTTCTACCCCTATATATAGATAGATAACAAAGGAAAATTCTAGGAAAATCCTAAAAACCGGCGAACTCGTGGCCGCCGAGATTCTCAGAATCGTCCGAAATTATCAGGATCGGTTAGAGTTAGCAACTATTTTCCGCCACCAGGCTCCGGGATCAATGATTGGTCTCCTCGATGACGAATTGAGCTCCATATCGGCCTCATAACTTAGGCATTTTAATCTACTTTCATCTTTGGTTGAGTCTGCGATTTATGAGCTTTGGGTCGACTGGACCTCTAAGTTGTCGATTGGGCTTGAGCTTCGTGAACTTGCCCCTAACAGATATGGTTTTAACTATTCTAATAAAATTATTGTTTTTATTATTTAGATTCGGTAATCATTTAATTAAAATACTATAATGCCCCTCATTTTAATCAATTTAGATTTCGAATTATCGAATTAAATTGGTGATTCCCGGGAGTCAGAGTTGGTTGGCACAGCGGAAGATTTGAAACGTTTTATTTTGTGGCGGGCTTTTCAATTTGACTGTTTTGTACCAGCTTGGATTTAGAAAATTGGTTGTTTGGCCGGTCAAGACGTTAACGTGATGGATTTTAATTCCAGTAAATAAAACAATAAATAACACAAGGATTTATATAGGTTTGAACCAAACAGTCTTACATCCTCTCTTCATACGCGCAGTCTGAAAATAATAGACTGTCAATTACAAATATGTCAACGGAGTATTGCTAGCTAATGAATTCCACGTCCACCATTCCACTAGCACACTCGCTAAGTACATTGCAATCAAGAACTTCTTCATGCTTGAATCATGGGCACACCACATAGCCTTTAAACTAGACTTGAAAGTTTGAGTTCCTCTCAAAAACGTCAGTTGTTGGTATATATTAGTACTAGTTGCCACCGGAGAAGTGACAACTCTAAGATGTTTTTTTACTCGAATGACAAGAAAACATAAATATAGTTCTTACTAAAAGCACAGAGCCTTATGTTCAAGAAAGAACACGGGAAGCTGATAGAATCAGCCAGAAAGCTTTAGGATATGGAAGCTGGTGGCTTTTGAGAGATCGTAAGAGATCAAAAGATTTTAATCGTCAAATCATTAATCAATGAATTTGTAACCTTCTCTAGTGGAATGCGGCCTCTATTTATAGGCGCTCCTTGGAAGGTTTGAATCTCTTAGCCGATTGCAGTCGTTGTGAAACAAAAAGGAACACGTCCCGTCAATGTCTCACTTTTTCTGACTTGCAGTGTCCTTTCTGTCAGAGCAGGTTGACTTTATTGCGTCGGTCAGAATTACTTTCTTAGCCAGTCCGATGAATGTTTGCAGGTTGATTCCAGGGATGAACAAGCTTTTGAGTACTTTAGACTTAAAGATCTCATTTCTTAAAGTCTGGTCTTGAGAAATTCCTTACTTGTTAGGACTTGACTGTGCCTTCTAGCTGGTTTGGAAACATCTTGCTGGTGACAATCTTGATGATAAGCTCTGTGCTGGTAATTCTCTAGCTAGTGATGATGTGTCAGCCAATTCCTCCAAAGACGTTTTGCTGATAACAAAGTGTTAGCCATCAACCCATACAAGAATATTTGTTGGTGAAGAATGCGCTATCAAATCCCTAAGGCTTGTAAATTAGTTTGTATTATAATTTGATAATTCCTATACAAGACATTACAAATTTAAACTAATCTAACTAAACACACTAATCTAGTAGAATATTTAACTCATCAAAACAACTTTTAAAAAAAAATTCCTAAAAACAATCAATCTACTTATTAAACCCGAATGTTGATTACCAAAAGGATCCGAGAAATTTATCGAGTCAAAGTTAATTTTCTTGATTATTTCTCAGGGCCATAATTTAGAGTTATAATTATTTTGTCGATTAATCGATTTAAGTTTTATCATACGAATACCTATCGACAAATATATCTCAATAACTTGATCATGGTCTTTAATTTAAGTTCTTGGGCCCCAAGCATTTTGGACCAAAGAGAGTAGAAATCCCAATTGCACCAAAAAATAAATAAAATTTTGATCAACCTTATGAAATTAATTTTTTGGAGTATTCCAAATTGTAGACGAGTCAAACCTTGATGCATGAATTTGATGGTGACTTCTTCCAACCTTAATAATTGTGAAATAAAACCTCATACTGTGAGAATTTAATTATTCTCATACAACACAACTACAAATTATGCTTGTCCAAATAGTACAACTTATCATTAAATAATATATATAGAAACACATAATATTATCCTAATATTACTATATCATATTGTTATAAGAAAGTGTTGTTATAAATAAAAGTCTAATAATAATAAGCAAAGCAGTGTATCTTGTAGATCTCGCCGAGACGTTTTCGAAAAGCATAATTAAACCAAAAAGAGACACCGGCGACACAAAAGTTACGACAAAAATAGAATTTACCGGAAAAACAGGCAAAAAGACACTAGTAAAAATCAAAAAATTAGGGATTTCTGAATTATTTTTTTAATCCCCCTTTTATTTAAATTTTTTTTTACACTTTTTTCTATTATTTTTTTTCGAACTCTTTTGTTTTGTTTTTTTTCTGTTCGAATTTTCTTTTTCTTTTTTTTTTCCTTAAATTTTCGCCCCTTTTTTTTTAAATATGGTAACTACCAAATTGTTTGGTAATTCAAGAAGGAAATAATATGACCACTAAGGAAAGGTATGAATAAGGTAAAAGATATAAAGAAAGATTTAAATTGATATAATATGATAAGAAAGATAATTCAACTCTTGACTCACAAGGAATTTGAAACCCTAAAATTTTCGACCCAACAACAACAAGAAACAAAACAAGGAAAGACACGAAAAATTACGAATCACAAACGACAGGAAACAAAACAAGACTCGATATTTTTTTTGACACAGTAGACACGAAAATTGAAGAAAAAGGGAGCGAAGGGTACGACGTGGATACTAATACCAAAATGATACGATCGTCGCCGGAAGGTTTAGATCGCAGCCCATGAACTCGAACGATTTGACTCAGACACAACGCGGAAGCAAACTGATATTGAACGATTGAAGGATCCAACACCTTTGGATTTGAAAACCTTCAAGTACCGTAGTCCAGAATAAATCTCCTACGACCCAAGAAGCGAATTGATTCAACAAAGAAGGATATACGCGAAGACACCACCAATGTATATGATTGTCCGATTGATTAGTCGAAATCAAAATCCTATGGATGAATAGAATTTTCGAAAAGTTTGAGCTTTCAGAAATAAAGGAGAAAACCTCATAAATTTTATTAAACTGAAAAATTGAATAAATTGTTCCATAACAAGGCCTATTTATAGGCAACTCAAGTCCTAAACTAATAAGGAAGCTAATTTGAAATATTAAAGTAATAAAATTCGAAATTTAATTAAATAAGGCCTAAACATGTTGGCCCAAAATAACTGAATAAATTAAACTAAACCCAATCATTACACATAATTAAATTAAAAAATTTTGGATCTTCGTTTAATTCTTCCAACACCATTGAATCCTTAGAAATATTTGCAACCCAAATGCCTTTAATCGATAAACTCAATCCAACCCTCAAAATTCATCGGCCCACTCGGGATGTAGACATGATCGTCTTTCACAGCTGCTACTTGGGCTCCATCAGGTAGTCTGATATCGGGACCAACATGCATTGAATGTTTTCTTTATGCACACAGCACACCACAAAGATTTTTTATATTTTAGTTACTTAGTTTTTATATTTGTTCATATTATAAAATTTTAAAATATTTGTACGGCCGAATAGGAATTATAAACATAATTTAAGAATTTTATAAATTCAAAGAATAGAATTAAGTCAACTAATTACAGAGATTCTAATTTGCAAGATTATGGAAGCTTACTAATATTAATAAATTTGTGCTTTAAATTCAATACTTAATGACAATTGAAATTCATTACTTAAAAAAAAATCCAAAAATTAACATTTAGCATTTAAAAAAAAATTTAAAATTAGAAAAATAATAATGGTTTTAATGGAAATTAAATAAATGAATCAATAGAACTTTTTTAATGAATTAATGTTAAAATATGGCAAGAATTCAAAGCAGACTCAATTTTAATTTTTATTATAGTTTGAAATATTAATTAATTTATTATATTAAAAATTAATTTAGATGCACAATGAGCATAAATTTTGGTCTAAAATAGTATATTAGTATATTACTATATATGATAGTAATTATATGTTAGTAATTCACATTGTACCCTCATAGAATTACAACTTAGATATAATTTATTTTTTTTTTTAAAAAAGTGTGTACTAATTTATACATGAATCAAAATTATATAATACATTAATTTGATTTCCATCCGAAATATTTAATTATTGTAGAGACAATTTAAAATTAACTCCTTAAAATTGTGTACCCATTTAATTTTAATTGATTTCATTGTCTTATAGTTTTAAATAGGAGTTTCTTCATGCAAAATTCAACAAATACAACTTTTGTAGTTTTTCTAATTTGATATGCAATATATCATTAAAATCTTATTAGAGAAAATTTGAATACTATAAATTTGATTATTTTAATATTACTCAATTTCATCACTCTCATCTCTCTTTTTTGGTATATCAAAATTCAAAGTTTCAAGCAACTCATTGATAGAGGTTGTTGGAGTTGTGGAGAGAGTATTCTTGAAACAACATACTAAAAAAAAAAAAATGTAATAGGCTTTGAGGCTTGCTTTATACAACAAGTACAGATCATCACCTCTTGCCAAATTGAGACCGTTTATGAGGAGAGAGGAAGACCATGATGATTGATTAAATTGAGATTTTTGTTTATTATATGTCTTTAATTTATTGGGTTTATGTAGGGGTTTTCAGATTTTATTTTTAGGGGGTATCTTTGTATACATTTAAGTAAGTTCGAATGTAATTTATAATAATATTTAGTTCTATTAGTTGGCTATTAATAAACTATTTCGTTCATTATAATTATAAAGTTAATATTTTTATATATTAGACAATATATTATGATTTGGTATTTAAATGAATTATAATTAATAATCTATTCATAAACCTGTAAGTTTATTGAAAATATATTAATTAAAAAATTAATTTAATTAATTCAAGACTTAGAAAAAAAATTATGTCTTTTTTATAATACCATCATTGGATAATATGGATTAGTAATTTTAATGTAATTATAATAAACTAATCATAATCATTTCTAATTTATCTGTATATTAGAAAAACATATTTTAATGAATTCAACATCTAAATATATACCAAAGTAAGTTTGGATGCAATTTATGACTATATTTAGTTCCATTAGGGCATGTACAATGTGGATCTTAATCAAAATAAGATCCCCACCTCAACACAATAATATCATGTAGCGGAGAGAGAAAAAATAAGACCTTGCATAAGATATCATTATTTACCGCAAAGAGGGTCCCACACGAGGGTTGGGAGACAAGCGCCCCACGCACACCACATGTGTAGTGCGTAGCGCGAGTGGGCACGGCATCTAACTTTCTTTTAATTTTCCTATTCTTTTATTTCAGATTTTTTTTATATATTTTATATTTAAGATCCCACCCACTGTGGGTGCTCTTAGGTGGTCATTAGTGAACTATTTAGTTCATTGATGGTCCCGGTTTATCAGGGTATAACTTGGCAGCGGAAAATGTGTTAGTTCGTTTCTTGCACTCTGCTGGTTACTCAGCTGACTGGGACCTTGTCAGCTGGTAAGTCAACTGGCACTATGAGTACTCAGCTGACTGGCGACTGGCTGGTCAGCTGGTAGCTCAAGACTTAGAATATCTTAGCCTTGTTTGCACAGTTATATCAGTTTTCAGATATACACCAGCACTTGAGTGCTGGGTTTCAAATCAGTATGAAAATGCAGAAAGCTGATAAAGACAAAAGGATTTTTTATAGTGGTTCGATCAACTGATCTACGTCCACTCTCCAGTCGACTCACTGGAAATTCACTATAAGAGCAATCAGGTACAAAGTTCCTACGATCTATCTCCAGCTGGTAGATGCCCCGTCTACCAGTCCACTGGATCAACCGCTCCCGGTCCTTGTCCTTCTTCAGCTCTCGTCAGATGGATGGAGTGCGAGCACGTCACTTCAACCTCCTCCTCTGACTGGTTGGGTGTTGAGTTCTCCCAAGAACGAGTCTTCTCAATGCGGCAAACTGCCCGTAATAACTCAAGTACTGGCTGGCACAAGAGCTGCTGTGAACTTTCTCGGAGGAGAAAGAACACCAAAGAGATCTGTAACTTACAAGCTGGAAGCTTGAAGTCTCGTGTTTGAATAAATCAACACACGGATAGCCTTTAGAGAGGCCTCGAAAGTTTTATGCTTTTACTTGCTTGAGCGTAATAAATTTCAGTCTTTCGGTAGGTGAAGAGTATTGAATGTTGATGGATCCCAGGTATTTATAGACGAGGGATCCCATTCAAATCTACTAGCCGTTTGGACACATCCGGAAAAGTCTCTGTCTTCGCATGTCCTTCTGACGGCGGCAGGTAGGAATTTCCGGAAAGCGCCATACTTTTGTCCACTTTATCTGACATAGATCTCTTTATGTCAGAACGGCACTATTCGTCAGTACGAGGAATCGGAACTGGTGTCTTGAACTGATAGACTTTAAGGTATCCTTCCTTAAAGTCATACTTTGTCAGTTTATTCCTCAGACGAATCTTCTTTTTGTCTCTAAGATACTGGGAGAGTGAATCTTGAATTCTGCTGGTAACATCCGACTGGTAGATCATTCTGGTGATCTTGTGCTGGCAGTCTCTGCTGGTGACTTACGCTGGCACAATCTAAGTCTACCAATATGTCTGATGTTAACCCTTTCTTGGAATCTCCCATGACTGGTGGCTTCACCGCTGGTGAATAGTGTCAGCCAGAACACATATTCTGCTGGTAAGATTTCTCAGCCTCCTGCTGGTGAAATCTTCCCAACTGGTGAACAGTAACCAGTCAATAGCTCTACTCCATGCTGATGAACAGTGTCAGCATGAGTCTTTGTCAGTCGCTTTTGCTGGTGAGACTTCTCTCAACTGGTAAGCACATCTCATGCTGGTGAACAGTAGCCAGCATGAGTCTTGATCAGCTACGACTTACAACTCAAAAGACCTAAACAGGACTTTACATTTGAGACTAGAGCTATTCTAGAGACAAACTGACGCTGGTTGGACTTAGGATTTGATCCACCAAAACACTTAAACACCAAATCAAAGATCTAAGCTATCAACTGGGGAAGGGAAACTTAGATAATTTTCCCAACATTCATTAATTATGAAGTTAATATTTATATATTGTAAACAGTGAATCTTAACCCAGTGATAAACTGTTAATATTTTTAAGCCATTGAATTGGAACACTATGGCATGTCCCAATATATAAATTATATAAACTTATATTAATTTATGTTATATATGTTATCATAAATATTATGTTTTTCATATTAAAAAAATTCATATTATTTGTTTATAAATTAAATATCAAAATAATATTAATTTAAAATAACTAATTAAACTTCCCACGTATCGCGTGGATGCAATACTAGTAATACTTAAACCACTTGCACATCGAATTGAGTACTACATATATGTACTTTCAAACACATTTAAACATTGAGAATATGTATGCATAATATTTGAGGATTATAACCCATACATTTTTTGAGAGCTATAAAAAAAAAAAAAAAAAAAAGCCTCATAACACATATTGCAGCTATTAATATATAGTTGAAGACTAAATAAGATTCATTCAATTTGATTCTTGAAAATCTTTCTCAGAATCTTCCGTTGATTCTCTACAGCCAGCTTTCTCCATATCCATATTATTTTGGTGGCATTCCCCTTTTGCTGTTTGTTCCTCCTTCGTCTTCCCCCACAGCACAAAATACAGTCCTCCAACTAGGAGTAGTGCTCCCAAAACACTATCACAATTTCAAATAAAAAATCTCACATAAAAATATATTTATTTTAATTTACATTTAAAAGTTTTTTTCAGTTTGGAAGTGAACTCAATCCATAGCTAATTTGATTTTCTTCTTCTTCTTCATCTTATTGTTATTATTATTCATATCCAATTGATTCCCTTTTTCCTACTTAATTATAAGAATAGTAATTTTGAGTACTCAATCTAATTAAAAGAAAATACACTTGATTTGATGTTGGAGTGGAAAAATGAAATGAAATGTACCTGCCCAAAGTGATGATCTCCCCTAAAAAGAAAGCAGAAATGAAGAGGGTAATAACGAGGATAAGTGGAGTGGTCATGGCCAAGAACACTGGCCCTTTCTTCTCTATTACCCATGCTTGCATGTAAAATGTTACGCCCGTCACAACTATTCCCTGCAATTAATTAAATTCATTAATTCCAGAGTCACAAAATTTATCAATGATTAAATTACCCTAGATGCATCATTTAACAAAATTGTGACACCTTTAACCATGGCTACAAGATTTTAATCATCGATCTCTCAACTTTGAACGTAGTGGTTAAATATTTTATTCAGATCAAATGGTCATGAGTTCGAGTATAGAAAAGGATATTTACTCTCATATTTAAATTGTGTATAACAATTTCAAAATGGAAGTTTCAATCATATTAAATATTATATATATTTTTTAATACGAGTCTTATATCATGTAAGAATGTCAATTCAGTCAATCTATCAAGTTTCAAGTCAATCTTATCGATAGGTTATTTGGTTTGAGCTAAGACTTTTTGGACTAGAAAATATTGACCGTAACTCTAACCTTTGGTTTTCGGGAGAACCAATGAATTTAACATTTTTCTAAAAATATTGTATAAGATTGTCTTATGTCATTAAACAATTGCCTCTTTCTTTAATCTTCTAAAAACATAAAATATTTATTCATCTTTATAAAACAATTTAATTGCATCACAATATTTATAAAGCTATCAATTTAATATTAAAAATATATTATAAGCATTTGCAGCAAACAAAACTATATACTTAAAAAAAAATTATGATTCAAAATATTAAAAAAAAAAATAAAAATTAGGCAATCCATGTGGCTGTCCTAAGCCCTATCAAACCTCGGACTATTATAATATTTCAACCCTAATTAATCGCACTTTAACTCCGTTTAATTAATCAGATCAGCCCACGAGTTTGGAAGTAACTTAATGATGAAGACTTACACAATATGCGACAGATAGAAGTCGTATGTTCCACCCAAGTTTCCATTGAGTAGGATCCCTTGCAAATGCACATGCACCTACGAATGATTGTAGTGCACTCATAAAGCACTGCAACGTTGTCAGCATAAGCTTCGATGGATAAATCTTCAGTACTCGCCCCTATTCACAACAAATTAATTAATATTCTTTCCCAAATCAAACTTAGTCTAGGACATGCATGATGATATATATAAGTTAAAAGTAATTAAAACTGAAAAGTAGGTATATATATATATATATACTAATTACCTGTAGGATAAGCCAGAAAGCCCAAGTGATGTTGGAGAGAAGCAAGAGGAAGACACCCTTAATCCATGTGGTGGTACTAGGGAGAGAGTGGTTGTGGTGGAGCTGCCATAGTTGGAGGAGGGGGCCTCTGTAGAAAGCAATCGTTGCTACTCCTCCTATGCACAGGGCTATTCCTGTCATTTTCATCATTCCTGAGCTTGTTTTTACCCTCACCTTTTCCATCCTGTTTCCATCCAATATTTACATCTAATTAAATTCATCAACATACATTATATATAGAGAGAGTAAATCCCATGCTAAAAGATGGTCCATCAAAATTATCATTTAAATGCAAAAAAAAAATTAAACTATCTTATAAATACATACAATTATACAAACCCCTTCACCAATTTGCTCATGAAGTTTTATTTAACTTTTATTCCCTTTTATAAAAATTGATTTAGATTTTTTGGGCAATCTTTAAATTAGAAAGCGTTTATGTGTCACCTAATTAGCACAAACACCAAGTAATATCTAGCAAATTTATAATTATGCTTTTATTAAATCAAACTGTATGATAAAAGAGAATATATAGGCGGACTTAGAGTATAAAATGGGGGTATACTTGTACCCCCAATTCTTGATTTATTGTTATTTAATGTATATTTTTATTATTATTTTTATATATTTTTACATATTATTTATGTATATATTCACATAATGCACCCCCAATTTATTTTATTTATATATTATTTTTTTTTACTCCAAATTTAAATTTTTAGATCCGCCCCTGTTAAATAATATAACAACTCCACATTTTTTTTTAATAAGTTTACATTAATCTTAAACACACACCCACTCCACACCCAAATGTTCCTCTGAAAGCTCGAACATGTGATCTCTAAGCCACATACAAAGTACTTTAATCAGAATGTAGAATAGAATAGTCCTCCTTACAACCTGCAACTTAATTTAACCTACTATGGGATATTATTTTTTTGTATGATTATCGGTAGGTTATCATAATATATGTGTTAATTTTTTCATCAATTTTTTAACATTAAAATATACGGACGCCTAGGTGCTAAACAAACTTTATAAAAAAATAATACTAAATCAGCATTTTACGTAGATTTTCTTGTAGTCAGGGGCTCATCTAGACAGCTTAAGCACTGATGCATACCAAAATGTTGTCGAAACTTTATAATCATGATTTTTTTTTCCGTATCATTGTCTGATTTCATTCCAACTCACCACAATAAACCTAGCAACGAAAATTCAGGAAAAAAAAAGAATCCACTAATATTTAAAGTCGCAATGGATGGAGCATCCAAGAAATGAGAAAACAACACATACACACGCATGGCCGATGAATAGTTCCATCTGATCTCTCTCTTAGTCAATTCTCAAAATTAGACACGTGCTGCTAAACATTTAGTACTACTCACCACAATCGAAAAAAAAGAAAAAGTTGGGGAATTTAATTATAATAATAAATGAGTGTAACATAAAATAATGAAGTGGCGTAAGATTTCATTTTAGAAGAAGGAATATCTCATAAATTATGTTTTTAGTTTTTTATTGTATTTTTTACTTTCCCGAAGAATCAAATCTCACCGCCCCAAAGAATACAATAAAAATTGACCGTATTTATTCCCCAATTAATGGAAACCAGTTATGATTATTTTTAATATAGTATATTTTATTATTAGTCAGAAACAAATTACAATTTATGCAATATTATGGTAAATTATTTGATTCTTCTTTAAAGCTCGAGAATATTTAGTTGTCGCCTTTTTGTGTGACGTGCTGCTTAACTTCAATTAATTTGATTTTGGCACGATAACCGATGTTAGTGAGTGTAGTGGAATTAATATTTTATTGATGAGTATAAAAAAGTTTGTCATTTTAAGAAATGGGTCAATTAGATGGGACGGACAAAAAAGGCAAATGGGACTAATTTCGTGGGACGGAGGGAGTATAATTTATATGTCTACAAAAACTCCTGCATCATAAAAATAGACTTCCACTTGTAATTAAAACAACTGAAAATTTGGATTTATACTATTCCCTTCTCCCAATCAATTAATAATATATTAGTTGAGCACAATATTTGTGAGGATGATGAAATTAATAATTTATTAATTTTTGTGAAAAAATTATCAATTTAAAAAATATAACTAATATAATAGACAAACAAAAAGAAAACGAGATTAATATAGTGAAATAGAAGGAGAGGAAGTACTTATAAAGACCTTCCTAAATTTACAAAAGTGTAACCACATTTAAGATATAGATTTTTGGTTTTTTATAAAATCTTTCACAACTTTGAAATATTATAATTTACAGTCAAGACTTTCAGTATATTCCAATTGATCAAAATTCTTCCATCAAAAACTTTATGAGGATATATAAGTTTGAATGTATTACATCTCAATTATGATTTGTAACATGCAATTAGCTAGGGTTTATTCATGTGACATTCCATTTAGTTTATACAATCCAATATTATATAATCACAAAAAAAAAATTGAATTTTTTGGAACTTTTTTAGAATAAATTGCATTTTCATTGATTAAACCGGAATGGTAGCTACTAGCAAAAGTTTAATACGGGAAAAAATATAAACAATCTTGGGAGCAAATATGTCTAGCTAAATTGACTAGATAATTATAATTCAGAGTTTAGGATAAATTTGAAAACTACCAAGTTTTGAGATTCGATCGAAATGAATTTATAATGGGAAGGTCTTGGGTTAGGCAGGCCTAAACGATTTAGGCGGGTTTTATCCATTAACCCAAGCCCAAACCCATATAATATACCCTAATTGAGATTAATAAACCATATTTGGGATGGGTCAACCCATTTGGGTAGGATAAAACCTGCCTAAACCGTTAAGGCCTGCCTAATGCAAGTTTTTGCCATTTATAATTGGTCCAAAATTTATGATAAGTCTAAATATTTTTTCGCCTAAAAGAAGCTTTAATTTTCCTAATAAATAAAGAGAAAGAGGGCAATATTTTATACACACCTTAATAAAACTGCAAGAAAGAAAGTGATGACAGGAAGGCTGTTGGAAACTGCAGCTCCCAATGAGGCAGATGTATACTTCAAGGCTACCCCAACAATATCTAAACTCATTGTAATTCTGCATAATGAAGTATTATTTTATTAATTTTGAGAATCTTGAATTTTAAATTCAAAAGTAGCTCACAAGAAAGGCCGGTAAACATTTTACAATCATTAAAATCTTTTGCTAAAAAAAAGAAAAGAAAATACAGCAATACTCTTGCAATTATTTGAATCTTAATTAAAGAATTCTATTAGATATATAGTTATGAGACTTTCATGATTTGGTTTAATGGTTTCTAATCTTTTAGCAAGGAAAAATAGTCCCATTTTGTAATAATAGCAATCTTTACAGTATAATAGTTCTTATTTTTTAAATATTGAGAATCTTAAATTTTAAATTAAAGAAGGCCGGAAACATTTTATAATCATGGAAGATTTCTGCGGGAAAAAAAAACCGACAGTAATACTTTTGCAATTATTTGAATCTAGTTTACAGAATTCTATATAATATATAGTAATGAGAATTTCATTGTTTGGTTTCTAATCTTCTAGCAAAACAAAATAGTCCCATTTTTGTAATAACAATATTAATTATATCAATCTTAAAAATATAATTTTATCATTGGAAAATAAGTTTAATTACCTTTTTTTCTTCAAACTAAACTTAAAAAATATTTAAAATCTAAATCCTTTTTATTTGTATGTTGAGATAAAATGCAGATGTAATTGGAGGTACGTACCCAAATAGAGAGAGCACGAAAATCTTGATGAATATAGAAAATGAAACAGGGGGAGCTGTTTTCCTGCATATCAATTTTCATATTATTTTTATTAACATTAATAATCAACTAAAAACGATAGATCAAACAAGTATCTTAATAGGAGAAGTTTTTTTAGCACCGAAACCGCTCCCTATATTATATTTTTATTATAACTTTTTATTAGTTTGGTGTCCTAAATGAAATTATAATTTTCGTATATCAACATTCCAAGAGTTTTTTAAGGGTCAACCACAATTGAAAAAAAAACAATATACTTAAGATTATTTAAGTATTTGAAGTTGTAGATTTTAAAAAAAAAATTATAATTGATTACTAATAATTATTTTAAACAGATTTCCCAAATTAGCAAATTAAAATCAATTTACTACAAAGATGGAAAAAAAACCCTAGAATGAAAACTACAAGAAACTCTTGTAGGTGTGGTCTTATGCCAATTACAAAATTATTAAATAATTATATCAGGATAAGAATAATATGAAACTTTATTGCATTTCTTTTTATTTTTTATTTTGTGATTCTCATGAGTGCATGGTAATGTCATCTCTTAACTTTTTACCTAAGATAATTTTATTATACATAGTTATGTAGAAAACAACAAATCTCACTGGAAAAAGTGAAATAAAAAATAATTGTAGATGCTAAAATACTTATTCAGCAAATAGAATTTAAGATACTAGTGAAAAATAGAGTAGGCTATTTGGCATCTTACCTGCATACTTATAACACATCGAGAAGAAATCCAGTATTAAATTCATTTTATTTTTATCAAGAATGAATCTACATCTTTAACCTATACAATATAAGTACAGATCATAGAGATTTATTTATTAACTTATGTTTTTACTATATATGTTATGCTTAAAATAAATTGTTATATTTTATATAAATATGATGACTAAAAATTATATTTCTTTAAATGATCAAATTTATTTCTGTATCTAGGTTTCATGTATGAGCTGAAAAAAGTGCATACATAAATGAATATATGTGTAGATATATTATATATATATATATACATACACACATAGTGGAGCATGTAGGTGTGTGTTGCAGAAGTGATTAGAATGAGTACCTCTCGAGGAAGAAGGCAATGGGGGCCAAGAAAAGAGAAGCAGCAGCTTGTCTGTAGAAAACAAACACAAAAGTGTTCATTCCCACATCGAAGGCAAGCTTCGTCAGCAAGAAATACCCTGCATATATTGATTGTATCACTCCAACTGCCATTATCGCCTTGCTTTGCTCCATTCCACAGAGATCAGACGAGAGAGAGAGAGAGAGAGAGAGAAGGGTTGACGTTGGACTGAAAATGAAATACGACGTAGGGGAGGAGATGAGGTTTCCAACTTATATAAAAAAATTTAAGAAAAAAAAAAAACATAAAGTATCAGTGTATCACACTGTATTCCCATATAATTTTTTTTTAAAACTATGACTCCAAAAGTTGGTTTTTGATGCGTTACTGTCCCCGTAGCTATCTTCTTTCCAATTGGGAGCTTTTATTAAATTTTTTAATTTAAATAAAGTTTGAATTTATATTTCTCACACAATCATTTTGAGCCAAAATGAAATATCCCTTTATGTTGCTCTAAGTGCTGCCTGCTTTTTATTATTATTATTATTATTATTATTATTATATTAGTTGTCGTGCTTTAATTTGCTATTGGAGTTGAACTAAAAAACGCAAACTAGCAAGGAAATTTCCATCGGTTCACGTAATCCATTGGTAATGAAATCTAATGACAGGTTACTAATAGAATTTCTTCTTCGTTAAAATGCTCGTGGCAAGGGAAAACAGTCGGCGACAGTATTCATTACGTTTTTAGTGATGAATTAATGATATTATAATTAAAATTTTATTTCATGGAACATCGTATAATTTGGGCTGCTCGTAATTTTTTCATGGAAATTTCCATCGGTTCACGTAATCCATTCGCAACTTAAACTAAGATATTGAAACTTAAGAAAAGAAAATGAAAAGAAAACTAATAAATCAGGCTCGGCTCTACATGCATATCCAACATTGTCGGTCTACTGTATAATCAATCAAAGTACTTTTATAAAAATTATTTCATGTGCTCTCAGGCTACTCTCATGATATGATCATAATTTAATTATCTAATAAAATAATTTTTTTCCACCACACACAACTTACAATTTAAAATTATTTATTTATACCATAGTGATCCTAACTTTCTAATTAAGATATAATAAAACATCAAATATAGTACAAATTATGCACATTTTTTTAATTCCAGTACCAATTATTCTCATTATCAATTTCATGTCTAAACTATAAAAGATTATTCACATTTAGGACGAGAAAGTTTTTCGAAATCGAAAAACTGACATTGCAGGCCAAAAACTCGTGTCATATTAAAAAATGATATGTTGTAAATCCACGTCATATTAAATGACACATCAGACACATGTTCACAATGTGTGTGTTGTGGAGATTCGGCTTTTACTCATATTTTCACCATCATTTTATTTGAACTCTGCCTCAATGGATTGTTCCAATCCCATCACCTTAACAGTTGTGTCTTCACGTCTAGTAGCCTCATGTTGGTCCGGAGATCAGAATAAGTTTGATGCATAGCAGAAATTTTAAGAACAACTTGCACTCACAAACTGGTGGTTCTTGACAAGTTTGTGTTTCTATAAAATTATTTGTTAGCGAGTTTCATTTTCCTAAGTTCAGTTCGAGTATGCTTCAAAATTAGAATGTGTTGAGTTTCAAAATACTTGCAATAATGTAAAAAGCAATGAAGAGCAAATGATTTATAGAGGTTCGGACAACAAGTCCTACGTCCTCTCTTCTAAGATTTAGTTACAGGTTGGTCTAGCGATCTATTGCTAGCTGGTAGATGTCAATGTCCACTAGTTCACTAACTCACTCGTTCAGGCATTTGTTTCATTCTGCTTCTCAAAACTTGGAGAGTGGGCACTGATAAGCTCGAATTTTGCCTCACTTATCACATTGTTTTCTTTGTTATTTCTTTGCATTAGTTCAGGATCAATAATTAAGCATAAGTCACTTATAGAGGATATTACGCTTGTGGTGGTGAATTAATGCAGGTTTGAGGCCAAAATCGCTGGAAACCCGTGCCAATAGCAGCTGATGCTCAAATAAACAGTTGCTACTTCTTCCACACGTGGAATATGAGCTAATGGATCATGGAAATAGAAAGATCTTTGAATTTTTTTTCCAATGCAATTGGAATCGGGTTAATCGGAGTTCGGGACCACAAGTTATGGTGGCTAAAACTGTGAGACTGTGCAGAAGGGGTCGAAGGGAGAGATTTTTCGCGATACCAAATCCTCTGTATCGATCGACAGCCATCCTGTTGATCGACACAGAGGATAAATTTCGACTTGCAGCTGTGTCGATCGACAGGCGGGCTGCGATTGTCACCGACGTAAAAAAGGTAGATTCGCACCAAATTTGGAGATATTTCCTTCCCAAACCATTACCTTATGAAGATTTAATTTCCCCCTCAATAAATACAACATTATAGCTGGAATTTTGGTGTTAAGTTTTTTTGTTTTCTAGAGTTAATTTTCACCATTTAGTTTACTTTAATTTTCCTGTTTTCTTTATTTACTTTACTGCTTTGGAACTCGAAGACATTGAAGATTTGAATTCCTATTTCTTTGTGATTCAAGTAAGTTTAATAAAGTTTATTGTGTTTATTTCAATAGTTATTTTTAGCATGTCTGGCTAGAAACCCTAACAGGTTCTAGGATTTTCACCTTCCAATTGGCATGTTGTAATTCAATTCAATCCAACCCTTATTAATTGGTTCAAATTCTCTGGTTTTGATTCTAAAATCTATTTTCAATTGAAGGATCGAGAGATGAAAATTGAATTAAATTGATAGTTGTTAATTTGAGACTGAGATGAGATAATTAACAATAGGAAGAGAGAAATTTTCTGCCTAAAAAAGAAGATTCAATTATAGAATTAATCTGTAGGTTTATTGAGATTGACTAGTTTGTGTTATTGAGACTCAAAAGGTAGAATTCACTTTCTAGTAATCTAAGTTTTAATTGTCAAACCAAGAAATTAATTCCAATTTATCATATTTTCCAACATAATAATTTTTCAGGTTAGGATTGATTGGTTTATGCATGATTGATTGGATTGGTTGAATTCCTTAGGATCTGCATTTTCATTTATTTGATTTTATTCAAAACTTATTTTCTAATTGAAAACAAAAATCCTCTCTATTTTGGATTTGCTCAAACAATGAGTTGACAATCTGTGTCCAGTACATAAAATGATTTCGTTGAACTTTTTCCTTGGGTTCGACAACCTTGTGGTTCACTTCTAAATTTATTTGCTCCTGTGCTATAATTATTATGCTCTAATTTAGCATCACGATCAAATTGGCGTCGTTGCCATGGATTAGTCAGATTTTATTTTGTTACTGGATTGTTTGGATACTTGTTGGCTTAAGTTTTTTTTTTTTTTTTTTTTTTTGCAGTTTGCGTGTGTTGGTGTTTTACCTATGTATTGATCTACACAGAAGTAACCTCCGTGTCGATCGACAGCCCCCTTGTCGAACGACACAACTAACATTTTCAGCTTTTTGTCTTTCTTTTCAGGTGCATGAACACAAGAGCAAAAGGCAAGAAACTCGAAGCCTTTGATTTGGAAATTGAAGCCACCTATAGGAGAAACAAAAGCAAAACAAAGAAGGACAAGGAAAAGCAACTTAAGATGGAGAATCAGCCAGAAGCTCCCCTTCAGAATATGACTCCCGAGGAGCAAAGACAGTTTGTTGATGAAGTCCGACAGCTGAGGTCACAACTCTAAGCCGCACAGGCAGCCCAAGCAGAGCAAGCTGCCAGACTGGCAACACTGAATGGGGAAGGAAACAATGACTGGCAAGTGGTGCTAAAATGAGTTTGACATATTAAAACATCAAATTAAGGAGATAATTAAAACTTAGTTCCTAACAACGCATGTCACCACATGGTCCCAAAAGTTATGGTACATATGAGAGAATTTAATCCTCCAAACTAAGGTTTAAAGCCTTAATTTGAGAAGGTTGGTTGCATGTCTTTATCATTCCGAATCCTCAAGATTTTTTCTCATCATTTGGTTAATCTAAAGCTTGGCATCATGTATTTGCAGTGGTGTATCCAGAAAATTTATGTGGGGGCTCAATTTTTTTTTTGTTTTCACCTTAACTCCAATTACTCTGTATCCTATTTTTCTTTATTTTTAGTTATTCACGAGGGGCTATCTTATAAAATATTAGATTACACAACTAAAAATCGAAAAAAAAAATCGGCCAAGCCCCCTAACCCTAGTGTATTTGAAAATGAGATAATGTCATATTGGTGTAAATAATGTGTTGTATTCTCCATTGGTCCAAATGTGTTGATGTGCAAGACTCAATTCAAGTCTAGATCAAGATATTGAGATGTGATGATCGATAAAATATTTTATGATTGATTTAAGTTAATTTATATATTCTCTCCGTCTCATTA
Organism: Plectranthus barbatus; assembly: GCA_026898455.1. NCBI lineage: Eukaryota > Viridiplantae > Streptophyta > Magnoliopsida > Lamiales > Lamiaceae > Plectranthus > Plectranthus barbatus. The sequence goes on along the minus strand of JAPKLW010000923.1, from coordinate 233,466 downwards.
CATTTGTCTCTTTTGGTTTCGGCACAGTAACCAATGTTTGTGAGTGTAGTGGAATTAATATTTTGTTGATGTGAAGATATTTTTTTCATTTTAGAAAAATGATTAATATGGCGGGACAGATGAAAATGGAAAAAGACACTAATGTGACGGTACAAAAGGAGTATTAAATATGGATTGGGGGTGGAATTGCCATTAATATAAGCATAGTTGCCAATTAATCGTTCTATGATAGTATGATTATATGATATTCATGTTAAGTTTTCATTACTACGATGGATTCGAATTACAATTTAAAAAATTTAAATAAATAAATTACAATTTCAAAATTTTAAATTAATAAAAAGAGGGATGTTACATATTAACCTATAATTTCACATGATATCCAACCAAATTATGGGATTTTGAAAATTAAATAAATAAGCATTAATTTATACATAAAATTATTTTATTAAACAACTTTTAGGGTGGATACTTCCTTCCTTTCTTTCCGACTGGGTAGAACATGCTGCAGCCACCCAAAATTAATACTCCACTATTATGCATGGAAATTGGAATGCCAGCCCACCATATCTTAACACAACAACAATACGTTCATTTAAATTTATTATTTTTTGGACCAAAATTTAATTTTGACTAGGGTGAGCGACGGGCGGTTTGGGTTGAAAACTGCACCGAACCCGGAAAACCAATAACCCACAAATTTCCTAAAATTCAACCCAAACCGCCCGAATAAAAATATTGAAACCAAACCGAACCAAAACAAACCGAATCATCGGTTTCAGTTCTGTTTTAGTTTTAACCGAAAATTCTCAAAAGAAAATTACAAAAGAAGCACTGAAGCAGGAATCAAACAAGTACGAATCCAGATCACTAAATTAGACATGAAACTTGAATTAATAATAATTAATAAAATAAAGCCCTATTATATGGAGTATACTTCCAAAAATGGGCTCCAGTTTTTCCTAATAAAAGAGGAAGACAAGCAGCGTGACGGACAACAGAAGGCAGCGACGACCAGCAAGTAGGGGTGGGAATAGGCTGGGCTTTGGTCTCGAAGGTCTGGGCCTGCTATAACTTGAAGAGGCCTGAGTCTGGCCTATTATCTATAGTAGGCCTTTTTGTAAGCCTAAGCCTGACCTTTTTAATGAAATATGCCTGATTTTTAGCCTGTATAAAGCCTATAAGAGCCTACCTTAAAATTTATAATGTGGAGTATATTTTATTTTTAAGTTATAAATATATTATGTTATTTCAATAGCAAATACATTTAATAAATTAGATAAATATATTATTTAGTAACAAATGATTTATTTAACTTATTTTATTATTCATAAATCATAAATAAATTTTAATTCTAGATAATAAATATATTTAATTGATTATATAATATACGATTATTTTCATAGGCCGGCCTGTTAGGCTTAGTAGGCCTATTTTCGAGCCTAAGCCCGGGCCTGCTTAGCCAAATAGGCTTTTTAAATAGCCTAAGTCTGTCATATTTACGAAATTGGTCTGGTCTGGCCTGACCTGTGGTAAGCTATGCCGTAGACCCCTGTCGGGTAGCCCGGCCTATTCCCACCCCTACCAGCAAGGCAGACAAGCAGTGTGAGGGACAATCGGTAATAGGGATGGCCGAACCGACGTGATGCCTGGGCTGTGAAATGTGTGATTATGGTTAGGGTTTACAATGTTTGGATTGTTAATATTTATATTTTATAATTTATAGAAAATAAATCTTATATTTTTTTAGAATATATCTCTTTAAAAAAATATATATATAATATATGTATATAAATATAGGTTCGGTTCGGTTAAAACCGCACCCAAACTGATAACCCGCAATTTTTTAAATATTCAACCCAAACCTAACCCACATATATTTTCAAACCGACCCAAATCGATCCAAATCCCATGGTTCGATTTGATTTTGCTCACCCCTAATTTTGACAGTTTTATAAGTTTGCTAAGTCCAAGAAAGATGCGATTTACTAGAAAAGTGGAACTATAGAGCTTCATTAATTAAGGGCTTTTTTCAAATAAAATCATTTTTGCTCACTTTTGCTTTTATCCATTTAATTATTTAATGTTTTTTTTTTTTTTTTTTTAATGTTCATCTTATGTAGGGTTTGATCAATTATTGCTAAGATATTAGTTCAATTAGTAAGGCGCAGGCAGATGTAATACAATTACATCTCATGTGGAATATAGAATTTATGTTTCCACTAACAATCAATATAAAACACATTTAAAAGCAGAGGATTTCACAAAAATCATCGAGGGCACGCCTCAATTTTCATGAAAATTGAATAAAAATTAGGAATTATATAATTTTGATGATATATCATAAATTTTCTACTCTCTAATCAATGAAATCTATTATTTTTATCTATAAGAAACATTAGGATAGATAAACAAGAAAATTAAGATAATTTAGGATATATCTATATCTTCCTAATTGAACTAGATTCATATCCAAACTAGATAAGGAAACAAATCTTCTAGAGTAAATCTTCAACATTCTCCCCCAACTCCATAAGTTGTTCGAGGTCCTTGACTCCGAGCAAATGTCGCTACACTACCAATCTTGATGTTGGTACGATTTTGTTAATGCGTCGGCTTTTTGTTCATCGGTTCGAACGAACTCCACCTCGATCTATCCTGCTTCGACACATTCTCGAATAAAGTGATACTTTGTGTAGATGTGCTTACTTCAGCCATGGAACATTGGATTCTTCATTAATATGAGTGCAAACTTGTTGTCGACGAAGTGCTTCATTATCTTCGCTCTCGAACCAGTCAGTTCGAACAACAATGCTTTCAACCAAAGCGCTTAACATGTTGCTGTCGTTGCTGCCATAAACTCTGCTTCGCACGCCGAAAGTTCAATTGTTTTCTACTTTTGTGAGTTCCACGAGACAAGATAATCATTGATGTAGAATGTCATGTCTCATGTGCACTTTCGATCATCTAGATCACCTGCAAGATCATTGTCAGAGTAACACACTATTTCTTCATCACTTCCTCCTCCTTTTTCAAAACACTAGTCCGCAATGCATAGTGTCTCGAAGGTATCGTGACACCTGCTTCACTGCCTTGTGATGCATCTCCGTAGGTCTACATGAATTTGCTGGCACTCAAACTACATAAGAGAGATCTGGCCTTATATGAATAATATAGAGAAGATTGCCAATGACTCTTCGATATTCTATCTCATCGACTAGTTGTCCTTCGGAATCTTTGTGGAATTGAGCCCTCGACTCCATTGATATATTAAACATCCCGAACTGGGTCAACATCTTCTTGGCATAAGTTGTCTGCTTGATCAAAATACCTTCCTCGAACTAAGTCACCTCAATTCTAAGAGAGTATGATAGCGATCCGATATCACTCATGTCTAACTCCCCCATCATTTTCTTCTTAAAGACTCCGACCTCTTTTGAATCTTCACTTGTTACAATCAAATCATCCACGTAAACACCAAATATCAGTCTCGAGTCAGTGCTACCTCTTGTGTACACGGTTTGCTCTTGTGTATATCTTGTGAAACCTATCTATTTCAGACTTCGATTGAGCTTCAGATTCCAAGATCGAGGTGTTTGTCAAAGACCATATAATGTCTTCTTTAACGTCAACACAATGTATTCCTTCCCTATAACTTTGAACCCCTCTGGTTGAGTCATGTATACCTCTTCTTTGAGCTCCCTATTGAGAAAAACTGACTTGACATTGAGACGATGTACATGCCATTTTCGATTTGCCGCCAAGGCAAGGATAACTCGAATTGTGTTCATTCGAGCAACTGATGCAATAACTTCATCAAAGTCTACGCCTTGTCGTTGCACATAGTTTATCGCCACCAAGCGGGCTTTGTGTTGGATTACTTCTCCACCTGAGTTCTTCTTTAACTTGAATACCCATTTAATTCCAATCATTTTGTGTCCGATAGGCAGTGGTACGAGCGACCAAGTCTCGTTCTTCTAAGTTAAAGGAGTAAATCTTCAACAAGAGTCACTACACAAAAATGTTGGGAAATAGACAAAAAGATAAGTGACTACTTGTTAAACATGGGATAGCGCGCCGATATGTCCAATAAATCTATTCTACGAGCACACTAGAAATTTTCAAGATCTCACAATTCTAATCTTTTGATTCCATGGGATCCTCACAAAACTCTCAAACATTTAAGTTTCTAAAATCTCTCACCCTAGAAATCCAGAAACATCCTTCTTTAGAAGCTCTATTACTTCCGTGCAGCTTAAGCACGAGACCAATTTAGTTCTACAAAAAAAAAAAAAGGTGTTGAAAGATCATATGTGTTAATGTGTTCTAGCCCTGAAGCTCCTCATAGAAGTTTGGACGAATCTGACAGTAATATCCTGTGATTAGAAGAACTGAGCTTCTCGCCTATAAAAAATTCACATTGTAAAGTCCATACAATATGAATAGTGGATTTCCTTCTTGCTGACACAAATAAAAGTGGACTAGGAATATTGAGATTTCGAACTCACTATAATCCGTAAGTCTTTTTATTTTTTTCATTAATTGTTATTATTGCTATTCTAAGCTTTAAAACTCAGTAGTTCATAGCTGATGAAGTATATTTGAATATTAATTAATATTTGACTATTTGTTCACCCAATTTCAAGACAAATCAACTTTTCAGTGGACCCAGGCCCACCAAGGCAATTACACACGCATATGCACATTATTTAGTTTTCGTGCACTCTCTGACGAGTTAATAAATTGTATATTTTTAGTTAATTATATATTTGAGACCAAAAATGTATTTATAAAATCATTTAATTATTTACATAACTATTCAATTATATGCATAAATATTATTAATGAGATGCTTCAATTTGATTCCGAGGCACGATAATAATATCATATGCCCTCAATTCTATCAGGGTCCAACTTTTTTCCATAAATATTTAATTTATTGTAAAGTTGTGCATAATTGGCTAAAGTAAAGATATAAAATTCTTGATGCCTACCTCTTTTTTCTGTGCTACCTCTAGTTTTTCTTCTTTTTCTTTTTTGGTAAGAAACTGACTCTCTTAAACTAATGATAGCGGTGATTGTACATTGCACATTTCAATAATAGACGTATAATTTGACCCTTCAACTTTTTTTATAAATACAAATTAGTTTAATAATAACTATTAAGTTCAGTTAAACTACTCGACATTTAAAATTAGCACAATGTATGTGTTTTTATTTATTCAAATATAAATTAATTTGATGTGATAGAATGTAAAAATGATTTAACTTTGACACTTCCATAACTAAAAGTAATTTAATAGTTTGATATAATAATTACTAGCATAAAAATACCATATTTTTTTATGATTTAAGAGACCACTAAGTCTATTGAAATACTAAATTTATTCTAATATGTCGTGATATTGTAATACAAATATTACAACTATATCGTAAATTAATTAAGAATTTTTTTCTTATTCTTCCAATTTATTTGTCTTGATTTCGAAACGTATTTGAAAAGTACTTGCATTTTTCGATAAACATATTCTATTTTATACTTTCTTCAAATCATTTTTATAAATTAACTTCAATTTTTTTTTATCCGCCTCTCAATAGTGCTCCTTATTTCTTGATCACTTCTATAAATTAGTTCCTCAATACTTTCTTGAAAGTGTGAATGAATAATTTTTTATTTTAGATAAGAAATCTTTTTTTTCAAGGAATATTTTTTTGAACAATTTAGTTACATAAATTTAAATGATCTTAAATAGAAAGAATAGCAGTTTAGTGAAAATTATCAAAATTCATTGCCGTTCAATCCATTTAATTTTATTTCAAGTTTGTGAAATCTTTTTTTTAAATATAAGTATGTTTACACGATAATTTCATTTCAAGTGGGCCTTGAGATTTGGATGAATTGCTACCACAAAAGAAATAATCATGATTTTGAGTAGATTCAAAGAAAAATTGTGAAATAAAAAAATACAAAAATTATAAAGATTTTTGAACAATTAGTTACATAAATTAATACAATCTAGAGAGAAAGACTCGTAGAAAAAATGTAGAAATTACTTATTTTTTTGCTTAAACGTAAGAATGCTTCCATGATGATTTGAAAATTGGATCCACAAATAATTTATCATCATGCGTTTATGTAGATTTAAAGAGAAATATTGAAATAAAAGAAAATACAGAAAATATAAACATTGTAGAATAAAATGAGATGTGTTTGTCGAACTTTTGTTATTTTTTGTATATAAATTAAGTTTGCACGATTTACCCATGTTTGTTGCATATCAAGTGTTTGATTTTAATAAACCAATATTATATGTCACATTCTGGTGTAAATATTATACATATAATAGTTATGTGTTTGATAGATATGATAAATAATATAAGTTTTCAACCTAATGTACCCACGCTTTATATTTTTAATATAAATTAATAAATTATAATCTAAATAAAATAAAAAATCAAATTAATGTACCCATGGTTTATATTTTTAATATATAGATAATACTAATTTTAAGTAACATAAAAAGTCAAACTGATATACTCACATTTTATATATTTTAGTATAAAGTAAAAATACTAAATATAATAAAATAAAAAAAATCGAACCGATGTACCCACATTTAAAAAGTTAACTTATGTTTTTTTTTTTACTAATTTAAATTAAATTATAAAATAACATGTGATATTTGACTATAATTTTATATATAAATCTCTATAAATATATATAATTACATTAATGAGTTGCTTATTATTCGCTATAGTACATATTATACATATAAAAATAATTAGTTTGTACTGGATTTACAAAAAATAATATTTAAGTTATAAGAGATTATATAATTATAAATATAAATAATAAATTTATTAATGTTATATTAATCTATCTTATTAATTTATCAAAATTATTATTAATATCTTACGATTTTTGAAACATATGAATTTAAAATAATTTTATTTGTAATCATCTGTAACGCCCCCAACTGACCTTCCCAATTTGGGTCGCGCTACATTGATGTTTCAGGTTTTGTCAAACATTTCTTCAATCAAATAAATAATTAAGAGGAAAGTTTAAATAATATAAAAGAGATTCGGAAACAAAAGTGAGTGTACTTCGAGTCATAAGTTTAAATAAAAGCATTCAAACAATATTCAGAACTGGGAAGGAATAATCAGATAGTGTAGCAACGTGTGTGTAACGTGGCGGAGATATGCATATGAAGATGCATATCTCAGGATCTAGAGTTTACAAAATACTTCATGTCGCCAGTTTACACCCCTGCTCGCCCATCCTTGCCGCTCAACCTGCGTATTTTAGAAATAATACGAGGGGTTGAGTACTAATGTACCCAATGAGAAACATGCCCGAAAATATACATTATATAGGAGATATGCTATGCAACTCACACAGATAGACACGGGGTTTTATTGAAAGGAACCGTGCTATCTAAAGCATTTTATTTGGCACGCGTGCTATTTACATGTTATCATATATGTATCAGTGTTGTAACTGGAAGTTGGCCGACTTCCAAGTTACGATGATCAGTTAGGAATGCTTACACACTCAACCTACTGTCATCTAAGTGCACTAGTCTCAGAAATCCATTTTGAGACCCGATCGTTTTAGTATAAATCTCCGGATCCAAACACCAGAGGACACTCCGCCTCATTTCAACAAACACATGGGGATAATTCACCCAAATCAATATCAAAGGGGCTTCCAACCCCGTTCACTAAATGATTTCTAGCGCAGTTATGGAAACCTGGTTCTAAACTCATTAGTTATACTCTCTGCCGATGAGAATCGACAGAGGACAGATACAATAGCACAAAACATGCATAGCAATCTCAATTTAAAACAAAGCAGTTTAACACATTTTGGAAAGGAAAAAACACGCATTTGATTTTATACTGAAATAGTTTCCCACCTTGTTTTTTACTTTAAGGCTAGATGTTTTTCTTGCTAGTTTGAGCTTGCCCTCTCCGCTTCAACCTCCTACAAGTAAATGAGGATATCTTAATTAGAGTTGATAATCTAGGACAATTATAACTCATCAGTTCTATCAGCATAACTTAGAGATCAATTAACTCAAACAGGAATGGAAACGGAATAAGGTAACATAGGCTCAACATTCTGGGTAGCTGTGTTGATCGACGGAACTCTGTGTCGATCGACACAGTTCAAGTCGACACTACTCTGTCGACATTCTATGTCGACCAATCTTTGTCGATCAACACACTCGACAAGAGTGTGTCAAACAACTCCCTCGATTGTCATCCCTGTCGGTCGAAACACATCCTGTCGACCGACAGAAATGTTCGACAGACCTTCATTGACAACAGCTGTGTCGATCGAAATACATCTTGTCGACCGACAGGATGTTCGATCGACTGCATTTCGACCAAAGACTCTGTGTCGATCGACAGCATTCCTGTCGACCGACAGGAGTTGTCTTCCTCACGGGTTCGCCGGAGGCAGGACCTGCATCTTCCGATTCTGGCCACTCCGGCCGTCCAATCACGCATGCAATTACATATCTAAGGTCCCTAGACTCCATAGAACACGATTCTAGCCTCAAAGCTAAGATTTAAATGCATAAAACGAGAGGTTGAAGAGGCTCACCGGAAAACTCTTCTCACGACGGCGGCGGCGGTTTCCGATGGCTAAACCTGCGTTTCTTGACTTTTGAAAACTCCCTACAACATCAGGAATACATTCCAATCAACCAAATTGGCGTTCAAGTCCGATTAAACAAGTTTTCAACCTTAAACTTCAAAATTGGAGTTATGAAAGTGTCCTACCTTCTCTCTTCAATATCTCGGTCGTTCCTCCACTTCACGGCGCCCACTTTATATCAATACGAAGCTCGCGGAACATGCTTTCAAATGGTGGTGGTGGCTGGTCCAGGGATGATCAGAGGCGGCCGGAATCTGGCCGGAAATCGGGTCTGACGGGTTTTGGGGTTGGGGTGGGTTTTCTCTCAACACCTTCTCTCTCTAAGATATAATATAAAGTATAAAAGTTTACCTTATGTTTTTCACCCTATATATATATCCTTCTCTCATACATTACACATATAATATGTATATACATCTAGACATGCCCTTATAATCTCTAAATAATAATTAAACTCCATGAATTAACCCATCTTAATCCCTCAAAATCCATATAACTTATGATTAAATCCTTCTCAATTATTTCCATCAAACCAAACTTTGATAATTCTTCAAATTCCCACAATTAATTTCCAACTCAATTGTATAATTAAATTTTCCAATCGCAGTAGATACAATCGAATGCTCTCAAAATAATGAAATCTTCTTTATTAACACCAATTTTGCATTACAAAAGCTTAATTAAGCTTGGGGTGTTACATCATCATTTAGGTTTGCATGTTATTGTATAAATTCAATTATAGCTTGATTACCGAGTTTATATAAATTATTGAAATATTGGTAAAATATAAAATATTTTGTTGACAATTAATGGAGATAATTGTCTTTATTATGGATTATAGAAATTGAAAATAAAACGACTATATTTATTGTACAAAAATGATTATTATGATTAGTATTAATTAATAATTGAAGAGATAATTTTTTATAAAAAATAAAAATTTATATATATGTTAATGATGGGGTTTGAACATGAAACCTCTTGGAAAGATAAAAACTTAATATCAACACTATACACCAACTATACAACTTAGATATCTTTGATATATTTTGCTTAAAAATAAACATATTCATATTCTTTTATAATTTTGGCGGGAACAGTTTTTTTAGACTTCTTTGCTTTAGTATATATATAGATTTATGCAGTGATTCTCCATACTAGGACTTCTGCCATAATTATTAAATTATGGCATAATATATTAAAATGGTTGATTTAAAAGAATTATTAAATTTCAGACGGGTATATTTAATCACCGAATTTGATTCTAAAACAGATATGTTAGGAAGTATTCATATTTATTATTGTATTTTAATGTGTCAAACAATGTATAGCAACCACTAGTTTTATTATCTCTATATTAGCTCTAATTTATGCAAATTAATGTCTTGTATAGGATGTCATTTGAGTTGTAATAGAGCCGATCAAAACAAACTGAAAATCCTCCAAGTTGGTCTAGCAAGGTGATGGAACTGACTACAATCCTTGGTGTCAGTTTTAAGATCAGGCACGATGAAGACTGATTAATGTCATCCACATAAAACTAGTCAGTCATATTCAAGTCTATCACTAACGAGTACATAGACAAGAAGAACAAGTCGGAAGGAATTCAATTAAAGGCCAGACTTTAAGGATGAAGATTACTTAAAGATCAAAGATCCTAGTGTTGGACCATTTTCGATTCCTTGTACTGACTAGAAAAGCCGTTCTAACACACAGTACGATGTCAACATCCTGTGTCAAAAAAGCAGGAGCAAGTGTAGATTTTCTTCAAAAGCAACTTGTCATTCACAAAAGAGGCGTTGATTCAACATCTTCCAAAATGTCTCTCAACATCTACAATTTTAAACCTCTCACACTTCGTCTATAAATAGACGAAGTGTTCCCATTACTGAGGTTACCCGAAACGATCAATTTCTCGCGAAACTACTAACTAATTCTACGAGGTCACTACCGAACATCCAACTGCAAAAGCTTGCAAGTTCGAGGTTTTTTCATAAGCTAACTGTGTGCCATCTTGGACACGAGACTTATTGCTATCTAAGCACAAATTATTTCTTTGGTGGTCTTACTCTCTAAGTAAGAATACAACAACAGTCACAACTTTTCTCCAAGTTATGATTCTTATGGGCATTTAGCTAAAATGATCGGCGGCGGGAAAACCTTAAAGCTCTGAAGTTCGAGAGACGGGGGCTACGTGATGTGCCCACACTTTGAATCTACGAGGTGGAGGAAGCAACGGCCTGGCCGAGTGAGCAAGTAGACTGGTGGATGCTGGCATTCATCAGCTTGCGATAGATCGTGAGACTAGTTTATTGTAGACTCAAGGTCTCAAGAGATGACGTAGTGCTTTTGTGTCAGAACCTTTACAAATTCTTGTGCATTTACTACTTTATTTATTTTTCGCAAGGATTTAAAATCAACACCACCTAATTGTTGAAGTATACTTGAAATCTGAACCTAACTTCAAACTCATTGATCATAAGTCTTCAGAAATATAAACTGGTGAGTAACAACCCATTTGTGAGTGCAAGTTTGTCAAGTAAAATTTCTGTTGCGTGTATAAAACTCTAATCTCTGGACCAACAAAAGATGGCGTGGATCCAAATTCCTCGAGAAACAAACAAAATTTAATAATTTAATGATTTTCTTAGCAACCATTTTACAAATTATTTTATGCCATGGTTTAATAACCATAGAATAATTATTATTATGGAAAACTATTGCAGCAATAATGCTAATAGTTATATTATTCTTAATTACGATACTATCTTAGTTAAATTGTGTGTATAAATATATTATAGTTTTACAATTCAATGAATAAAGAAAAACACTAAAAAAAATGGTAAAAAGATAAAATCAGACTTCGAACCATAAAATGCCTGTATTCTCTCTAAGGCATAATAAAAGTTTGAAATATAAATTTATAATTTTAAAATTTATGAGCTTATAATATAAACCAATTTTAAAAATCGAATTGTTTAATTGAATCATATAATCATGAAGGAGTTAATTTATTACTTTGATTGAAGGTCAAACGGTTCCATATTCCTAAAAATATTTCTATGAGAAATTTCATGATAGATTCTTTCTTCCTAATCCATGTAAATAGAGAATATTACTAATTTATTAGAGAGAGTTTTTTTGTAATTAGTCCGTTAATTGAGACCTCGTTAAGTAGCAACATAATTTAATATTCTTGTTATACATTTAGTACTTTATGTCACATTATCACATATAGAATAATAATGTAATGCTAAACATGCATCATGTGTAAGAAGATCGACTAAAGTAACATAGAGAATAAAATCTTTCGTGAATAAAAGTATAAAATAGAGTTGAATATAAAATAAAAGGGTAAATTATCAAATATATCAAAATTTATTATTATTTTCTCAAATATATTATTAAAATAAAAAAATAATGAAATATATCTCAATATTCAACATAATAGGAAACTTTATCCTATGTTAGTAAGTTTTATCCTAAAGTTTGCTTTTGTTAGGAAATTCGTCCTCTATTACTGACTTGATCTTTTAAGTGTCATATGGTGCTGATGTGACGTTGAGTTGTTGACTTATTTCCATATCAATTATAAACATAACTTATAAAATAATTAAGAAAACGAGAATTTTGTTATACTATTTTAGCAACAGAAGCTTAATAATAAAGTATGCATATGAGGGTGCAATCTTCAGCCTATAAATTATTGCATGACAAGTCAAAAGGTTATGAGCTCTTCCAACTACTCGTCAGCCCGCCGTCACCTCAATAACTTGCATTTTCATAAATATATACATGATTAAGTACATGAAAGTACTCAATGGACGACACACGTTCGAAAATATACACATATAATACCATCATAATCATGATTAATGAAAAAAAAACAAGAGGCCAAATCCACATGGAACTATCACTGATCCTTAAAAAAAAAACTCCTGCATGGCAATCAACAGTCAGATCAAAATAAAAAGAAGAGCATATCCAAATCCCCACAAATGAATAATGGTGGAGATAAAAAGAGCAACAAATGGAGAAGAAGTTAAATGATCTTTACAGCATGGAATTGTAGGGTTTGAGTCAACGATGGACAACACGAGTTGCCATTAATTAATTTCTTGCCAAGGATCGTTCTTAGGATATCAAGAATAAATTTCAATTAAATAAACCATGCGAACCTATGCATGCTCCTACAATATTAATTGCAAGGGATGGATTAGAGAGTACATGATTTCACCGTTTGATCTACAGATCTAGATCGGAGCCAATAACGATGAAATAACCTTAGATTTGAGATAGAACGCCGGTAATGTATAGTGATTCCTACAAATATGATCTTCTGATCTGTTCCCTTGCTCCTTGGAAATCTGGTGAGGATTATCTACCAAGTTGAATCCGAGATCCAGAGAAATCGATCAATTTCTCCCTCAGATAGCCGCCACCACTCTCTCTCAATTTACTAATTATACTGAAAATCTAACTTGATCTGATGGAGAGAAGGCCTATATATAGTGTTAGGCCTATACAAAACACTTAATCATATATGCTTTCAGTATATAATCCCAACAATCTCTCACTTATACTTAAAGCATAATACCATTGCTTTATCAAAGTATTAAGTGTGTCTATACTGTCAATCACTCCCACTGCAATCACGTCACCTCTTGTCATGATTTCTCGTATGATGTGATATTACACATCCTATGTGTTTCACCACCTTGTGAGTCTTGGGTTCCCTTGAGTTTGTCATTGCACCAACACAATCACAATTCCTTGTGATTTGATTAGGCAAACTCAGAACACACCTCTAGAGGATAACACCGGAGTTATACTGCTTCTTGCGAAGCTAATGAAGCTGTCAAAAACTCAGTCTTCATACCGGAATCCGCAACACACGGTTAGATTCCTATAATTCCTCCTCCAAGGCCAACACATAGTTAGAGGTCGATTTCCTTTCCTTATGATCCTCCTGGATATCTGATGCCATTCAACTCACATGGCTCATTCACTCACCAATGTGCCTATCCAGAGTTGAACTGATATCTGTTTAACATGCTTAAAGCAGTACAGATATCTAACTTCGTTCATTTACAATATAGAAAGATAACAATCTTTCTTGCTATGAACGACTCACCACATAATCAATTTAAGCGACTTGAGATACCTGAACATCCTTTTCTTGTGATAACACAAGACCTTAATTCAAAAGATGTTCCAAAATCTCATAAGTCCTACTTCTGAAACTGTTCGGATAACCATCCTTTATGCCTGACAATATCTCCACACCGTTTCCGAATGTGAAAATACCATCTATATAATGTGCAAGGAAAACCACGCTTCCGCTGACACATAACTGGTACATGAAACTCTCATTCTCGATAGACAATATCGAAATGCCTGTTTTATAACTTTGAAGCTCCCTTAAGTTCATACTTGAACTACCTTGGCTTCCAGACATGATGCTTTGCACATAACTTATCTGGTTGTTGCATACAGATGTCGTCACCTTTTATCAAGGTACCCATTTATAAAATACGGATGACATCATCTATCTTCTAGGTATTTAGATTCATATGTGTTGTTATGGTTAAAAGAATTTGAATGGGTTTAACAGTTGCAACCAGTGAGAAAGTCCTGTTGTGAAACATACCTTACTCACTAACCTACATATTCGAATATACTAGGTTACCATTCGAGCATTTCTTTACTTGTATATCAATCAGTTACTTATAGCTGGTAAGATATTTGACAATCACTGATCCTGATATACAATCATAATTTTTACTGATTCATTTCTGAATTCATGACTTGACATCATTTAACTACATCATTTGTCTTAACAGTTTCGTTGCGCTTTAAGGGATGAGTACGATGTTGTTCGTTAAGCTGGCAACAAGTCCAGAGACTGTTTCCACGAATGAGTACCATTAAGCCTGTTAAGGCAACCTCCCACTGCAACGATGCTCCTTTTACGTTGTCAGTTAATGGTGCATTAATTTGTGGTTTACCACCTTACACAGGTGACCGTGCAATTGGTACCATACCTTCCAAGGTATGCACAATATGTCACGGGGTATTTCCTGATGGATTTGAATTGTCTTCTCTAAAACGTTAGAGAACAATCTCAAATTCGGATTCATGGTTTTATCCTATACAACTTGCTTGTATATAGGATTCACAAAGCAACCATCTTTTTCGTTTACCTGGAATAGCCCACAAAGCAGTATTAGCTTAAACCTTTCTTCAAACCAATCAGTTTCCTATATCAGCTTAACAGCCGAATTACCCATCATTGCCCTTTTGACAGAGTCAAGGTCTGCTAGGATATTTGAAACTGATTTAGAAGACACTAGATTAAGCAAACACACAACTGCTTTTGGCGCTCTTCCCAAAACGAAAATTTGGCAAAGCTGGCATAACTTATAAACTTTTAAAGAATCTTATTTCGTTCTACCTACACCATCCCAATCGAGGGATAACAGTTGTAGCTAACTGGGATTCAATCCCTTTGCTCTGTCAGATACTGTAAAAACCCATCACTTAAGATACACCATTATGAAAGAACCATAATATTTTTTACGGTCTTGTTTAACTTATTCTCTACCTTAGTCTTGAACGCTCTTGATTAAAGCAAGAGACTAAGACTTGTAGTGAACTAGATAAACATATCCAAATCTTAAATGATTACAGTATCAATGCCTATTAAGGCAACTGCGGAAGTAGACTCAAACCAGCAAACCAGAGCAAGCACGAAATAACCTATAGAGATACAATCGCCTATTAAAAGGCCTAGTTACCATCTTATACCTCTAAGTAGTTGTCATAAGTACCATTCTTAGGAATACCTGGAATGAATCCATAATTCCATGAATTGCTTAAAACTACTTAGACTGATATAACCTATCTCTATAGAGATTCTTTTAAATTATACCTTAGAACACTGATGGTTTATGTAATCAAGTAATGAAGAGATAATCATCTATAATAGAAAACACTGTTATTCATTCTTGATAGATAAGCTCTATCGAATAACCAGAGGCGGATCTATGTAGGGGCTAGGGGGTGCTCCAGCCCCCCTAGCCCGAATTGTTTTTCGTTTTTCAGTATCGTGATTCGGTTTTTTTAGTATTATGATCCAATTTTTTAATGGTTTAGCCCCCCTCTTATAGAAGAAAAAATGAATTAAAATAAGGAAAAAGATGATATAAAATGATTGAAGTTAAGGTGAAGGCGAAAAAAAAATTTCAGCCCCCCTCGAGCAAAATTTCTGGATCCGCCACTGCGAATAACTGATAATCCATTACAATAGATGAAAAATATGTTTATCAAAACAAAAACCAATATCTCTTCAAAAGATCTTGAATTAAAACAGAGTTTTAACATAAACTTAAAGCAAATAACTCCAACAGCTTGAGAAGATCTCTAATATCTTCCTTGGAGTTGGTAATCCCGTCATCCTCAAGCATCATCAGCTTGATTCCCTACATAGTGCAGCCAAAACATGATTAGTACTCACAGTAACCACTACTCTCAAGGAGTAGAAAACTGATACTAAACATGTAAATGATGACGTTCTTTGTCCCTTAGTTACCAAACTTGGACAATTTACTTTCCAGTGTCCCTTCTTGCCACACTTGAAACATTTGTTCTTCTTGTTATCTTTCTTTCCTTTGTTCTCTCCTTTACTATTCTTCTTCTTCATGTCATTACAACACGATTTAGAAGAACTTTTAGCAAGAGATCTGGAATGAACTGATAAGGCAAGACTACTCCCACTGCTTCCTTCATTCCTCTTTTCTTTGACATCACTCTTTCGACTCGGAAGCAAATCAGAGTGACTCACAGAAAAGACTGAAGAAGCTTCTGTTGATAAAAGATCCTTGAGCAGACTGTGAACAGTATACTCACTCTTGTTTTTCTCAACAGAAATTCTGAGGTCATCAAATGACTTTGGTAACGTGTTGAGTATCAAGTCAATTTTGACACATTGTCAATTTGACCACCCATTAATGTGTACTCATCTATGAGCTGGATGAGCGATTCCACATGTTCACGTACCGAACAGTTTTGACCCATTTTCTGTCTTACAATACGCTTGATAAGACTGGATCTAGCATGTCCATCGAGTCCGCCATATGCCACGTCAAGACGTCGCATAATGTCACACGCAAACCATACATCACTATAACGAGGACGCAGTGCATCTGACATACCAGACAAGACATACTGTCTGGCCATGCCATTCAACCACATCCACATGTGATACTGTGCACGCTCCTCATCGAAAGATGTATCAGTCGGCGAACTCAGACAGGGAGTTTGCAGAACAAACAAATGTCCAAATGAATCCAAGAGCTTGACAATGTCACTTTTCCATCCAGGAAAATTCGGACCAGTCAAGGAATTGTGTACGATTGAATTAATGAGCGATGCAATAATAGACATATCTGAAAACAAATAAGCGAATTAAAGTAAGCACATACTACGAACAATTGAAACAAATATGCATAGAACCTTTAGATAAAACAATGCAATTTGTTCCCTCCAATTGCCCAAGCTAATTCACCGCAAGCTACTGAAGTAGACGTTTACGGCAAACGCTCGACCAGACCAAAATAGGTCCTTTAATTTCTCTCCATGCCAGGTATCCGCCGGCAAAAGAAATTAATATTGGAGATCTTTAGACCATGTTCACCTATCTTGAGCAGGGATCTCATGCATGAGTTTTGCTCAGGCAACATCTAAGCCAAAGTAACCACAAGCCTAACTCCGGACATTAAAAGGCGATTCGACATACGTACTAGACCATGCGTCCTGCCCTTAACATCCTTTGTTATCCCATTTAGATTAATCTTAGAGGCCAGTGAAAGTTGTCTCAATGCAAGCTACTGAAGTAGACGTTTGCTCAGAGGCTCTCACTTCTCATATTAAACTAAATGTTTTATATAGAAACCTCATCGCATTAGAACTAGTAAATTATTTCTAACGCAAGCTAATGAAGTAGACATTTACGCTTCGAAATGCATTACTTCTAATGAGAGGCCGTATTTGTCGAGGTCTAATGATCTTGGTTAGAAAAGAACCAAAATCCAGCTTAGTATTTTAATTCTAAAGGTTTCATGCGCACACATTATTTTATGTTGCCATAAATTATGTCACACCCAAAATTCCATCATAAATTAATATGATCCCGTAATTTATAGACACAATTTAAAACATAAAATAAATCACATAAGACATGCTCAAAAATTAAATTGCAACATGCTTATAACAGTAAATAATTAAAGCAAATAATCATGCTTCCTATTATTTACTAGTGCGCAAATAATAAATCATATCATTACGAAAATAAATAAATAAACAAATAAAATTTCTCGTGGCCCCTCAAATGCGATTACAACTGAAAATAATTAAATCTAACTATTACAAGATTTATTTTTCAGTACAGATCTTCAAACTGGGCCTCCGTTGGACTTGAAATCTGATTTAAATTGCATAAGCAGCATTTGGGCTTTGAATTAGGGTTTCTGGCCCAAAACAAGAACCAAATCCTAATTCCAGGATTGCGGGCCGCCTCCGGGCTGAGAGGCCCGAGCCACGGCCTGGGTGAGCAAAACCCTAGGGTTTGCAAACCCTAGCAGCAGCAGTCATACAGGCCACCGCCGCCGCCTCCGCCGGAGCACGTCGCCAGCCATCGCCGCCGGCATCAGTCACACCAGCCGCAGCCACTGCCACGATGAACAGCAGCAGCCACACGCGAACCAGCATGCGCGCGAGACTTGTTCTGGCCTGCTACCTGCATCACCGGCGAACGCAGCAACACCCACCGTAGCGCGGCTTAACTGCATCGCCTTCGCGCGCAACCAGCGCGTAGCCTTGCTGCTCCGCCACCTCGCAGAAACACCACCACCACTCGCCGTTACCAACCGCTCGCTGCTCCACCACCAACCCGCTCGCATATCGGAGGAAAAATAGGTCAAACGGGAAAGAGACAGCTCAGACTGTATACGCGTGCGCGCGACGGGCGAGCCCGTGCACCGCCGCCGGCCTGCAACTGCTCCCCACGGAGGAATCCTTGCCGCCTGCACCTGCCGGACTGCGAGCTCGCCGGGTCCACGAGCAGCAGCAGTGAAATCTAGGGCGCGGCCCAGCCGCAGGGAGGATCCCCTGCCGCCACCACCCACCGCCGAGCTGCCACCTCCTGCCGTGGTCTGCGCCGCCGGCGAGATCTGGTGGTGGCTGAAACCTAGTTCATGTCGCCATCCTTGTTCTTTGTTCTTCGTTCTCTTCGTTCTTCCGGATCTCAATTTTACAGATTTAAAATATTAGAAAAATGCAAAATAAATAGATCTAGATCTATTACATGATTTTCCCTATTAAATCTAACCACGGATTTTCTCGTGGTGAAAAACAGATCCAAAAAAAAAACGAGAAGGCCACGAGAACAAAAACATCCACGACAATTTAAATCCATCCATGAACATACATATTCACTTAATTTCAATTTATCCAAGATAGAGCCTAAGAACATGAACCTCGCTCTGATACCAATTGTAGGGTTTGAGTCTACGATGGACAACACGAGTTGCCATTAATTACTTTCTTGCCAAGGATCGTTCTTATGATATCAAGAATAAATTTCAATTAAATAAACCATGCGAACCTATGCATGCTCCTACAATATTAATTGCAAGGGATGGATTAGAGAGTACCTGATTTCACCGTTTGATCTACAGATCTAGATCGGAGCCAATAACGATGAAATAACCTTAGATCTGAGATAGAACGCCGGCAATGGATAGTGGTTCCTACAGATCTGATCTTCTGATCTGTTCCCTTGCTCCTTGGAAATCCGGTGAGGATTATCTACCATGTTGAATCAGAGATCCGGAGAAATCGATCAATTTCTCCCTCAGATAGCCGCCGCCACTCTCTCTCAATTTACTGATTATAGTGAAAATCTAACTTGATCTGATGGAGAGAAGGCCTATAACCCTAATGGGCTGTGAGCAGTTAATGGGCCAGACCAGGGATCAGATGCAAATAATAAAGTGGGCCCTCTTTATTAATTAATCCTTCCTTGTTCAACCAAGAACATAATTAATTAATAAAACATTGTTTTAACCTTCACCACGGTAACAATGCTGACTCGCCCCTTCATTACCACGTTATTAGGAACGGGTTGCACCAAACTAACATGATCCACATATTTAAGGTTTTAGACATTCATTAATTAATTTGGCTTATGACAATTAGCCAAAATTAATTAATCTCTTATTTCCTGAGTAATACCACTCACTCAATTTCACTTATGCCTGAATTAAATAATTCAACCTGCAAGGTTTAGCATAATGAACCTTGTGAGCTCCTCAGGGAATGTCACCATCCTGAAACGGATATGCTTACCTAAATGTCCAGACTAAGCAGGCCACACACAAACTGCCAACACCCAAAATACGGGTATAAGAGTACATGTAAGACTCGCCACCATGGTAAATCAAAGTGTGGTCAATCTGTGTGTGCCCCTTATCCTTCAGTTAGGTTTAAGATCATAGGAAGTATGTTAGGGATCTGGCTCATTCATATGTCAATGAGAATGGCACATCCCACTGGTGATCCCATCAATACATAACCATGTACCGACACATCAAGTAGCTAGGATAAGCCCACTTACGAACCGATGTGCTGCAGCTTAGACCGGCAGCCTATCCAGGGACCGTCTCAGCTGTGATACTGTTTATATCTCGCTAGGTCAAACGACTCATATGATCCTCTGTGATCTCTTACACACCATATGGTCATCCCTATAGGCGAGATAATAGGATATTATGGTTCGTTGTATGTTTGTTTCTCAGACAGCGAGCATTGTTGTAGCAACACATATATGAAGACCAGTGTACAAAACACTTAATCATATATGCTTTCAGTATATAATCCCAACAGGAATATCGGGAAAATGCATAAGCCCAAGAACAAACTTCTTTAACGGTGTTCACCAACTCTTTTATTAATTTTGATTGTGTTGCTGTAACGCCCCCAACTGACCTCCCCAATTTGGGGCCACGTTACATTGATGCTTCAGGTTTTGCCAAACACAATTCAAGAAATGATAAGCGGAAGACTTTATCTTAATTAAAATATAGAAGTATTCAACATAAGTACTTCGAGTCAAGATGTAAATAACAGTATTCAGAAAATACATAATTCAAGGGAAGGAATGTTCAGAGAGTGTAGCAGCGTGTGTGTAGCATGATGGTGACATTTATATGAAGATACATGTCACAGGATCTCTTATTCTGCAAATACAAACATTTATTCCTCCTGCTTACACCCTGCTACTCCCATCCATGCCGCTAACCTGCACGTTTTAGAAATAACGCGAGGGCTAAGTACTTTCATACCCAGTGAGAAACATGCCGAAAACATACTTTAGGTAAGAAACATG
>JAPKLW010000923.1:123173-202393 GCA_026898455.1 Plectranthus barbatus | reverse complement strand
AAGCCGCCCCAGATCAATCATCTGGGGCCATACATTCCGGAGTACACGCTCTCCATCGCGCCGGTAGATTTGGTTCAAAATGTACTCCGAAGGATGCCCGAGAAGGTTAAGTGGCCTCCGAAGATGAAGGCCGACCCGGCCGCGCGCGACACTCAGAAATTCTGTGAATTTCACAACGACCATGGCCACACCACCGCGGATTGCCGTGCCCTATGCCTCGAGGTGGTGGAACTCCTCAAGAAGGGGTATTTGGCGGAATACTTATCAAATCGGGGAAAAAAAACCTGGACTCAGGATAAACGCACGGATGGGTCAG
Source organism: Plectranthus barbatus (assembly GCA_026898455.1). NCBI lineage: Eukaryota > Viridiplantae > Streptophyta > Magnoliopsida > Lamiales > Lamiaceae > Plectranthus > Plectranthus barbatus. The sequence goes on along the minus strand of JAPKLW010000923.1, from coordinate 202,077 downwards.
ATCCAGAAAGAGCAAGTGCCCCGAAGCCACCGGTCCCGGTACGGACCATAAATTTTATAACCGGAGGATCAGAAATCAGCGGAGTCACTAAGTCCGCAGCAAAGCGAGCCAGAAGACTGACCCGGGAGGAGGCTGTGGCTCCGCGACGGAACCCGGGCCATCACCCAATCGAATTCACAAGCGAGGAGGTACCAGGACTAAGTCACCCCCACGACGACGCCTTGGTAATATCATTACTCATATCGAACTGTCTCGTGAAAAGGATCCTGGTCGATAATGGGAGTTCGGCGAACATCCTGTTCATGAACGCACTCAAAGAAATGAAGATTCCAGAAGAAAAGATTATTCGATCTCAGACCCCACTAATTGGTTTTAATGGCGGCGTGCAAATGACAATTGGGACGGTGGTCCTCCCGACGTACTGCGGAGAGACGCACTTTGACGTTTCTTTCATGGTCGTAGACGCTCCTAGCGCCTATAACGCTCTGTTAGGGCGACCTTGGTTGCACCAACTGAAAGCCGTCCCTTCGACTTTCCATCAAGTAGTCAAGTTCCCCACGGCTGAGGGAGTTTGCACGATCCGAGGGGAACAAAACACCGCCAAGGAATGCTACTACGCGAGCTTCAAAGCGGTATGCGCTCAACAACACTTCTCCAGAAGTGAGCCACTACCACCCGCAGGAGAGTCAGAAGAAACAGAAGAGGTTGAACTTGATTCGACTAACCCAGCTAAGAAAACAAACATCAGGGCAGGCTTGGAGCCCGAGGTTAGGAGTCAACTGATTGACTTTCTCAGTAAGGAGAAGGACGTGTTCGCATGGTCACACAGAGACATGGTCGGCATCGACCCTGAAGTAATGATGCACAAGCTGCAGGTCGATCCAAACCATAGACCCATACAGCAGAAAAGAACGAAGCAATCAACGAAGAAGTACAGAAACTGCTGGACGTAGGGTCCGTATGCGAGGTGAAATACCCAACTTGGCTCGCCAACGTGGTAGTGGTCAAAAAGAAGAACGGGAAGAACCGGGTATGCGTAGATTACACAGACCTAAACAAGGCTTGTCCAAAAGATCCGTACCCATTGCCCCACATCGATTGCATCGTCGACGCTACCTCTGGGCATGAGCTACTAAGTTTCATGGACGCATTTTTGGGATATAACCAAATCCTCATGCACCCAGAGGACCAAGAGAAAACGGCCTTCATGACAAGTAAGGGAATCTACTGCTACAAAGTCATGCCTTTCGGACTCAAGGATGCGGGATCGACGTATCAAAGACTCGTGAACAAGATGTTCGAACCACTTATTGGAAAGACGATGGAAGTTTACATAAATGATATGCTCGTGAAATCAAAGTCCACAGGCGACCACGTCGGTCACCTGCGCCAAGCGTTCGAAATCCTCAACAAATACAAAATGAAGCTGAACCCCGCAAAATGCACGTTCGGAGTAGCCTCGGGCAAATTTCTGGGGCATGTAGTCACCATGCGGGGGATAGAAGCTGACCCTAGCCAAATTCGGGCAGTCAGAGGGATAGCACACCCGAAAAATCCAAAGGAAGTCCAGAAGCTTACAGGCCGGCTGGCGGCGCTCAGCCGTTTTATTTCCAGATACTCAGACAGAACACATGAATTCTTCCAAGTCCTTCGAAAGGGAAAGAAGTTCGAATGGACAGAAGAGTGTGTAAAGGCCCTAGAACAACTAAAAGACTACCTCGCCAGACCTCCGCTCCTAACGAAACCCAAAAAGGCAGAAGCATTGCTGTTCTACTTGTGTGTATCGGAGCACGCACTCGGAGCAGTCCTCGTAAAGGAAGTTGCTGGAAAGCAGCGACCAGTTCACTAGCAAGCAAGCCATTGCTCGACCCCGAAACGAGATACACGGCGCTTGAAAAATTAGCACTGGCATTAGTAACAGCGTCACGCAAGCTGAGACTGTATTTCGAGTCTCACCCGATTAAAGTAGTTTCATCCTACCCATTGCGGACCGTATTTTCGAAGCCAAGTCTGTCGGGGTGATTGCTAAAGTGGGCAGTGGAAATCGGGGCCTACGGCCTCGAGTTCGAGCCGCGAACTACGATCAAATCACAAGTGCTGGCTGATTTTATCGCCGAATTCACCGGCAACCTTCAGGCCGATGCAGAAAATGAAGTAGCAAGCCTGGAAGTCAAAGAAGCGGTAGCAGAGCCATGGATCCTGCAGGTAGATGGATCAAATAACATTCACGGGAACGGAGCCGGGATAAGGCTCCACAGCCCGATGGGGGAAATCTTTGAGAGAGCAATCCGCCTGAACTTTGATGCCACAAACAATGAGGCAGAATACGAGGCACTGATACGAGGCATGTAACTGGCCAAAGAACTAGGAGCCCGCCGCCTACAGGTGCAGGGGGACTCACAACTAGTAGTCATGCAGGTGGAGGATCATTTCCAGGTTAAAGAGCCCAGATTACAAAAATACTACGACCTGGCCCGAAAGATGAGGGAAGAATTTGAAGATTGCGAAGTAAAGCACATAGCCCAAGAGGAAAGCGCCGAGGCAGATGCGTTAGCAAATCTAGCCTCCTCTAAACAAGTGAAGCAGAACAGACCTATCATAATATCCTGGGCCGAAGAACCGACCGCCCCAGAAATGGAAGTGATGGACCTGACAATCGGAGAGTCGTGGATAGGGCCGATACTAAGGTATCTCGAGTCAGGAATCCTACCTGAAGATCGAACAGAGGCAGTGCGATTGACCAGGCTGGCAGCAAAATACACAATTCTTGGCGGAAACCTGTACCGAAGGTCGGTCGAAGGACCACTTCTCAAGTGCCTCGAACCTTCAGCCGGGCAGGTGATCCTCATGGAGATCCATGAGGGAGATTGCGGAAGCCACCAAGGGGCTAGACCACTAGCACACAAAGTAATCTCGGCTGGCTTCTACTGGCCAACGTTGCGGAAAGATGCCAAGGACTACGTTTGAAGCTGCGAAGCTTGTCAGAGGTTCGAAGTGACGAATCAAAGCCACGCAGAACCACTCCACGCAACGGTCGCGGCGTGGCCCTTCATGGCTTGGGGGATGGATATAGTAGGAAAGCTGCCGAAAGGAGTTGGACAAAAAGAATACATCCTAGTAGCCACCGACTACTTCACCAAGTGGGTCGAGGCAGAAGCATTTGCCAACGTGAGAGAGCAGGAAGTAATTAAGTTTTTATGGACCCACATCCTTTGCAGATTCGGGATACCAAAAGAAATCAGAACGGATAACGGCACACAATTTACAGGACGAAAAGTACAAGAGTTCTGCGACCAATACAATATCAAGCTGATATTCTCGACGCCAAGGTACCCAGAAGCCAATGGACAAGCCGAGTCGACAAACAAAACTATCATGGCTACAATGAAGAAAAGACTCGCGGCACATAAATCGAAGTGGGTGGATGAGCTACCAGGTGTCTTATGGGCTTATCGAACCACTCCAAGAACATCAACAGGGAGCTCCCCCTTTGCCCTAGCCTACGGCGAAGAGGCTGTTATACAAGCAGAAGTTCGAGGCGGCAGTTTACGCGTGGAAGCTTGTCAAGAGGGAGCGAACTACGAAAAGTTGCTCAAAGACCTAGAGCTGATCGATGAAAAGAGAGACCAAGCACTGCTAAGCATGGCTCAGAGAAGAAAGCAGGTCGAGAGATTTTTTAACAAGAAGGTCCGCATGCGGTCCCTCAAGGAAGGGGACTGGGTACTAAGGAAGGTCTTCCAGAACACCAAGGATAAGAGTCAAGGAAAGTTTGCACCCACATGGGAGGGTCCTTACAAGGTTACCAGAGTTGTGGGGCGAGGAGCCTACCACCTAGAGGACCATGACGGAAGGGAGATCGGGAACAGCTAGAGTATCAAACACCTGAAGAAATATTACTTCTAAGGGAAACGAGGTCGACAAAGCTTGACCTCACAGATACGCCTTTATAACCCTACTTCGTCCCTATTTTTATTTCTTATTTTTATCCAAATCGACTACTGACTCGAGCGTCGGAGGGGCGATGCTTCGGCATCGCCCAACCTCTCACGACGATTCTTTTTTTGCAGAAAAACTAAGAAAAGCAAGCGAACCACCAACGATGGGAAAAATCAGAACGAGAAATAGATAAACGCACTTCACCCTATCTTATCCCAGTTTGTTATTACTCTTATCTTTTATCTTCGATCAAATCACTAACTTAAGCATCGGAGGGGCGATGCTTCGGCATCGCCCTAGCTACTGTTAATTCAAACAGACACGCAGAAGAATCATTGCAGGAATAGAGCCAAAGCACGTAAAACGCAAGAATAGTAAAGCATTCACAAAGTAAGAAATAGAATGTTTGCTGGAAAGTAAATTGTTCGAACAGAAGAATTTAAAAAGTTCAAAAAGCTTCAAGATGCTCAGACGGCAGCGGAGTCGTCCGGAGTCGGGCCAGATCCCTGGTCTGAGGTCTGGACAGGCATCGGCCCGGACTGCTCTTTCGGACCGTCGCCTCCCTGAGAAGAGTCCTCGAGCAGCTTCTGATCTTAATCGACGGGCTGCTGCTCCGACTCCTTCTCTTGCTCCCGCTCTTGCTCCTCCTCCAGCTCCGGCTTGTCCAGCACGCTGAGATCGAGGTCCGGGAACTTCCGGGAAATCCTTTCCCGGACCTCACTTTCGATCTGCTCGGAGAGAGTCTGCAAAAAGGTTAGACGAGTCAAAGAATTCAAAGAAAATAAAAACCCAATAGAAGGCGTACCTCGTATGTCTCGGCGAAGAGTGGGGAGGTGATGAGGGTCTCGAAGTTCAGCCCATCGCCCGTATGCATGAGAGCGATCCGCTACTCGTACTTCGCCACCTCGGCAGTGTAACTCTCCCGCTGAGTCTTCAGCCGAGAGTCGAGTGAGAGGAGCTGATCGTTCCTCACCTTGAGGTCCGCGGCTAGCTTCTCCGCATCAGCCCTGGCCACGGAGGCCACCCGACGCAGATCGTCGAGTTCAGCCTGAGTGGCCTCCGCCTCTTTCCTCGCGGCCTCAGCCCGACCCTCTGCCATGGCCACCCGATCCTCCGCCAGATTGAGCTTGTCGTTCAGGGAGTCCACGTACCTCCTCAAGGAGTCTAGCTCCTTGCGAAGGTCGAAGATCTCCCCGACGCATTTGTCGCCAAATACGTCGAGCTCGCGGCGGATCGCGTCGAGCTCCACCTGGGCCTGCCAGACGAAACAGAGGTCAAAAACTGCTCACACACGAGAAAGGCAAATGTGCGGGGCAATATTTATACCTGAAGCTGAAGCAGCTGATATCGCGCCAGCCGTGCCTGGGCAGTCCCGGCCTGGTCCACGCCCGACAAGTTCGTCAGGATCTACCGGGCGCGGACCAGGAAAGAGTCCACCACCGGGTCCGGGGGACTGGCCGCAGGAACCACGGTTCTGTCGGGGTTCTCGTGCCTCGACCCGTGGTCCCCAGAGCGATGGCGGTCGGAGTCCTCCGACCTTCTCTCCTTCCGCCTTTCCCATTTGTCGGGCTTCGGCGGAACCTCCTGACTGGAGGTCTCAGTCAGCACCACCTCCTGGGGCCTGAAGGGCGGTGGAGGTGGAGGCGGTGGAGGCGGTAGCTTCTCAACCTCCACGCGCTTCGAGGGATTCGGAGGACGGCAACGGGATTCCTCCTCCTCTCTTGCCCTCTTCTTGTCCCTGAGGGCGGCAGCGACGCGGTCCGCGGGGACCTGAGGGCGGCGGCGCATCATTTCAGCTGGCAAGGCGAAGAGCTCTCCCTTGCCCTTGAGGTATGTGGTCGAAGTAACGAAACGTCCGTTCTGAACGACGGGCCACTCCCTATCACCTACCGTGATATCGTAGGCTCGGTCAACCCTGGCCTGCTCCTCCGGGGTAAGCTTCGGGCGGGGATGATCTGCAAAACAGAGTAACATCGATCAGACAAGGTCAAGAAGAACAAGGCATGTTCGCAGGGAACCAGGAACCCACGAATGGGGACGCCGCCGTGTCGGATGAATTCGGGATGCGCCTCATCCATCTTCAGATAGAAGAAGCTCGTCCACCAGCCCGGGGAGTTCGACGGGGGCTTCTTGATCAAAGTTGAGTACCCGGTGGACCACCGGGTAAAGTAATAGTAATGCTTGTCCGCGCACTGGTTGAAGCGGTACATGTAGTGCCACTCTCTAACCGTCGGGCACCCTAACCCTAGGTCCATCCACATCAGAAAAACCCCAACCAAATGGCACCAGCAGTTCGGCGCGAGCTGGAAGGGAGAGAGGTTGTAGGAAGCAAGGACTTCAGAAAAGAAGGGGTGCACAGGCAGCCCGACCCTATTCTCCATTACCGCCGTGTAGAAAGCCACGTGGCCTGAGGGGGTCGAAGCAGCGGTTCGATTGACGTGGAATGCAGAACCGCACGTCTTTTACTGGGACGGTATCGGCGAGGGCCCATAGCGCCTCCCTGGTAATCGTAGAAGCCGCACCTAGTACCCGGTGCGTGTTCCAGTCCTCCGGAAGAACATAATCTCCCGCCAACTCACGCTCTGCCGTCTCCCTCTCTTCGCCTTCGTCCCCGGCTGACCGGCCAGACCTGCTGGCCTCTCCGCCGGTGACCACCCGCTCTAGCCGACCGAACGTCTCGGCCAGGACCCTATTATCTTCAGAGTCAGAATCAGGGCTCGGCACGGCGTGACTCGTGCTCGGACCTGCCTTTTCCGGTCCCTGGAACAACAGGCTCCAGTCGGGGCCGGTAAAACCTTGGGCATTCGGAGCCCTAGGAGGCGAAGGGGTAAAAGGGGGCGTCGAACCCTCACGATTTTGAGGATCAGAACTCATCACAAAAATCAAAGTAAATCAACCTAGAAAAAGAAAATGAAAGGGGGAGGTGCGAGCCCCGGTCAGCCCAAACACCCCCGCGGCGGAATAATAAATCGAACAAACCAGAGGAGGGAAAGAAATTTGCTAAAAAGAGAAAAATCAGTGAGAGATCTACCTGAGATGCGGAAGTCGCTTGCTAAAACACGATCACGATGGAATTCTTGATCACCAGAAGCCGAAAACTGCCTTGCCGGAAATCGCACCAGTCGAAGAGAAAGATGGAAGGAGTTTTGGGAAAAGTGAGGGACACGAATCCCAAGCGGCGGTTATTTACTTAGAGCGCCCTTCCAACTTCTCCAAAAACCGCCCCCCGACTTTTACGAAAATTACGTAACTGCCACTGGCTTTTGCCGCTCAAATTTCAAAATCTCTACAGACAGCTCGACAAGAGCAGTTCGACGAAAGCAGTTCCCCGAGAACATTTTTCGTCTAAAGCAGTCCGAATGATGTCGGACCACGAGAAAAATTATCTGCCCTGGGGACGCACACCCAGGTGCATACCAAAAGACCCCATAACCATGAGTACAACTCACTAGGGGCTCACCAGGTGGCTAGAAAAACCAATACGGCAGAACCCGAACTGCCATAAATAAACGCCGCGGATTCGGGCCCACGGCGAAGGCACCCGTAGCAGCTTCCTGGGGCTGCACGGGTCAGGACCACCCCCACAGAGGAACCGGTCCTTTGAGCCGAGAGGTGCTTGAAAAGCACCCAAATAATACCGAACTACCCCGAAGTAGTCCGAAGGGCCACAACCTGGGAAATATATCCGTATACCGGACTATTAATTTTTGACTTAACCAACCGCTACGAAGCACCTCGCTTAAGTCAAAAGGGGCTATTGTTGGAGGTCCGGACTCGATCCGACCCGACCGAAGCACTGGAATAGGTCCGGACCATGAGCCAGGCCCGTTACCGGCCCAAACACAGGAAGAGTATCCAGTCCGAACCGGGCAAAAGCAAGCAATGAGCAGTTCAAACACCAGAAGTAGTTCGAACAGCATCAAAAGGAGTCCGAATTCGCTTCCCCATAGCTTGATGTGGTTCTATCTTAACAAAGGAGGAAGCTCGACGAAAGAACAGCGCGTCTCGCCCCCTCGAATATCTCAGCGGGCAGACCGGTGGCTATTACGCGAGAAGTTCGGAGCTGCCACATTCCACGTTCAACTAACCACCCCGATAATCGCAGACTCAATCTCGGACCGTTGGTGACGGCGCAGAAACCCTAAGACTACCAAGACCCCTATAAATAACCCCCCAAGTTGTATCACCAGGGACAAAGACTACTCTCTTTACTCTCGAGCACTCGACGATTAGCTAGCAAAATAATCAGCAACACCTCTTGTATTTCTATTCTCGTTATTACCATTGTTCGTCTTTTCTTGTAAAGTTATCTATAGTTCTCGGGGCTCCGGTTACCATTGAAATCGAACCTCAACATATTGTATTATTAAAAAATGGGAAGGTCTTGGGTTAGGCAGACCTAAACGATTTAGGCAGGTTTTACCCATTAACTCAAGCCCAAACACATATAATATATCCTAATTGAGATTAATAAACCCTAATTGGGATGAGTCAACCCATTTAGGTAGGATAAAACCCGCCCAAACCGTTTAGGCCTGCGTAACGCAAGTTTTTGCCTTAAAAAATTTGTCGACTATAACTATAAATGGCATTTATTATAAGAATGAGATAGTATTTGAAAAAACACAAAAAATTGAAAAAGAAAAAAGGAAGCAATTAATTAACGAATACTGGAAAATGAAATACAAAATAGAAATTGTATTCCAATAATCACCCGGAAAAAGACATATAATCCCTGTTATAACTTATTATATACCTACTGAACAAATTCGAGACACAAAAATAAAAGGAAAAAAAACAAAGAAATAAATTTGTCGTTTCCGTTTCTTCCATATTTTTTCAGATACATTCATTCAATCTTCTTCACATTCACTGAATCTCAACAGAGCCAAATCCTTCAGTACGGCGTCGTTTCCACGCTTCTTGCCAATATCATTAGATCCGCTGATGTAACTCTCTCCATCTCTCCTGTTGATTTCTCATTTTTATTTCCAGTTTTTTTGTTTATTTAAAAAATCAAACAAATTTGGCCAAAAAAAGAGTAGCGGGCTTGTCCTCCCATGGATCCGGAAGAATTTAGGGCGATTTTGTCGAGATCGAGGTGCGGAATCTGGGCGCTGATTGACGCGGCTATCAAAGTTGCTGGTTCGGATTTCGGCGAGGAGTTGCGTCGCCGCCGCGATAAAATCGTCGAGCTGCTTTACGCGCCGGAGGGGCAGGTGTGCCGGAGCTGCAACGGTGACATCGGCCGCGAAGTGGTGGAGCACGAGCCATATTTTCCGGAGAATATATGTAATAATAATAATAATTATAATAGTAGTGGAAATATAGATAATATTAAGTACGAAGACGAAGACGATGATGATAAAAACATGAATAATGATAGTAATAATAACAATAGGAATTCGAATGTGGATTTTAGTAAGAGTCCGCCCAGCCCGGTATCGGATAATCGGAATTTGAGTGGTGGAGAAGAGGAAGAAGATGTGGATCCGTATAGCAGCTTGTTTGATGATGAACTGACGAAAATCCAAAGCATCAAAGAGCAGCTGGAAGATATAAGCCAGGTTTATTTTTCAATTAGTTTCGCCATTGTTTTTGGCATAATTTTGCTAGTTGAGTGGATTTTCTTAATATTTTGTTTTTTTCAAAATTCTTATTCGTTCAGGATGAAGATACTGTGGTGGAATTGCTGCAAAACTTAGCAGATATGGATATCACATTTCAAGCTCTCGAGGTAAAAGCTGTGTTCAGATGTTTAATTTTGGATTAGTTGGCAAATAAAACATGCACTTTTTAGAAATTAACCTTTTGTTTTTGTATAATTTCTGAATGCAAATTGAGGTTCTTGTGTAGGAAACTGATATAGGAAGGCATGTGAATCGACTGAGGAAGCATTCATCAAATGAAGTACACAGATTGGTGAAGCAGCTTGTCAGGTTTTCAGTTTCTCCTTTTAGCAAAATTTTGATAAAATAGTTTAATTGTTTTTCTCCTTGCGGATTTTATTGAGGTGATTGTATTTCTGTTTTTGGTGTTTGATTTCTGTTACTGTTTGTTGTGATCGTGCAGAAAATGGAAGGAAACCGTGGATGAATGGGTGAAAGGGAAGCAACGACCGCAAGCAGCATCAAACCTTACTGGTAGTACGTTGTTTCAAAATTAGAAACTGCTGTTTTTGCAATTGCTCAAACAGATTCCGCTAAAAGTAGTGTATGTGAAAAACAAAAAAGTAAAGAATTAACAAATTTGAAGTAAAGAAGTGCTGATATGTTAATATACTGGTGGTAATGGTGGTAGCAGCTGATGGGGACTCGCCTCAGCAAAGCATACCCAAGAATCAACAAAATGGCCATCACCAGGTGATTAGAAAGCCATTCTAGTCATTTATGTTTATGGGATAAAAAGTTAAAAGAAAGAGAAACAAAGATTAAGAGATAACTGGCTTATAAGGAGTTTTGTTGCAATTCTGAAGTTTCCATTTTGACAGGTTCCCGATTTTCGGTACTCCCCAAAACGACAGAGTGAGCTTGGCATTAAATTCTGAGTTTGCAGCTGAATTATGTTATTTGTTGTGATCCTCTCTCATCTTTCTTTTCTTGTCCAGATGGGAGTTCTAGTTTAGAAAGAAAATATGGAGAACATGAAACAAAGGGCAAACCATCACAATCTGCAGTTCGGAGAGAAGCTTCAACAAAACCTCCTCAATCAGTTCCCAAGTCTACTTTTGCTCCTCCCAATGTAATTCACTACCGATCTGGGGCTTTTTAAATTGCATACATCCCGTACGTTACTCTCTGTACGAATGACTGTTATGCTGTTGTTTCAAAATTATACCAATTTCAAGTGCCATGTACTGTCAAAAGCCTCAAGTATCTTGTATGTGATCCATTGTTGAGTGTATTTATCGCCTCTGTTAACCCGGGTCATTCTGTAAGACTAATGTTGCTTATGATGATGGGGCTTTGCAGAGAGCATCACAGAAGGAGTCGGTCTTAGATGACGAGAGACTGAACTCAGCAAGAAAGCGGCTTCAGGAGAACTACCAAGAAGCTCAGAATGGTCTGCTGCTTCAAAACTTTTCAATCTAATGCAATACCAACCTTCTTACTGTTCATACTGATTGGCTTTTAATCTGTTTCTGGTGTATATTATTCTCCTTGAAGCCAAAAAGCAGAGGACAATTCAAGTGATGGATATCCACGACATTCCCAAGCCAAAGAATGCATTCTTTGCCAAGAACAAAGGTGGATTTCAGGGGAGGCACCATCGGTGATCATACACCTAGCTTCCGGTGCTTCTCTAGTTTTGCCCATGGAAATCTGTTTCCGTACAGGGGTCCTTACCAGAAAGAGGGTGGTTTGGACTCCTTTTTTTCAGTTACTCTTGCGACATGGAATTGAAGTATAGGAACTACTGTGATTCTGTGCTTTTAAGATTTTGTACTTGCGTGTTGGTGATGCCCTCCAATCTCTCTGAAATATTTATACTGGGCATGACTTTTGATTTTTGGGAGTTGAATTTCAGTTTTTTTTTTTCCTGCATGATTTATTGTAGGGATGCTAATCTAAGTACTTAATATATCGAGCCGATAGCGGTTATGATTGAAATGTTTGGCCCCGAAAACCTGTATTAATGTAAATGGCAAATTGAGCCATAGTCCCATGAGTTGTCCAGTTAGTTGGATTATTATTTATTTTACATTTTTTATGACAATAATATCATCAAATTCTTGTTCAATATTTAAGATCATATTTCTTTAAACAATAATTTAGTTATAAAAATGCATTTGTTGCAATTATTTTTTAGTATATTATTTAATCATGATCTTTAACCCTAAACCCTTAACAGATTATACAGTAATGAAATTTAAAAAATAATGTATTTTAATTATTTAAATTGTGGATATATAATATAAATTTTGCAATTAATTTTGATTTTTTTGGGGAGAGTAGATATTTAGTATATTTCTTATTATTTAAAATTATTAGAGAATTACACCTTAAATTGAGCAAAAGTTTTATTGATTTGTAATCAAACAAAATAAAAAGTTATTTAGTTCAAGTCAGATGGTGTACAATTTAATAAAATATGAATTGGTTGATGTCAAATGTATCTCACGTTGTGAAAGAATGTTTGGACCACTTTTATTGGTGAGATATTTTTTTTTAATAAGGTAGAGTCAAATTCTAATATAATGTAAAAAATTCAGCTCGTTATGCAGATGGAACTACCTAAGGCTACTTGAAAAGAAACTAAACAGAAATCGATTTCTGTTGTACAATTACAAATGGACCTACAGCCGTCGATTTCAAGAATCAAGATCGGCTGAAACTCTCGGCTCTCTATCTCCTTTTTTATTGGAAAAAAAAAAAAAAAGAAAAAAGTATTGACTGTTAGATGGATATTACCATTTTCCCAAGGCCCACAAGAGTAAATAAACAATAAAAAAAGAGAAATTATGCGTAAATTGAAAATAAATAAATAATTCAAGAAGCGCCGCCAATTTCCCAAACAAACAGCTGATATCTCAACCGCCTCTCTCTCCACAACCTCCAAAGCCATGGCGTTTTCTTCTCCGCTGCTGTCCCTCCTCCTCCTCCTCCTCCTCGCCTCCGCGGCCAAAGCCGCCACCGACTCCTACGAATCCGAAGACATGCTGCAGTCACTCCGAAACTACGGCTACACACTCTTCACCAACGCCATCTCCACCTCCGACCTCAAATACCAGCTCCTCATCTCCTACTCCTCCGCCGCCGCCGCAACCCATTCAAACTTCACCATCTTCGCCCCCAGAGACGAGCTGCTCTACGCCCTCGACATGGCCGCCGACGCCTCCGTCTACGTCAGCACTCTCCGCTACCACGTCATCCCACACCACCGCCACACCTTCGCCGACCTCAAGAACCTCTCCGTCCCCTTCCTCGACACCCTCCTCCCCCACTACGCCGTCTTGATCGGAAAAATCCGAGACATCGATGTTTCAAGCGATAGGCCGTCGATCGCCATCGTGGTCGACGGCGTCCGGGTCTCCTTCCCGGATCTTTACGTCGGGTCCAGAATCGCAGTTCATGGGATTGATGGAATTCTCTTGACCGGCCTCAACATGAGCCTCGATCTCCGCGATGATATTGATAGCGATCATCTCCCGCCGCCGGCGAGTCACGCTTCTTCTGCTATCCAGTATACTCGGAGTAATAACGTTTCAGCGCCTGATCCGGGGAGTGGAACTCTTAGTGTTTCGGTCGCTCCGGCATCGAGCGATGGGGATATTCCGACGGAGGGTGCTCCAAACCCTAATGCACCGACGCCGGTTCCGTACACTCTCGACGAACAAATTCCGGTGGGGGGAACTGGTAATGGTCGGGATGATGATGCCGCTCCACCGGAGAAGGGAATTTCAACTGCTCCGTCGTCCCAGATTGATAATGCGGATCCACCGGAGAAGGGAGTTTCAACAGCTCCGTCTTCCCAGATTGATCGGAACGATGTTGAAGCTGCTCCGGCACCGCGTGTTCCGGCTAATCCGACGTCTCACTTCGATAATATTTCGGTGGCTGCGGCTCCAACTATCTCGCAGGATGAGAAAGGGAGGGAGAAGCTGAAGCGTTTAGGCGGAAAAAGGAAGCATAAGGGAAAGGCTCACCGGAAGGAGCGGCGGCGCCACCGCCTCGAGAAGCATCGGGCGCTTGATCTGTAAACAGCCGGCAAAAAGTTGGGGATTTGGGCAATAAACCAGATATCTTGGGGGCAAATATGTCAATATTGGATTGGAATAATAAAGGATTTCTCAGTAATAGAATTGTTGGATGAATGAAATATTGGAATTGCTACTCAAATCATTTGTTACTTTTTAGTTGTGATTATAATTTAATGGGGTCAATTATGATAATTGGCTATTGCTCTATATATAAATAATCTCCAAAAAGATTTATATAAATTTTGAACAGACAATAATATATAATACCCTCAAATTCTCCAGAATGTTTTTATATTCATAATTTAAGCAGAAAGCAGGCATTTTTTTTTGTTATCTCATTTTAAATTACTATAAATTTATAATGATATGCGAAAAAACACACGATCACTTTCAGAAAAAATCTTATTGCATTCTACAATATATAAAAGTCCACTACAAATGTGGGTATAATTTATTTGGAGGAGGGCGGCGGAGGCTCGGAGGCGGCGGCGTCACAGTAGCCGCGCAGAATGTCGGCTTCTTCGGTGGTATAGCCAAGAGAGCCGAGCATTTGGGGCCAGCAGTCGTGCTGGATTATTCTGATGGCCTGGCAGCAGCCCGGCCCGAGATAGGTCTCCCCGTTGAGGAAAAACATGACAACTTCGGCAGTGCAGGAGCTGAGTTGCGTTAAAGATTCCAAACAATTTGATCCCTCCACCTCTTCTAGCCTCAACCGGGCCGATCCGAAGCCCAAGACAGCAAAACTCAGCAGGAGAGCTATGGCGGTCATCACCCTCAACGTGGAATACTGTTCCATAGTGTGTGTGTGTTGTGTTGTTTCTGTTGGAAATTAAAAGGGTTTATGGTGGAGAAGTATTTAGGAATTGGGGAGGGAATATGAGAAGTTTAGGAAAGGAGGGCTACTTTGTGTTTGGAGAATGTTTTGATTTTTGATTGATTACAAACTTAACATACAACCCCTATTTATACTAGTTTACAACCGTTAGGATTATGCCATGTCAACTCTAATCTAATGGCTATTAATAATCTTCTAGAGAACTCTATATATAATATCTAGCTCTAGAGAGTTCTATATAAATATCTCTATATAAATATCATATTCTAGATATTTCTACTTAATGGGTCTACTCTTTGGGCCTAAGCTTTATAAAATATTTAATTTCTAATAAGGCCCAAATCAAGTTTATATTTCAACACCCCCTCTTAAACTTGATTTCCCGATATTCCAATTAGGCTCCTCAGCTTCACAAAGACATCTTTCTTGAGTGGTTTGGTGAAGATGTCAGCTACTTGATCATGAGTCTTCACATACTCCAACTCAACATCCTTCTTCATCACGCACTCCCGAATGAAATGATAGCGTGTGTCTATATGTTTGCTTCGATCATGGAAAACTGGATTCTTGGCCAAAGCTATGGCAGATTTGTTGTCCACGCAAATTTTTGTTGGCTCCTCTTGTGGAAGACTTAACTCCTTTAGTAAGTTTCTGAGCCAGATTGCATGGCACACGCATGAGGTAGCAGCTACGTACTCCGCCTCGCATGTCGAAAGAGTGACAATAGGTTGCTTCTTTGACATCCAAGTGAAGGCGGTATCTCCCATGTAGAACACAAAGCCACTTGTGCTCTTGCGGTCATCTATATCTCCACTCCAATCGCTATCGCTATATCCAACAAGCTTATAATCATCAGAAACAGAGTAGTGTAGCCCAAAATTTATCGTACCTTTGATATAGCGAAGAATCCTTTTAGCTGCTTTCAGATGAGTTGTTGTCGGATTCTCCATGTATCGACTAACAACTCCTACTGCATATAGGATGTCAGGCCTCGTGCATGTTAAGTACCTCAAGCTTCCAACGAGGCTTTTAAAGAGTGTTGGATCCACTCTTTCTCCTTCGTCATTCTTTGATAGCTTGCTTCCACACTCCATCGGTATAGCGACTGGGTTCGAATCATCCATCTTGAACTTCTTTAGTATCTCCTTGGCATATCCTTCTTGAGTGATAAAAATACCCTTGTCGTCTTGCTTCACTTCAATGCCGAGATAGTATGACATTAGTCCAATGTCTGTCATCTCGAACTCCTTCGTCATTTCCTTCTTGAACTCCTCAAACATTCTTGGATTGCTACCTGTGAAGATTAGATCGTCTACATACAGGCATACGATCAATATTTCTCCATTTTGATTCTTGATGTAGAGCGCGTGTTCATAAGGACACTTGATAAATCCCCTCTCTTGGAAGTACTTGTCAATTCGAGCATTCCAAGCTCTCGGGGCTTGCTTCAATCCATAGAGTGCCTTCTTCAATCTTAGGACTTTATCTTCTTCTCCCTTGACTTCGTAGCCTTGTGGTTGCTCAATATAGACTTCTTCATTTAATATTCCATTTAAGAAGGCTGATTTAACATCCATTTGGTGTATTCTCCACTTATTTTGAGCTGCAAGAGAGATGATTAGTCTAACAGTTTCTAATCGAGCAACTGGAGCGAATACCTCATCATAGTCGATGCCAGCTCTTTGACTATAGCCCTTTGCTACCAGTCTTGCCTTGTATCTTTCAACTTCTCCATTTGAATTCTTCTTAGCTTTGTACACCCACTTGACACCTATCGCCTTGTGACCTTTTGGAAGTGAGGCTAACTCCCAAGTGTCGTTCTTCTTTATGGCCTTGATTTCTTCATCCATGGCATCTCTCCAAGTCTTTTCTTTCACAGCTTCTTGGAAGTTCATAGGCTCACAGTCCGCAAATAGACAAAATAGGGTGAGATTATTTTGATTTTCAGTTACCTCGTAAATCTCTTGTAGACTTCTGAAGCGTGGAACTCTTTCACTTGAGCTTTTGTCCTCGGAAGTACTTGCGGTGGGTGTTCTCGGTGGGGTAGTAGGCTCCTCTACTTGTTGCTCCACTTTGTCTTCTTCAATTTGTGGAAAGAAGTTATATCCTTCACTGCTCGTTCTCCAATCCCATTCTGCTTCTTCTTCAAAGACAACATTCCGGCTTATTGTTGTCTTTCTTGTATTTGGATTGTAGAGCTTGTAGCCTTTGGAGTTGACATCATATCCAATGAAGATGTACTTCTTGCTTTTATCATCGAGTTTGCTTCGCTTCTCATCCGGCACATGTGCATGAGCAATGCTTCCGAACACTCTTAGATGAGAAACATCGGGCCTTCGACCACTCCAAGCTTCTTGTGGTGTCTTTCCCCATAGACTTTTTGTTGGGGATCGGTTTGATAGATAAACCGCGCATGATACTGCTTCAGCCCACAACTCCTTTGGCAGATTCTTACTTTTGAGCATGCTTCTCGCCATCTCAAGAATCGTTCTATTCTTTCTCTCCGCTACTCCATTTTGTTGGGGTGTCCTTGGTACCGTCAACTGCCTTCGAATGCCGTTGTTTTCACAATATTTTAGGAACTCTTTTGAGGTAAATTCTCCTCCACGATCAGATCTCATGGCCTTGATCATAAGACCACTTTCCTTCTCCACATAGGCTTTAAACTTTTTGAAGTTTTCAAACACTTCCGATTTCTCCTTCAAAAAGTATACCCATGTTTTTCTTGAAAAATCATCAATAAAGAGAAGGAAATATTTACTCTTACCAAGTGAACTTGGCTTGATAGGTCCGCACACATCTGTGTGTATGAGTTCCAACGGCCTTCTAGCTCTTGAGCTCGACTCCTTCGGGAAGCTTGTCTTGAATTGCTTGCCAAGTAGGCATCCTTCACACACTTGATTCGGGTGGTTGATATGAGGCAATCCTCGAACCATCTTCTTCTTGGATAATAACTCCAATCCTCCAAAGTTTAGATGCCCGAATCGAAGATGCCAAAGCCACGACTCCTCCTTGTAGCACATCTTGAGACATTTTGCAACTTCATTTTGAATGTTTAGGACAAACATTCTATTTTTTGACATCGGGACCTTGGCGATGAAGTTGCTAGAAGAGTCTCTTATAGAAAGGTTATTATCCTTCAATCGTATATCATAACCTTTCTCTAAGAGTTGTCCTAGGCTCAAGATGTTACTCTTCATACTAGGCACATAGTAAACGTTGGAAATAAATTGATGATCTCCATTCTTCAGACGAATTAGAATGTTACCTTTGCCTTTTACTTCCACCTTTGATTCATCCCCGAAGGCTACCTTTCCATTCACGGATTCGTCAAGCTCCGTGAACATGCTTCTATGTCCACACATGTGGTTGCTTGCACCGCTGTCGAGGTACCATTGTTGGCTCCCACCTTTCTCACCGCCTTTATAAGCCAGCAATAACGTTTCGTCATCTTCACTTCTTTCTTCGACATAATTCGCTTTCTCCTCAACTCTATGTTTAGGAGCTCTACATTCGGAGGCGTAATGTCCAAACTTATTGCAATTGTAACATTTGACGCGTGATTTCTCATACCTTGAGTTTGTGTTTCCTCTCCCACGACCTCTTGATGAGCTTTCTCCTCTTTGATTGTTGTCACCATTCGGTCTCCAACCTCGTCCACGTCCATGTCCACCGGCTCGTCTTTGTTGACTTGGGCTGCCTTCCTCTTTAGTTGAGCTAACTCGCATCTTGAGTACTTGCTCTACAATATCTTCTTTCTTCTTTTTCTTTTCTTCATAAGCTTGTAGTGACCCAAGAAGTTGCTCTATCGACATGGACTCCAGATCTTTTGTTTCTTCTATTACGGTGACAATGTGCTCAAACTTTGAATCTAAAGATCTTAGAATCTTCTCCATGATTCTTACGTCATCTAACTTCTCCCCATTTCTTTTCAAGTTATTTGTGACTACCAAAACTCTAGAGAAGTAATCGGAGACTAGTTCTCCTTCTTTCATTTGCAAAGCTTCAAATTCTCCTCGTAGAGTTTGTAGACGTACCTTCTTTACTTGATCGGCTCCCTTGTAAGAGGTTCGAAGCTTCTCCCATGCTTCTTTGGCCGACTTTGCTTCTGCGATCTTCTCGAATGTATCTTCATCTAATCCTTGATAGATTAGACAAAGAGCTTTCTTGTCTTTCTTCCTTAAGTCTCTCAAACTCTCCTTTTGAGTTTGAGATAGACCATCTTCATTCTTTGGCTCGGCGTACCCATTCTCGACTATCTCCCACACGTCGTGTGCTCCAAGGAGTGCCATCATCCTTAGACTCCAATTATCATAGTTGCTCTTTGTGAGCAATGGAACTTGGAAGGGGGCGCCATTGTTTGCCATTACTTGAGAGGATCTTGTGGCTCTGATACCACTTTGTTGGAAATTAAAAGGGTTTATGGTGGAGAAGTATTTAGGAATTGGGGAGGGAATATGAGAAGTTTAGGAAAGGAGGGCTACTTTGTGTTTGGAGAATGTTTTGATTTTTGATTGATTACAAACTTAACATACAACCCCTATTTATACTAGTTTACAACCGTTAGGATTATGCCATGTCAACTCTAATCTAATGGCTATTAATAATCTTCTAGAGAACTCTATATATAATATCTAGCTCTAGAGAGTTCTATATAAATATCTCTATATAAATATCATATTCTAGATATTTCTACTTAATGGGTCTACTCTTTGGGCCTAAGCTTTATAAAATATTTAATTTCTAATAAGGCCCAAATCAAGTTTATATTTCAACAGTTTCTCTGTGGTGATCAGTTGCTGCTGCGATAGTGTTATATATATAGTTGGGGAGAGAGAGACGGTGATGATGAAGGGGAGGGGGAGGGGCGCGCATTTATTTAATTAATTTATGTAGTTTGGAGAAAGAAAGCCAAGGGATGCTGAATGCAGTTGTTTTATTTTTGTAACTGATAAAGAGAGTGATGAATGGTGGGTAATTCTTGATGCAGCTAAATGTAGCCCCTTCAAAAACTAATAATTTAAATTATAATATAGTATTACAATTTTATCCTTATAATCACCCATTTGAAAATTTGTAGCCCCATCTCCATTTATGTGAAATAGAAGTTAAAACCCCAAATAAGATAATTCTATTCATAACCACTTAATTTATCTCTATTTTTTCTTTCTCTCGATAGGTCGTAAGCACTGTTACATATAGTAAAATCCAATTTCAGATTTGAATATCAACTTTTAGAGTATTAACATCACCTCCAAATGAATATTTCATTAGTTTGAACTTTTTTTTCTTCTTGAAATTAAGACCAAAGAATCTATTTCAATTCTTTTCTTAAAAACCCCTTCTATCGATGCCAAACCTCAACCAATTTCTCACATATAAAACTTTTTTCATGATTAACTGAAGGAAAAAAACCAACCAATGGAGCACGTTACAGTAACTGAGTATTAATATTTTATTTTGGGTTCCTTGATTAAGTTAAACGTACATAATTATGTGGAGATTGGTAAACGTTTCTGCATTATGTTGATGATAGATAATATCAAAGGAGCAGATGCACACGAGAATGTATTTACTCTTTGGCCTCATTTCATGCAATTCCTTTTTAGTTTCATAATTAGATTATTTAAATAATTATATACCACTCTTATTTAATAATAAGATATCTCTAGTTTTTTTTTTTCAAAAAAAAAAAAACTATAATTAAAAAAGGTTTTTGTGGCTCTCCCATTAGTCATTTCTCTGACTTGAGAAAACCGTAGTTAAGTATGAACCAAAAAAATGACCCCAATTAATCAAAACAAAAGTGGGAGAATTAGTCCTATCAAAATGTTTTGTTTATACTTTTGATTTCCTTCGGATTTAATAAAAGTTGTTTGTGTATATTCTTACATGAGGCATGACGCGTCGCATCGCCGCTTTTCTCTAATTTTTTTTTTTTTTAAATTTCTGATTGTAACGAAATATACTTTTGAATTTATATATATATTTTAAAAAAAACAATATTTTGTCCATCTACCTGACACGCAAATGGGAGGGATGATAAACATTTCGTACACAACTATATTGTTTCTCGTAATAAATTAAAAGACTTAATTTCTACGTTAAGAAAAATAAATTAAATAAATAACAAACCGACAGTTACATTTTGTACTTCTCAAAATATTATTCATAATTGTAAATATAAATTTCAAAACTACAAGTTTTATTTTCATCAATGTAAATAAGAATCGAGCTTTTTCTTGATGATATGTTTCTATTGTTTAAAATTAAGTTATAATTAAATTAAAATTAGATAATTCGAGCTTTCATGCATTTTAATATTTAATTTTATTCGTTAAAAATATTTTCGATGACTAATGCATTGAATAAAATAAAACTCTATACCAATAAAGAATGTAGTATATTTTAGGAACAACCAAAACACTAGGACAAAATTCATGATCTCTTATAAAAAAATAAAAAAATCAATGAAATATAATATTTATGTATGGAAGAGTTAACCCATTAAATACTCTAGTACTCCCTCCGTCCCATTAGATTAGTCCAATTTGGTTTCGGCACAGAAACCAATGTTTGTGAGTGTAGTGGAATTAATATTTTATTGATGTGAGGAGGTTTTTTTCCATTTTAGGAAAGTGGACTAATCTGGTGGGACAGACGAAAATGGAAATATGGACTAATCTGGCGGGACGGAGGGAGTATATAATATTATAGATATAGACCACAACTTCCGATCATCTTCATACGCAGCTTCTCTGATCTTTCGCAATGCATCACAGAAACTCACACTACACACACAACCTCACGACGCGTTTACCCCTATACAAATTAAGCCCCCTATTCTCTCTCTCTCTCTCTCAATCACACGCAACAGGAGAAGGTTGCATAGCTTTGATGGCTCATTCCATGCCTAAAACCGAGGGTTTGCAAGAGTTGGACCACCGCGTAGCGGCCTTGATGGTGCAGCTGTTCGGGGCGGAAGAGATTGATGAGACGGCCGTCGTCGACGAAAGCAAGAGTAGTAGGCGTGATGCGATTGCGGGGCTGAGGAAACGTAGGTATAGAAGTATTCATAATCTGTACATGGCTACCAAGCCATTAAATTTCATGCAAGGGAACAAGTTTTCTAGTTAGCTACCTTATTATTATCATCATGTTTCTTCCTCTAAATATTCTTCGCTTACACCTTTTTTTTTTGTTGAAGTAATAGATGGAAAGGGGAGAATTGAATTATATATTTACACTTGAGATATTCATATATCACTCGCTTGCTCTTGCGAATGCAAATGCCAAATTGAGGCTGGGGGGTGGGCTTCAGCTCCATTAATTTAATTTTTTTTTTTAGGTTTTAATAATAGAATGATATAATATTTTTATAAAATAATTCTTATTTATCAACAAGTTATTAAGAAGAAGGGAGATTGAAGAAGAGGGTGTGAGAGGGTTGAGGAATAAAGCCAGAAATTAAAACTTTTATGTATTAGTCATAAAATTAAGAATTTTATATTATATTTGGATTAATTTAGTGTATGAATTTTTATATTTTATTATTATTATTATTATTATTATTATTATTATTATGAAATGATATTTGGATTTAATTATATAAATTTTTTTTATATGTAAAAATCTAATAAAATTCTCCAAATAATTATTTGCAGATCCACCATGCTCGTTTTGCCTGATTTTGATTATGCTTCTTTTTGAATAATTTTTGGCATAGATGAAGATGTTAGATGATTGAGTAGGTGATGAACAAGCGTGAGTGAGAGCTAGTGAGGATTCTCCCATTTTCTTCCCTTAGAGTGATCATATGAGAACTCCCCTTACCATGTGAAAATAAGAACTAATCTCAGTCATCCAATTGGTGATCCAACAACCATCCAATTGGTGATCCAACGCTCAAGACTAAATAAATCTCGTCTACATTATAGTGTAGTAAAACATGCATTAAAGAGTAATTTTGTAATATTTTTTCTCTCTCCTCTAAAATCATTCTAAATCTTTAAAGGATCATACTTCATTCAATTTAGATTATTTTTTAATGTATCATGTATCAAATTAAAGGTAATTTAATTATCTATCAAACGAAATCCCTATTACATATGTTTCGATTTAAAAATCATCGTAAAAAATGAAAATTAGTGATTATATGCATAATTCTCGTAACAGTACACGAATTCTTATTTAATGAATGAAGTTGCACAATACAATGCATGAAGTTATATTATATATGTAACGCCCCCAACTGACCTTTCCAATTTGGGGTCGCGTCACATTGATGTTTCGGGTTTTGCCAAACATTTCTTTACTCAGGTAAATAAACAAGCGGAAGATTTAAGTAACAAAAAGAGATTTAGAACTAAAGTAAATCATACTTCAAGTCATAAGTTTAATTAAAAGTATTTTAACAGTATTCAGAACTGGGAAGGAAAAGTCAGAGAGTGTAGCAGCGTGTGTGATGCGTGGCGGAGATATGCATATGGAGATGCATATCTCAGGATCTATACGTTTACAAAAATCAGCTGCTCTGTTTACACCCCTGCTCGCCATCCATGCCGCTCAACCTGCGTATTTTAGAAATAATACGAGGGGCTGAGTACTAATGTACCCAATGAGAAACATGCCCGAAAACATACATTATATAAGAGACGTGCTATGCAACTCACACAGATAGACACGGGATTTTGTTGAAAAGAACCGTGCTATCTAAAACATTTTATTTTGTGCGCATCTAAATATGTTATTATATCTGTTATCATATTTGTAACTGGAAGCTGGTCCACTTCCAAGTTACGATGATTACTTAGGAATGATTTAACATTCAACTCACTATCATCTAAGTGCACTAATCTCAGAACACACTTCGAGATTCGATCGTATTTATAATCTTTTACTTTCTCACAGGGTTTAAGGTCACTACCATTTCACCCATCACAATTCTTTCCAGGGTTTACGGTCACTACCATTTCACCCAACTTGCATAATAAGGTAGCAAACCTTCACAGTTAATAAGAGTAGCGCATGCACAAGTAGTACATGGTTCTTATCTTATTAATAACTCTCTGTTCTTAGCATTCAACAGAGGACATATATAATAGCACAAAAACATGCATAACAGTTCTCAGTTTAAAACAAAGCAGTTTACACATTTTGGAAAGGAAAACCACGCATTTGATTTTATACTGAAATAGTTTCCCACCTGATAATTAGCTTAGATATAGATGCTTCTGGCTAGTGTGAGCTGACTGACCCTCGTTTTTAATTCCCTACAATCAATTAAGGTTCTCAAGTCAGTACGAGAGATCTAGGACAATGTATCTTAATCGTAATAAATCGAATCTAGAAAGGAATTAAGATCGGAATAAGAGGTTAAGTTTTCCAAAGAAAGAAGCTTTGTGTCGACCGACAGGGATCTGTGTCGGTCGACACAACCCTTGTCGACATGACTCTGTCGACATAACTCTGTCGATCGACATGACCCCTATCGATCGACAAGAGTAGCTCGAAATGTCCCTTCTGTCTAACTTCTATCGATCGACACACCTCTTGTCGATCGACAGAAGTCATCGACATGTCCTCTTCGACATCAGTTGTGTCGATCGACATGCATCCTGTTGACCGACAGGATGTTCGATCGACTTCTTTTCGACCAAGGCCTCCGTGTCGATCGACAGGAGTCATCTTGTTCGCGGGTTTCGCCGGAAAACCTGCAACTGCGACGAAAACACCTTTCCACACCCCTGATTATACATGCAAATACATATTCGTGGTCCCTATGCTTCCTAGAACATGATTCTACCCTCAAAATACCGATTAAAACACGAAATAAGGTTGAGGGAGAGAGCTCACCGGAGCTCTCAAGTTGACGGCGGCGGCGGCTTTTTCGGTGGTTAAACTCACCTCTCCTGGTGTCCGATTGCTCCCTACAACCTCAGGAACACAAATCCATCATCAAAACACGGGTTTACGGCCGGGAAATCCAGATTCAACACTAAACTCTCACAATTCCGAGTTGGTAACACCTTACCTTCTTTCTACGATAACTTCGTCCTCGCTCAACCTCACGATCGCTGCTTTAGCTCAAAACGAAGCCCGAAGAACGAGCTATACAATGGTGGTGGTGGCTCATCGAACGGTGGTCGGCGCTGGCTGGAATCTTGCCGGAAAAGTGATGGGTTTAGGGGTTTGGCGTGGTTTTTTTTTTCTCTCAGCACTTTCTCTCTCTAGGATATAAAATAAGGTGAAAGCTTACTACATAACTTTCAGCCTATATTTATACATAATCCTCCTCATCATATGTAGCGCCCCGATTTTCCTTTTTGATTTGTTTGGGAACGCTACAGTGGCGTTGGTCAATTTAACAATAAAACTTCAATTGGTTGTATGAATTAAACAAAATGAACGAAAATAGTTGTAATCCAACGCATTCATGCAATATTAAAAAGATAACAGAAAGAAATAATTTCCAACAAGTTATTACATGATTAAGGTAAATTCTCAATTTATCAAGAGGAAAGAAATTATAGTTTCAGAGGTTCACTGCAGCGGAAAGTTACGTAGAGGAGATATGCATATGAAGATGCATATCTCAGGATCTTGCTCTTATTTGTATTAGTAATCACTGCTTCAACGCCTTCACACCTCCTCTTCCTCGCTCTGGCCTTTTAACCTACACATTTTAGAAATAATGCGAGGGGCTGAGTACTAATGTACCCTGTGGAAACATGCCCGAAAATGTACATTTATAAGTATGAAAGCTATGCCACACACACAGGAAATTCACGGGTTTTGTTGAAAATAACGTGAATTCCTAAAACATTTATATTTTCCTTGCAGGCAATTTTAGTATGAAGTCATATCTGTTTTACCGTTTTGTAACTGGAAGTTGGCCTACTTCCGAGTTACGATGAACAGCTGAGAATGGTATGATTCCCTCTCACTGTCATCAATTAGTGCACTGATCTCAGGGCGTACCTGTGAGACCCGATCGATTTTATAGGTACCTCGTACCTCTCCTTATCACACCTTGAGGTGTCAGCACTCCAGCTGAGGGACCTGAGAATTACGGAGCTAATGGCTCGACGTTCATAGGATAACAATCCTCTTCAACATTTATAAGGTTTAGCGCGAGCCTTGGTGCAAGGTTCAGACCTTATAAATGTATCTCTCTGAGAGTTTAATCAACCAGAGGTTCAGATATGACATCACAAAAACATTTGGCATAGACAGTCAGTTTAAAACAAAAACATTTTTTTACACATTTTGGAAAAATGAGTTTAAAGCTCGAAAAGGCAATTTTTGGATTTTTACCGAAATAGTCCCCACCTTTTCAAGAGCGTATGAATTTGAGATGAGTTTATAGAGTTGATGAGCGTTGATGATTCCTTGTGATTCCTTCAAACATCAATACGACATAGAAATACGTTAGAATTTATATTCTAAATAATTAGATTTTAGTTATTGTGTTAGGATTTCAGATTTTTGGTTCTACTGACTGGACTTGACTGACAACAAACTATTCAACACGCACTCCTCGTATATCAAGGCATGCATGGAACTCGATAACCTGGAACTCGATAACCTTTCTTAACAATTTATCCCCTTGAAACATGTATGTGACTTCAACCAAATACAACTATATAATTTAACAAATTCATGGTCAACGAACTAACTTAAATAAAGTACGGTTATATATTAAACGGTTAGGCACATAATCGACAATACTTTAAACGATTCAAAATAATTTAACGCCCAATTATGTGTCTAATTTGACTACATAATTTACAATATTTATAAACACTTGCAATGCCGTTAAATCTGATTGACATAATCAATTAGCTAATTGAACAAACTACACAAATATAAAATAAGTTAATATAACAATTAAATAAAATTTTAACAAAATATAATATATATATATATACATATATATTTACACTTGTGTGTGTATATAATAATAATAATAATATATATATATATATATATATATACTCACGTGTGTGCATAATAATAATAATATAATAATAATAATATTAATAATAGTATAGTAATGGAACAACATATATATATATGTATTTCTTTTCTTTTCATTAACTCACACACTCATTACACACGCATCACACACACACATTACAAAGATATATATATATATATGTAGAAACGTGAAAAAAATAGCAGCGTACACGACGATTCAACTCCGGCCACTCCGATCCCCAAATCCCACCACAATGAGCTAATAGACATTCTAGGACACTATAGATGCGGAAGAGATAGGCAGAAATTAATAAAATTTGCCGGAAAAAGCTTGCGAACACTCACTTCGTTGTTTACTGTTCACGACGGCGGCGACGGCGGTCCGGTGGGTGGTTTCGGCCGAGGATGGGTGTCAAAATGCTCCTGCTTTCGTGAGGAACACGTATATATAAGTCAATCTAAGTTTCGTCGTCAATTTATCGAGTTATAAATATTGCTGCGGAAATCCCGACTTACCGTCGCAGCAACTTCGAACAGCGATATCTTTCTCGTCTCACGACGGAATTGGGTGATCTCGGTTGCTGTGTAAACTACGTAGTACAGGCTTCGAGTGGGTGGTGGTGGTGTGTCGGAATTTTTCCGGAATGATGTCGGAATTTGGTGATGAACAGGTGCAGTTGGAAGGTGCGGAAATTCCGACTGATCGTCGCAGCGACTTCGGACGGCGATTTCTCCCTCGTTTCACGACAAAAATTCGTGTTCTCAACTGCTGCGTGATCTCTGAATTACAAGCTTTACGAAGATGGTGGTGGCACGACGAGATGTTCGCCGGAGAGTGGCCAAAATTTTGAGAGAAATAGGTGCAGTTGTAATGTTTTGGGGTAGTGTTTATATAGAAGCTGGAAGCATGACTTCTCTCATTTTAGTCTTCCTTCTTAAATAATTACGTAGGATAGGCATGTGTGCATATCTTGAATGATATCTCTGAAATAAATTCTCACCTTGAATTATTCCTCACTCCTCCAATTTGAAGAGTTAGATAGCATGTGGTTGGAATGTTTTTAGGTGTATCTTAGGCATATTTCTCTGCTCTTTTTTTATCACTTCCACGCCTCCCTCTTCTCAATTTTCAGCCATAGTGTAGGTTATAGCATGTGTGAAAATCTTTAGGTTAGATTTTTCATTTATTTTCCTTGCCTCCTTGAATATTTCCTTACTCAAATTCCTCTTCAACTTGTAGAAATTCATTTAATTATATATATATATATATATATATATATATTTTAGGATATTACATCATATAATTTGTATAATATAGATATGTATATATATATATATATTAATTCCATATAGTTTCCAATCTACTCTCATATTTCATGATAAATCATATCATTTTCTCCCAAATTCACAATTTATCTTATCATTTTCATTCAGACCATAGTAGCTATTTATTCATCATTCCCTTCCAACTTTAAATAATAATAGTAATTAAATCTTAATTGAACTCATAAAATGAATACACTAATTTGGGAATCACTCACTTTATATAACTCGAATAATCATACATGGTCAATAATACACGGGGTATTACAATATAATGCAGAATATGATAGATAAAATGCAATAACTTTTTTCCTACAAGATCAAAAAAAATTTAAAATTCATTATCTTTGCATACTGTAGATAATATCATAGTTGTTGTAAAAATTGATCATATATTACTTATTTTTAATTATATATTTTTTTGTTATATTATATAAATGTATATTACTATATTATATAATGCATGTTTGTTAGGTATATCATTAATGTTTACTAGGTATATAATGCATGAAATTATAGTATATAATGCAGAATATGATAGATAAAATGCAACATGTTTATTTCAGCAAAATCATCATTCATCATTATATTTGCACGTGTTATGTATTATATAGCAATAACATATGAATTATAATGTAATGAATATAATTTTTCTTTAAAATAAAAGTAATACCATATATAATATGCATAATTCTTGTAACATTACACAAATTCTTATATAATGAATGCAATTGCACAATACTCCCTCCGTCCCGCCAGATTAGTCCATATTTCCATTTTCGTCTGTCCCACCAGATTAGTCCAGTTTCCTAAAATAGAAAAAAACATTCTCACATCAATAAAATATTAATTTCACTACACTCATAAACATTGATTTCTGTGCCGAAACCAAACATGACTAATCTAATGGGACGGAGGGAGTATAATGCATGAAGTTACAGTATATAATGCAGAATATAATAGATAAAATGTAACATGTTTATTTCAGCAAAATTATCATTATTATTATTATATTTTCACTTGTTATGTATTATTAGTAATAACATATGTATTATAATGAAAGTCATATAATTTTTCTCTAAAACAAAAGTAATACCATATACAATGGAGGAAGTAATACCGTATAATGATAGTAATATTGTTCTAAAATAAGAGTAATACCATATTATAATGTAGGAAGATGTTTTTTAGGTATAGAATGAATGTTTAGTATATAATGCTTGTTTCCTATGCATATAATGCATGTTTGTTAGATATATAATGTATGTCGAGATTGAATATGCAAACAGAATTTTAAATAAGTACAAAATGATAAAAATACCCTATAATGCAGGTTTTTTTAGATATAATGACCGAAAATTTTAGTAAAATCCTGAGCGTTCATTCATCAAAATCAATGGCGAGGATTGGTTCTTATTTCTTATGGTAAGAGTGGTTTTCACTTGATCGCATCCATATATATATATATATAGAACAGATCCGGTGATAAAGGTCTTAACGTGAGAAAGTGAGAAAAATGTTTGATTGTGTTTATGAGGTTGCTTTAATGTATTTAGATAATTGGTTGATTGCAACGTTGCTTAGTTGTGTTTTAATTGTTGCTTGATTATTTTGTTGCTTGATTATGTTTTAGTTGTTGCTTCTTTGAATATCAACCATTGATTTTTTTAGATCTAATGGACATGATTCATTCATTTTTCTTATAGGGAGATTTATTTTTACATGATCTCTCCTCTATATATATATCTTTGCATATCAACGCTCAAGGTATAAAATTTTTCATGTTCATTTTTTTGTAATAAATTGTGCATTATTCGATTTTATGAATAATTTTTTAAAATGTAATGTTTTTTCTATCATCTAATTAAAATTCTAAAAACTTTAAATGATCATAACTCACTCAATTTAAAATTATTTTTTTCATGTATTATATATCAAACTAAAGATAATTTAATTATCTTTCAAACGAAATCCTTATTGCATAAATTAAGAAGACGAAAATCTTAAAGAAAAAAAAAATAGTGATTCTATACATAAATCTCGTAACAGCACATTGATTTTCGTACAATGCATGAAAATGTACATAAAATGCATGAAATCTTTACTTAAAATGCACTATATGTTGTATAAAATGCATTACATTAATTCCTTCAGAAAATGCATATTCTATAGAGATATAAGGAACACATTTTAAGATAAAATGAACAAATTTAAGATAAACGAGCAGAGAATATAATATTTTATTTCATGCAATACAATAATATTAGAATGCATATTTAATAAATATATATATATATATATATAATGAACTTATTTTAAGATATAAGACATCAATATATATTTTATTTATATAATATAGTGAGATTGAATTCTTTCGTTTTTTATTTCGATGTATGAATAATCGATACGACTCATAATAAAATTCAAAATTTACACGTTAACTTTTAACATGAATTTGGATTATTTTGATGCACAAATAAGATAATGATTCATTTGAGTAGACATGAAAAAATATTCAAATAAGTTAAGGATTAGATATATTTAAATTTTGGAAATAAGATAATCTTTCCATATTAGATTAGATATGAATATCCATATTTTGATACATGTAATCTTTTCTTATTAAAGTGATTAATTTTATTTTTTTCGTAATGAGATATAAAGCATGTTTGCTTAGATAAAATGTATGTTTGCTAAGATAAAATGCACAATATTGAAGATAAAATGTCGTAAGTAGAGATATAGAGCATTTTATTCGCAATTTAATGTTAATGCAGGATATTGCCCTTAAAATGAACAAAGTCGTAGTTCAAATGCAGTCTTTAAAATTATCATTCATTGTATATAATTATTATAATGTCCTTTAATGCAGGATACTCAAGATAAAATGTTGCATTTTTTAGTTTAATCTAGAGCGTTGATATGAAGATATGAACGATCGAGATTTATTCTCATTTCTCATACTAAGGTCCATTCTCATCGGAACACTGCTCTCTCTCTCTCTCTCTCTCTCTATATATATATATATATATATATATGTGTGTGTGTGTGTGTGTGTGTGTGTGTGTGTGTGTGTGTGTGTTCCGGTGAGAATGGACTTTAGTATGAAAATGAGAATTAATCTTAATCGTTTATATCTTCATATCAACGCACCAGATTAAATTAAAGATCAATTAAAAAAGCGGTATTTTATGGTCAATATCATCATTAAAAAACAATATAGTAATTATATACAATGAATAATAATTTTAAAACTTGCATTTTAACTACGATTTTGTTCATTTTAAGGGCAATATCATGCATTAACATTACATTGCGAAATAAATTACTTAATATCTTTACTTACGACATTTTATCTTCAATATTGTGCATTTTATCTTAGCAAATATGTATTTTATCTAAGCAAACATGCATTATATCTCATTACGAAAAAAATCAATCTCTCTAATAAAGAAAATTTACATGTATCAAAATATGGATATTCATATCTAATTTGATATGGAAAATATTGTTATAAATAAGAAAGATTACCTGATTTTCAAAATTTAAATATATCCTCAATTTATTTGAAGATTCCTACCATGTTTACTCAAATGAATCATCATCTTATTTGTGCATCAAAATAATCCAAGTTGTTAGAAACTGGGTTTCAGTTTACCCTTTATTTTGATATTTTTTTGTGTCAAAAAACTAGCTTTAATTTTCTAGTATGTTTCAACATATAATCCTTGTATATGATAAATCGAGTTGTAATAGAAACTAGAAATCGGAAGCTGAAGATCGACAAGACAGAAACTTAGTTTCTAAAGGAAGACAAGAATCAAGTTTCAGAAATTAAAGTGAAGACTCTAAGAAAGTTGAAATGTTGAAGTTAAGTTTCAGAACATGAAACTTAAAATGTCCAAAAAGTCAGTACGGGGAAGCCCTCATACTGAGTTCTATTTGTCAGTATGGTAGACCTTATACTGAGTGCTCCATCTCAGTTTCAGGTTAAGGTTGTACTTGGTGAAAACTAAGTTTCAGACGTGTAAGTAGTCAGTTCTTAAGCATTCTCATTTGCTCGGTCTTCAGCCTAAGTTCTATTACAACTCAATTTGATCATATACAAGGATTATAGATTAGATCTCTAGACTTTCAAAAATTGACTAAGATGACTTACAATCTTTGACCCACCAAAACACAAAAAGTAAGAAAGGATTTCTCTAATAAAAATTATAACAATACCTTACAAAAATAACTTAAATTGATATAATTATGATTATTTATATGTTAAAAGAAAGAAAAAATAAAACTATATACACTGAATATTGGATATTCATAACATAATTTATATAAAAAATATTTTAATTAATAAGGAAGATTATATAAATAATGAAGATTCTCTAATCTTCAAGATTGAAACATATATATTATTAATCTTCTTAAATATTATTGTCATATTAATTTGAATGAAGATATCTTTTTTATGTATCAAATTATTTCAAATCATTGTTGTAAAAAATATTTGAATTTTTATCGTGCGGACTTCATCTTTAAGCCGTATCAATTATTCATGGGC
Organism: Plectranthus barbatus; assembly: GCA_026898455.1. Classification (NCBI taxonomy): domain Eukaryota; kingdom Viridiplantae; phylum Streptophyta; class Magnoliopsida; order Lamiales; family Lamiaceae; genus Plectranthus; species Plectranthus barbatus. The sequence continues at coordinate 169,746 of JAPKLW010000923.1, read as the reverse complement.
CAAATTATTTTGACTTATATACCTAATAAATATTCAATATATACCTTACAAACATGCATTATATAATATAATAATATAAATTTATATAAAATAACAAATAAAATACTTAATAAATCAAGTAATGTAGGATTAACTTATACTCCCTCCGTCCCATTTTAATAGTCTCATTTCCCTTTTTCGTGCGTCCCACTTTAATAGTCTCATTTCTAAAAGTAGTAACTTTTTTACACTCAACAATAAAATATTAATTCCACTCAACTCATTCTCCACTCACATGCCTTGGTTATTGTGCCAAAAGCAAATGAGACTATTAATCTGGGACGGGGGAAGTATAACTTTGAATTTTTTATAATATACAAAAATAATAAATTATTACTCCCTCCGTCCCAGGACACTCGCAACATTTTCCTTTTTGATCCGTCCCAGAACACTTGCAACGTTTCTTTTTCTGGAAAATTTTATTAATTAATCACTCACTAAACTCACTCTACTCCTACCCCACCATCTCTCATACCTCACAATCTCTCCTAATCATTAATCTACTAATCTTACCCCACTAACTTTTCTAATCCCTTTTTCTTAACCTTCGTGCCCGATTAAACGTCTCAAGAAACCCGGGACGGAGGGAGTATTTTTTTTGTTGATCCGTTGAAAAAATCATATACTACCCTCCTCAATTGTATCATTACTTAAAAAGACAACTTTTTCACACTCAACAATAAAATATTAATTCCACTCAACTTACTTTACACTCATACTCCTTGATTATTGTGCCCGGTCAACCCGGGACAATTCAGCCGGGACGGAAGGAGTAACATTTATCTATCGTATTCTATATTATATAATATAAATTCATACATATCATACACAAAACATTGTACAATCTAATTCATTTACATACATAATTACTAACTATTTTTTTTACTATAATTTTTCAATTTATGTACTCGCAATTCATTTCTATTGAGCATAAATTTTAATTTTACCTTCAAATCCAAATGCTTTAAATAAATAGAATAAGACTGAAGACTCTCTCGAAGATGTAGCGAATATAATTAAAGTGGGTGGTTCAATTCATATAGAAGTGTTACAATTATAACAGAGTTGAAATTACAAAAATATAAATAGTCATGGAACCACAATTACAACCAACCCCTACCTTCATTTCATTCCACAATTTGTTCACTTCATCTCATCTTGCGCCGACCCTCTTCGATCACGCAGTCCCCTTGAATTTAGCATCGTATTCATAAGGTTGCTGCATGAAAATGAAAGTCGTCAAAAAAAAAAAACAATTTAAATACTAGAAACATACATCATAAAATCACATTGAAAAACAAATTTTAACGAACAAAAAAACTCCACGAAGATCATATTAGCAAAAACATGAACGAGCAGCATAGCCTCCTAAACAACAAAAACAAAGAGCGTGAACAGGAAGGACCGAAATCGGTGGGCACTGCAGGCCAGCAGCCCTAAGGCTGTAATACCTAAAGCAAGGTACTTGCACAATACACAAGACTGGGGAGATTTTCTCCTCCCTGCCAGCTTTACTATCTGTGTAAACCAAAACTTACACTAGTGCGAAATGCATCACCTACAGGATGTATCAGTTACCTTTCAGACTAGTGGAAAATAGCCCTAAATTAGATGCAGATTATTTCACATAGTCTATCATTCAAGGAGAAACATGGCGACTTGTAAGAGTACACTACCAAGAATATGGCTGAGATCAATCTTCGAGCAAACCATCTCCTGTGCATTGCTTGTTGAGCGCGTGATGCTGCTTCTGTGCTTTCAAACCTCAGATATACGTAACCAGCACTATTCCTGTAAGCAGAAAAAAGTAATGATTAAGTTGTCACAACACATATGACTACCTCACAATCACCGTACTGATAGTGGAATCTGAAAAAGGCATCTAAGAATAAAATTATTGCAGAAATTGTATGGCTCAGCATGGGACGTTCCCTCTACTGTTTTTGGGTTAACATATTCCGGTCCCATTTTGAGTCATATAAATAGGGTTGACAAGCAATGATCTAAAGATATCAATTTGAAACAAGGGGAAGATATATCAGCAAGTCCTTACTTGTCAACATATGCATGCTTCACACGTCCATACTTGGAACATTCTTCCTGAACATCATCTCTAATGTCCAAATCAAATTCGGGATCAGACTGCAATATTATATTTTTTTTTTTCATTAGGCATGAAAGGGACATAAAATTCAAATTCTTCTCCCACTGGACCAGAAACGAGCAGAATAACACTAACCTCAGTTGCTGGATCGAACATATTCTTCAACAACAAACATTCACTGGGTGTCCCTACAGGTTCTGGAGCCATGGAAACAACCTGAGCAGGAAGGGCTGCATTTGGAAGGACTGCTGCTGGATTGATGGGCATGGTAATAGCTTGGGAAGGAGCAGCTCCATTCAAGGCAGACACTCCAAGGGTCCCCACAACACTGTACAAGAGATAGTGAGCTTCAAAAGGAAAACTAATGATCTGACAAAAATTCTGTTTACAAACCTTGAAGCTATACCACTGCGGTCAAGCTTTGCCATGAGCATTGCTCTGGATTGGGCATTTAGAGCCTGCAAAGAATGTAGACTAAACAATGAGATGGATATGCATTAGGTTCCTTGGTCGATTGAAGAGTAACGACAACAATGATCATTCTTTCATAACTCTTAGGAAAACAAACAAAATTCAGCCGCACACATTATGCATAGATTACATTTTTTTAAATGAACACCAATTATTAGGGCAGAATTTCACCTTGCTCTAGCTTACAGTGTATTTGTGATTCATCTTTCAGTCACTAGCCAGAGAAGCAGACGAAATTTAAAATATTATCTACTTGATTTGTTTTTGTCCTTTCCTAATTGAACTCCAGGAAATGTAGGAGATTAAAGCAAAAGGAGAAAACAATCACAGAGGAGAATTTGATAATACTAAAAACATCTTAAAATGCCAACAATAATGACCTCTACTTTTCTTTTCTTTTTTTTTTTTTAAAAAAACAATGATGACTTTGAAAAGCATTAAATAGGTATAGAATACTTCTTATCATTCACCATGAATGACATTTTCTTTAATTGAGGGTTAAAACATTTTAATGTACAGAGTCTGATTTCTGTTGGATTTTGATTATAGAAAAGGAAAACCATAATATAGGAAGCAACGCGACAATGTCCTCGAGGACAACGGGTACTAAAAGAGAAAATCTTTGATTCAAAGCATAAAGATACTAGGAAAAAGCACCAAACAATTTAGGAAACCCCATCCTGCAATTGTAAATCTGTCAAACAATGTGCTATTCTAAAATAATTTTATTGTCCACGTAATGTTTGGACATAAGTTTGGAGCCCTGACTTATTCCAAAATCATGATCAAAGATTAAGAATTAACCCCCTTTTATATGTTGGTTTATAATTTCATATAGATCTAATGTATGACATCATAACAATCCATTCCTTTTCAAACTAAAGATCCACGACCGAAACACATAGAGTGGCAACCCATAAAAGTCCCACTTCCAGGTGGCAACCCTCTACCCATGGGTCCACATCCAGGTGGCCCCTATCCGTGTAGGTTCAGGTGGCAGGTCAGATCAAATTGTTAGACATATAAGTTAAGAGCCCTAAATTAACCCAAAATCATAGTCGAGGGTTAAAGATTAACCCGCACTTATATACCTCCGTACGTTTGTGTGGATTTAATGCGAGGCATTATAACAATGCAACCAAAAGTTGTTACTCACCAAACCACCTCCATCATCATCATCAAAATCTGCAGTTTTTGCTCCAGAATCTTGTACTCCAACATGGTCAGTAACTGAGGACACCTGACATTAACAAAAAAAAATTTAAGAGTAAACATAATGAAGTTGTATATAATTGCCCTCCTAAAACTCATAGATAGTAAAATGAAGTAATCGCTCCGTAAGAGATTGTCATATCAACATCTATGCATATACCTTAATGGTCCGACCAGCAATCTCTAGTTTCCCATTCAGACTTTGTGCTGCCTTTGCATGTTCAAGTTGCGCAAACTACAATGATGGTTATACATCAATAAAGCAACTGAGACCAGATGTTGAAATACAAGAAATCATATTGACAGAGAAACAAGTATTGATGCAGTTAAAAGGCAAAAAACACTGACTTGAACAAACCCAAAACCTTTGCAGTGCCCTGTCTCAGGATCTGTTGGAAGTTGCACAAGCTCAACAGGCCCAAATGCTTCAAAAATCTGGAGAAGGGTGAAAAGTCAACGGTAGCATCAAAGGCAAATGATGACCCAAAGTTTAATAAGCCCAAAAGCTTTAGATATCAGCAAGACTTACAATAGATGAACACAGAAGCCAAAAATAAGAATTATGAAGTTCGAATTCCAATTATATGTCATAGTTTCAAGTAAGATGTTACAGGCAACAGAACACAGCAGAATAGAAAACAAGGAAACAAAGATTAGATTTGTGGCAGCTCCAAAGAACAGAGTTAGAGGCGAGCATAGAACTAAAAGCATATAAACCATGGTAGAACAATCAAATGCACGCCGGATCGACAGCACCAAGAAAAAGAAAAAGCAGCAGACCTGCTTAAGCTGAAACTCTGTCATGTTGAAGTGCAAATTTCCCACATAAAGCTTCCTGTCTGTTGCACCATATGGTCCAGTAACTGACCCACCAGCAGACGTATTTGATTGGACAAGATTCTTTTCAGCCTCTGAAGGTTTCACCATAACAGGTTGTCCAAGAAACAGGTGCCCGGACATAGCTATAGCCATTGGTACAGACATAGCATCATAAAATTCAATGTAGCTGCAATAATGGTAAACATTCTTAATTGTGCACAGGAACAGACCATAACTCATATATAAAGTACAGGGTTAACAGAGCTCAAAGCATAAGTATCTTGAGCAACACCATCGGATTCAACTTTCTAACAATACTAATGGAAAAAGTTTAGAATCATAGAACAAGAAAAGAGCGACAGCCACTAGGTGGAAGAATAACATCAATTTCCACAATAAGCATGTCTAGCAAGCAGGTAAAATTTTAGACTTAGATACAGAGGGGTACCAATGCTAACCTCACTATGTTCATTTGAAATGGAATAAATGAACTTCAAAGCTTGAGGATTAAAAGGCATCCTATCCCTAAAACTAATTTGAAAAATATTCATAATAGAGCACGGTTTCTAAAATTTAAGTGTATGAAATGAAAATTCAAAATAAGCACTACATACCCAACTCCTTTTGATCTCCTCGAGTTTCGATCCATAATCAATTTAACATCCCTAACCTGAATATAAAAACGAGAAAGGATGGATTAAACCTGATGTAAATCAACAAGAGTAGAAACAATGCAATATCCTGTCATCTAATCAAAATGGGGAAAAAGAATTTACAGTTGATAATGAACTGAAAGGTTTACAAAAATATAATTCAGCATTAGGGAAAAAAAAACTAAATTATGATGTGGGTCAAATCATACCCGCCGGACTCCGGAGGCAAAACATGTGTGTCAAAAGAGAAATTTTAAAGTTCACTAGAGTATGACGTTGCTAGGTGGAGAAATAGAACCAGATTTACATCAACAATTTAAAATGTGTTCCAACAACAATCATCACCAACCTTTCCAGCTTGTGAAAAGAACTCAAACACATCCCTCTCAGTTGCTTTCAGCGGCATCTGCAATTAGGGAAGATAGCAGAAAACAGTCAGTGAGGATGAAACAAAAGATCATGCAGAATAGTATCAAAGGATTCAGCTGATGATCATTGATATAGGCCCATTTCAAGTCAAATTAATACCTGATATGCAAAAACAGTTCTCTGGTCCCTCTCTGGATCAGCTTCAGGTTCCACAGCTTCTTTTTTGTCTTTGAATCTCCTGCATAAATGACTCCAAATAAAATGAGAACATAGCTAAACATAGATAAAGGTGAACATTCTAATAAATGCAGCTTTATTAATATTTTTGAGGCTTTATGTAAGATATAATCTCAAACCCATGCTCACTCTCCCCCGAAGTTCATGTACTTTCACCCCACAAACTCCTGCAGCACCCTTGTTTGAGTTCCAACAAAAAAGGCTATTCCTAAACCAGAACAGTGGTTTTAATATCAATTTAAAAAACAAAGATAACATATAATTTTAGATATTCTGTAATGACCCTTCTCCATCAGACACCTAAATGTAGAAGATTATCTCAAGCACTACATATTAACCAAACTATAAACCCTCAACTATTAGAGGTTCACGTATATAATAGTAAAATGTTCAAATTATTTGCAATGTAGCAGCCTACAGAAAAAGGGTTAAATTGCATTTTGACCAATTACAACCTGCAAGCATTAAGTTATCTTGTGATCATTTAAGCTATATAAGACAGTAAAAGCTTGTATTGATGTTTCAGGGGAGGCCAATTTCCATTCCATCATTTCTAGTGAACATAGAGAAATTTGTAGGTCAGAAATTATAGCCTGTAGATTAATGAGTTAACACAAATTGTCAAATTACTCTGAATTCCAGAAAGGTCAAAAACTAAACCTAATATACTATCTTATGTCAATCGTTCATTAAAATCCCTGTTCAGAGCAAAGGGAAGGCCAGAAATATCATTTTCGTCTTCGAAGTGAAGAAAAGGATGGAAAACTGATACAGCTTCACCACAAGCCTTGCCGACCTAAAAATTGAACACATCATCGGTCAACATCTCAGTTTAGAGGCATAAAAGTAACCTTAAAGCCAGCTTCGCAAAAACATTAGAAGGATGGAAGAAAGTACCAAATTTTATAGCCCAAAACAAAGAATCAAAACAGACCTTATTGAACTCATTATGTGGATATCAACTTTCTTCATTGAAGAAGCCTTCACAGGGTTTCCGCATTGTTAGCCCATTAAGATGCAAACAATCCATCTACGATTTCAACTCAAGTTAGATAACTATATCCCCTATGTATAAACTCACTTTTTTTTTGCACTAGACCCTTTAATTTATTTCCTCCAGGTTTCAACTCTAACTAGAAGGCCAAGCGTGAAAAGATACTTCGGTGACACACAGATAGCGAAAAACATGTATGGTATCACGGGCATAGATAGCAGGACACATCTCTAGTTATTCAGATTCTAATACAATGTATTTATCAATACAAAAAGAGCTTAGACACAGCTTCTACTTAATCTTAAAAATAGTGTATTGTTATCAAAATACAGAAAATAATAATAATAATAATAATAATAATATGCACTAAATATTCAGCAGTTCAAGAACTTGAAAAGGATGGTTTTGATACTAATCCATTACCAGAATGCAAAAAAAAAGGGACAGGTAATTTAATATTATCCTAATCACAATGACACTGCTAAACCAGTATCATTTCAAATGTGAAGCCCCTCCATGTTGCAGAGAGCAATTCAAAATCAGTATGACATACAATTATGACAATTGTTTAAGTACGTGAGTTATGAGTTAAAATTTAAAATTATAAGCAATCAAAGGCAGCCCACACATTAAGGAAGTATATCACTCAGGTAATATTCAAGAACGGAAACGAGAAATGCAAACTTTGTTATTCGTGAGAAAGATGCCAGACATCACCTGGTCTCCTCGCGCTCCTTTTCCCTCAAAATCTCCCTCTCTCTTTCACGGTCCAACCGACTCCTGCTGCGGCTCCTCCTCTCCCTCTCCCTCTCCTTTTCCCTTTCACTCTCCTTCTCTCTTTCCTTCTCCCTCTCCCGCCTCTCTCTCTCCTTCTCCTTCTCTCTATCCCTCTCCCTCCTCTCTCTATCCCTATCCCTATCCCTGTCCCTTTCCTTATCTTTATCCCTTGAGCTCCGCCTCTCTCTCTCAGAATCCCGCTCTCGACTTCGATGCCTCGAGCTCCTTTCTCTGCCCCTATCGCGCTCCCTACCATGATCCCTCTCCTTGTCTCTCTCGCGGCCGTTATCATCATTCCTCGATTTCTTGCTGCTGCTCCTTCTCTCCCTCTCCTCCTCATCAAATTCGTCATCTTCGCTCCTCTCGCGCCTCCTGTACCCCTTCTCGCTCCTCTCTCTCTCCTTCTCCTTCTCCCTCTCTGGAGTCTCCTTCTTCGGTGGTCCGTTAGTTTCTTCCACCGCCTTTTCCAGGTAGTCGTACTCGTCGAAATCCATCGAATTCCGATATTTCAAGGTGCCAGAGATGATAACTGAGCTCACCTCCCTATAAAATATTGGATTACGATGTCGAAACCCTAGCTCGTCGTGTACTAATTTAGGGTTTTTGAGAGATACCTCAAATGATGAAGGACTTTATCGTAAAATGCAACAGCTCAGTTGGATAGGGAGTTGGGCTTGGGCTTTATTTATTAAAAACTTATGAATTTGTAGCCTTCACAATTAAAATTTAAGCCCGATTTCTGTACTTCTCATAACTATTTAAAAAAATGTTAGTACTTTATTTATGATGTATTAGTCATGGGTATAGTTAAACACTTTATTTTATTTTTTTTTAAAATATTGTTGTGAAATAAATAAAATGTTGGCAAAGATATTATATTAAGAATATATTATGCAGTTAACAATAAATATTTAGGTTTGATGTCTCCTTTTTTAAACAAGGTCTGAGTAGTAAATTAATTAGAGCATATATTGTTTACTCTAGTTAGATTTTGATCTCCCTTATAAATGGGTCATTCAATAATTTTATTTTATTTTTTTTTGGTATGCAACGGCATGTGCTTATATACTAGATCCGCCACACTACATTTGGTAAATATTGTGGATTGGTAACGCGCCCAAATATAATCATGGTTGATGAACTGGGTTATCAAATTACGTATGTTTTTCACCCATAGTATTTATTTTGTGTGCTTCTAGATTTTTTTATATTTGCATCAATATCATGTTTTATTCTGCAAAAAGTGGTATTAGAGCTCTAGGTTCATAGGGCACACCATAATTAATGGAGCATAACTTTTGATGTCCATTGGGGTAATCCAAATTCAATAGAGCAAAGCTCTCGAGCTAGTTTCCTTCGATAGAGCATGCTTGTTGTATTAGGATCAAATTTGATGGACCAAAGATCTCGAGATCTGTTAGGACATGGAACCAGGTTTATGGAGCAAAGTCATAGATCTGATGGGGCAATTATTGTTAGGAATTTTTGTTTGAAATTTATTTCTTATATATGTTTTAATGAGTCAAACATATCACTAGATTAGTGTATTGCTAGCTATATTAGCTCAGACTTGTAATGTCTTGTATAGGAATTATCGAGTTGTAATTAAAGTTGATCACAAGTTTTAGGAGATTTGCTGGCGAAGTTTTCACCAACAACGAAGTTTATTTGGAGATTGTTGGCTAAATTATTTTTACTAGCAAAGCGTCATTGGAGATAGTTGGCTGATACATCATCACCAGTTGGTAATCCACCAGCAAGGAGCTTACGAGCTTGTGTCACCAGCAAGACGCTTCCCAACCAGCAAGAAGACACACGCAAGCTAGAACAAGTGAAGACTTTGCAAGACCAGACTTTAAGGAATGAGATCTTAAAGTCTGTGAACCTTAAAACTTGTTCGTCCAAGGAATCCACCAGCAAACATTCATCGGACTGGCTAAGAGTCGTTCTGACCAAAGCAGCAAAAGTCCACTTGCTCTGACAAAAAGGACACTGCAGGTCAGAGAAAGGGGGACCTCGATGGGACATGTTCTTTTTGTCTCACAACGGCTCCAAACGACTACGAATTTAAACCTTCCAATGAGCGCCTATATATAGAGGCAGCAGAGCACTCTGAGAATGTTACCAAAACGAATTTTGATGAACTATTTGGCAAATCAACATTTCTATCATCTTTTGTCAATCATTCTTGAAAGCTACCAACTCTCAGTATCCTAAAGCTTTTAGGTTGTTATGACATCTTTTTGTGTTCTTTCCTTAACACGAGGCTCTGTGCATCTAGCAAAAGCTATTACAGTTTTCTTAATTCAAAAGTAAGAAAACATCTTCGAGTTGTCACTTCTCTGGTGGCAACTATCACGAGTGTATACCGCTAACTTGACGTTCTTGAGAGGAACTCAAACTCTCACGTACAGTCTGGAGGTTAAGTGGTGCGCCCACGCTACAGGCATGAAGAAGTTCTGGATTGCTACGGACTTGGTGAGTGCACTAGTGAACTGGTGGGCGCAGGCATTCATATACTAGCAATAGATCATTGACATCATTGTAATCTCTATCTTAGTGATTTCCAGACTGCACGTCTGAAGAGAAGACGAAAACGGTTTGGTCCAAACTTCTATAAATCTTTTGTGTTATCTACCATTTTATTTAACTTCTGCATTAGATTTAAAACTCAACACCTCAAGTGTTGAAGTATATTACTGAAATCGAACTAAATAATACATCATTCACTGAAAACCAGTCATTCTGAACCCAAGCTGGTGCCAGAATCACTAACTTGGAGGGCCTAATCTTAAAAGACTTCCGCTACACTTTGTCTAACTCTGATTTTGGGACCAACAATTACGACAATTAACACATATCCGAAAGCATTAGAAAACAAGAGTGAAAGTTGTAGAATAGAGAGATAATAAACAATTATTATTCTAAATGTGGTTTTAATAAAATTAAATGTTTTTATTTTATAAAAAAATAACTATGTAACATGAATATAGCCTAAAATATAATAAAATAATAAAATCATCGAATGAAGATTAGTATAGATTAAGTAAAACTATATTGTGGTTGAATGAAACAAGTATGAATGTATAATTTAGAATAGGGGATTCCCCACAAAAATAATAATCATGATTGCAAATCATACACAATTATTATTTTATGAGTTGAGAAGGAATTTAACCATGGTGTTGCGTGAGGACCGAGTCAACCCAGATTTCCTACCACTACTCACTAATCTCCATCTACTTATCTAATCATTATCATTTTGTGAGTGCTTAAATATCATTATATAACCGATTTATAATATAATTAGAAGTTGCAATAATAATATTTTTTTAAACTATTGCTAGTTTTTTTATTTGTAAATAACATTATAATATAACAAATTTATTGTAGTCTAACCATACCTTTCACCTCTTAATTAATAAGAAAAATGTGTGGCTTTTGTTGTTCAAATAGATATACGTCACAATCTAAAATAATATCAATTGTCGGCCTTTTGAATTCTCTTTCGTCCTCTAAAATTAATTAAATGAAAACGAGCAATATATGGTGGTTTGTTTAGTTTTATTTTTGAAGTATTTCGAACATAGTTTATGATTTTATTTTTTCTTTGTAAAATATTATAAGTTGATAATAGATGCTTTGATATTTAGAGTTATAGGTTTTTAAAAAATTAAAATGATTTTTCTTGATTTTATTACATTATGAATTTGTGATGGTTCGAATAATAATCTCAATATTTAAATGGTGGATTAATAAATAATAAATCAGTAAAACAATATAATTAAAATGAGTTAGTTGCAAATAAAACTATCAATCAGATTAATATGAACTTTAATTACTGCAAAGTTCTTTTGAAATAAGATATTGTAATTACTATTAACACGTGGGAGTAACTAATTTAAAATATTTTGTCCACGTGATGAGATAACTATTAGTACATTATTTTATTTGTTTTGCACTTTTTTTTTTTTAATAAGTGTATATTAATCTTAAACACACACACCCACTCACACACCCAGATGTCCCCTGGGAAACTCGAACATGTGACCTCTCATTCACAGGCAAGGTGCTTTAACCACTACATCCCGAACGAAGGGACTTGTTTTGCACTTTTAAATACTCCCTCCGTCTCATGCCAATTGGCATATTTTTTTCGGCACGAAAATTAAGAGTTGTGAGTGTAGAATGAGTTAGTGGGATTAATATTTTATTGTTGAGTGTGAAAAAATTATCTTTTCTAGAAATGTGACAATTTGGTTGGGACGCCTAATTTGGTAAGTGTGCCAATTGGAATGGGACGGAGGGAGTATGTAACAAATACCCAATAAATGTTTTTTTTTTAGCTCTAAAAGAATATTAGACATTCTATTTGCAATAAAGTTTGATGGTCCACTATCTCTATTCAACTTTTTTTACAACCGTAAAATGATCGCTATAACCCACATTCGGACTAAGATTTTCCTAAATTATTCCACAAAAAATTATAGTAATTTCTAATTTTGTCACTATATTTTAGTGTGCTGTAAATTTTATTGTATTGTAAATTTAATCACGGCTCTATTCATTCTTCACTGCAACTCCAATTCCATACAACACACACTCCACATCATAAGTGGCATCTTGTTAGGATTAATAACTCCTTCCTTATATGGTGTTTTGATGAGTTAAGAATTTCACAATATTAGTGTGTATGGTTAGATTAGCTTAAAACATACTCCCTCTGTCCCAATTTATTAGTCTCACTTACCTTTTTGGTCTGTCTCATTTATTAGTCACATTTTATAAAATGACAAACTTTTTCACACTCACCAATAAAATATTAATTCCACTACACTCACAAACATTGATTATTGTGTCATTTTGATTTGGGACTAATAATTAGGGACGAAGGGAGTATAATGTTATATATATGAATTATTAAATTGTAATATAAGCTAATTTACGCTTTTTAGGGAATTTACTAGTGAAATCATCACCAACAAATAAGCTTGTATTGGTTAACATTCTGTTACCAACAAAGCGTTTATGGAGGATATAGTTGACGCCATCTTCAGCTGGAGGATTGTCAGAATGGAGCTTATCAACAAGATGTCGTCGCAAGGCGCTTCCCAACCAGCTAGAAGACACACTCAAGCTAGAGCAAGCAATGATTTTCTCAAGATCAGACTTTAAGAAATGAGAACTTAAAGTCTGAAGTATTCAAAGGCTTGTTTTTCTCATGAATCAACAAGCAAATATTTATTGGACTGACTAAAAGAGCCGTTTCTGACCGACGCAGTAAAAGTCCACTTGCTATGACAAAAAAGGACATTGCAAGTCGAAAAAAGATAGACTTCGACGGGAGGAGTTCATTTTGTCTCACAACGGTTGGAAACGACAAGAGATTCAAACCTTCCAATGAGCGCCTATTAATAGAGGTTGCATTCCACCTAGAGAAGGTTACGATCTTACGAAGAAAATAATCTTACCAATTGATTGATTGGATCTCTAACAATCTCTCGAAAGCTACCCATTTCCATATTCTAAAGCATACAGGCTCATTATATCAGTTTTCCGTGTTCATTCTTGAACACAAGGCTCTGTGCTTTTAGCAATAGCTAATTCTATTTTCTTACTCCCCGAGTAAGAAAACATATTGGAGTTGTCACTTATGTGAGAACAACTATCACAGGTATATACCAACAATTGACGTTCTTGAGAGGAACTCAAACTCTCAAGTCCAGTTTGAAGGTCAAGGTTGTGTGCCAACACTTCAAGCCTGAAGACGTTCTTGATTGCAACAAACTTGGCGAGTGCGCTTGTGCATTGGTGGACCTGACATTCACCAGCTAGCGATAGATTGTTGACATTTTTGTAATTCACAACTTAGTGAATCCAGTCTGCGTGTCTGAAGAAAGGGCGTAGGGCGGTTTGGTCCGAACCTCCATAACATTCTGGTGTTATTTACTGTTTTTGCACTAGATTTAAAACTCAAAACATCAAGTGTTGGACTATATTACTGTAAATCAGCTAAGTAATATATTCGATCACTCAAACAACCCACATTTCTGAACTTGAGGTGGTGCCAGAATCACCGGCTCGGATGACTAAACTTTGAAAGACTTCCACCACACTTTAGCCTAAATCTAATTTTGGGACCAACACATCTACATCAACACTGTTAGGAGTTTTTGTTATAAATTTCTTCATTTTTATGATGTTTAAATGAGTCAAACATACCACTAAATTAGTGTCTTTAGCTAGATTAGCTTAAACATGTAATGTTTTGTATAGGAATTATCCAATTGTAATAAGAGCTGATTACAAGCTTTAGGAAATTTGCTGGCAAAGTTTTCACCAGCAAATAAGTTTGTTTGGAGATTGCTGGCTAAAATACTTTTACCAGCAAAACGTCTTTGGAAGAAGCTGGCTGACATGTCATCTCAAGCTGGTGGACCACCATCAGTGAGCTTACCAGCAATGCGCTTCCCAACATGCAAAAAGACACGCACAAGCCAAGAAAGGAGCAACCATCAAACATTCATTGGACTGGCTTATAGTCGTCTAATAAAAACAGCAAAATTTCACCTGCTCTCACAAAAATGACACTACTAGTCAAAAAGGGGGACCTCGATGGATGGGTTCTTTCTGTCTCACAACGACTCCAAACGGCTACGAATTCTTACCTTCCAATGAGCACCTATAAATTGAGGGTGCAATTCATCAAGATAAGGTAACTGATTGTCAAACAGACTTTTGAGCATTCTTCTACAGCTTTTCGTGTTCCATCTTGAACACGAGGCTCTGTGCATCTAGCAAGAGCTATCTCTGTTTTCTTATTTTCTGAGTAAGAAAATATCTTAGAAATTTAATTTCTCTGGTGGCAACTATCACGGGGGCATCCAAAAGCTGACATTCTTGAGAGGAATTCAAACTCTCACGTTCAGTCTGAAGGTTAGGTCGTGAGCTCACGCTTTAGGCCTGATGAAGCTCTGGATTGCAGAGGACTTGGCGAGCGCTAGTGGACAGGTGGACATGAGCATTCATTAGCTAGCAATAGATTGTTGCAATCTTTTTAATCTCCAGATTAGTGATTTTTAGACTGCGTGTTTGAAGAGAAGACATAGAATGGTTTGGTCTGAACCTCTATAAATCATTTGTGTTATTTACTGTTTTATTTAATTTATGTATTTAATTTAAAACTCAATACATCAAGTGTTTGAGTATATTACTGAAATTGGACTAAGTAATATATATCACTTGCTAAAATATCTGCATTTTTTAACCCGAGTTGGTGCCAGAACCTCAACTTGGAGGGCCTAACTCGGAAAAACTTTCATTGCATATCGTTTAACTCTGATTTTGGGATCAACAAACACAAAATAATCTAGGCTCCGGAGGTCATGATTCAAATTTGGACACTATTGTAAATATAGTTGAACGGAACACCACTTTATTAACATCTCTATACAAATTGGCGAGTAATAACAACTAAGCAAGCTAGACGCCAATATAGGTGGGGATTAGACAAGCTGGGTGCCCCAAGTCAGCTTAGACTCTTGATACTTTTAGAAGAATAATAGAAATTTACTTAATTTTATTTTTATATACTAATATTTATATGTTTTAAAATATAAAAAATAAAAAATTAACTTAAGTGCCTAGACAATAAGTACTATTTGAGCATTGAATAATGTCTACAGAATTTTACAAACATAAAATTAAGTAGTTCTTTAAAGAATATTCGAAATGATATATGATGTAACAATTTAATAATTAAAAAAAAACGTGCAACGTTGATTGAAAATTATCAACTTTGCAATAGATCAACTTCGTAACTACAATTATTAAATTTCAAAACAAATTATGCATATTTTAAGTGAAATGATTGATTTTATTTGAAAAAAAAAGAGTTATATCAAATCACGATCCAAAAGATAATTTAATTATCGATTAAGGACTCGAAAGATTAATTTCCATTTATGACATGAAAGATTACACAAATTTTCAATCCAGAACATGATATTGTGGTCCTGGATTAGGGGTGAACAAGAAATCGAAAATCAAACCGAACCAAAAAAAATTGGTTATTTGGTTTCGGTTTTTGATTTGATTTTTAGTTTTCGGTTATGTTATTTTTTTCCGAACCGAAATAAACGAAAAATTGAATTTGTATATAATATTAATAAATATAACATATCTATATCTTTATATATATATATATATATATATATATAGTTCTATTTTCAATATATAATAAAAATAAATATATTTTTGATGTAATATGTTTTTAATATATATCATACATATATATATATAAACAAATATAATAAATAAAATTTCTATTTTTATTTTTTAATTTATTAAATTTACATTAAAATTTGGTTGTAACCGAAAATTGAAAAAATATTTTTGTTCGGTTATTTCGGTAATTCAGTTCGGTTCGGTTACCTCCAATATAAATTTGGTTATTTCGGTTCTATTTTCCTGGGCAAAACCGAACCAAATAACTGAATGCTCACCCCTATCCTGGATTAAAAATTATTTAATCTTTCAAGTTCTGTATTAACAAATCATCTTTTGAATTCTAAATCAATAATTAAACTATCTTTTAAGTTCTAAATTGAGGTTCTCCACAGGTAAATGACATCAAAGTGAAGGAGCATCCTTCAATCACCTTTACGTTCAATATTTTATGTTGGAGTTTTTGAGTTGAAAAACATACAAAATCGAATTACTTTTATTGTTGATTTGCGAATTGGAATAATATTTGTATCGAATCTACCAACTTTAAATCATATTGTTTCAAAATATTATTTATTCTTAAAAAATATAAAGAGGTCCAATTTAGATGCAATTTTATGAAAAAGTGAAGAGTATTTATATTCAAAATGATCTTTAACTAACGAATTGCATTTAGGTATCATATTGGAAAAAATAACTAAAAAGAAGGTATTTTATTTAGAGGAAATAATTCAAAATGTCAAAAAATTAAAGTTACATGCAAAAAATAGCAACTCTTATAAAAAAATGCACAAAATAGCAACAATTGAGTAAAAAGTCTTATTTATCCTTTATAATCACTTGATTATTTGGAAGTATTAAATGCACCATATCAAATTCCTTAATTTTGGTTAGTTATTTGAATTGACGGAATAAATATTTAATTAGTCCTAATCCATTTTCTTTAAATAGATTAAATGTAAATTTAATTGACTCTTAAATAATTGAATTCACGTCCCCATTTTTTATTTTAATTAACGACACCCTTAATTAAAACAAATTGAAAAATACGCCAAATTAATTAAAAAAAATTGAAACAAATATGTGGTGTCTCAAAATCACAACCAATTCATGCTAATTTTATTATTAAAATAATTTTATTTTGATAATTATTAAAGCATTGACTCAAATTTAACAATATTTTATTAAATACAGTCCACACCCTAAAATGAACTAAATAATTAATATTAAATAATTCAATCTCATATATCCAGTTGGACTATTTTAACTATAGTATATTCAATTAAATATACAGTTTTAATCATTAATATTAAACATTGCTTCCGTAAATCCAATTGAATTGAAATTCAATTTATTAAATAATCAATATTAAACATTGACTTATATATGAGAATATTTTATTAAATATAATTTACACCCTAAATTCG
Organism: Plectranthus barbatus; assembly: GCA_026898455.1. Taxonomy (NCBI): domain Eukaryota; kingdom Viridiplantae; phylum Streptophyta; class Magnoliopsida; order Lamiales; family Lamiaceae; genus Plectranthus; species Plectranthus barbatus. Next base: position 152,418 of record JAPKLW010000923.1, on the reverse strand, counting down.
TGCAATTTAATATTAAATATTAATAATCGAAATTCACTCTCATAATAAATAAAATTTTAAAAAATTTCGTGTAAATGTTAATATTTTAAAATATAAATTTGATTTCAATCTCGACATATACAATTGTAAAATAAAATTTTAGAATCTTTTATATTAATATTTTAATAAAAAATTTGAATTCAAACCGATAACATTGTAGAATCTATTATTTTTTTTTTCAAAAAATATGGAAATATTCACTACATTTCAAAATTTTGGTTTGAAAATAAAATAATAAGGGCAATTGAATAATTTTTGCTATATTGTGCATTTTTTCATAAGAGTTGATATATTTTGCATGTCAAATAGCAAAAATTGCTATTTCAGATTTTTCCTCTTTTATTTATGAGAGAAATTACAAAATACACTAAAACCCTTATTGATATTTCAAAAATATTCAATTTTTATAATACATATAAAAAATACCTAAAGTACAATTTTCAGTCAAAATTAGGATGTGAGTAGTGTTTTTTCAAAAAATAATGAATTTTGATTAAATTTTTAATACCTTTATGATTTAAATAATATTTACATATTAAAAAAATAAGATTTTCAAAAAGGGACTAATTCGACTCATATTTCCTCAAAAAAAAAGAAAGAAAAAGAATCCGACTGCTTAATTAAATTTCTCACTCGAATCCCGAGTCTAGACCGGGTTAGACCCGGATCTGACCCCGAGACCGACTCATGTTATGCACAATTCCACCGAGTCGGTATCATTATATATGAAACTAACCCGATTCAAACCTGGCCCCAACCCGTATTTAGACCCATTGTCCGACCCGGGTCAGAATCAGAGTCTACGAAACCGACTCCATACCGACCGATTCTGACCTAGTCAAAATTTTGAATAATTTATACTTCAACACGTGAAAACTTGTTTTTTACCAATTCATTGTCGGCAAAACTGGTCCCCTTTCTTTGAGAGACGAAGCCAACTCCTCCACCCACCGATTTCGATTTGCTAAGTGGTGATGGCCGACAATATTCAACAAGTAAGTTTCTCAATCCGACTCCACCAACCCATTTCGATTTGGATTTATTTAGTCGGTTAAAATATGCAAAAAAAAAGAAGATTTTTTGGTTGAAATTATTGTAAATTCGAATGGTTGTATGCATAGAATGGAATGAGTGTATGTTAAATTTGAATTATTTACAAGTTTGGAATGAATAATGTTGAATTCCTTGCTATTTTGTTTGAAATTGTCGAAGCTAATTTTGTTGAATAAATTTTTGTTACAATTGTTTGAATTTATCGAATTGAATTGGGTTGAATTTGTTGAATTAATTTTTGTTGCAATTGTGTTTTGTGTTGAAATTGTCGAATGCATTTTGTGTTCGATTAAATTAAATTACATTTTGTGTTGCATTTTGTCGAATTAAATTACATGTTAAATTGGCGATTATTTCATAATTGTTCATTTTGAATTGGATTTGTGCAGCCACAGTGGATTAGGGGCTCTTTTCGTGGTCTAAATACTAAAGTGAACTTATACACTAAAGTGACCACTTTAGATACTATTAGTGAAACATTACATTCAATAAGGGTCCAGGGTTGCTTAATCAATTTATTAATGGGTCGTTCGGTAACTTATTAATTATGAAAAATAATGGTCCTAGTGCATCGCAGCCATTAATAGAGATATTAAGCTATCAAATTACTAGTCCAACCCCCAATGCTTTATGGATCATTATTAATAGGCAGGTTTTAGAATTTGAAGTGTCTGAATTTTCATTAGTTACATGAATTATTTTTGGATCTAGTGATTTTTAATCCCTGTGCTGATCATGATCATTCTAGCACTTCTGTTTTTCGTACATTTTGTGGGGGTAAGAATATTAGTGCTAGAGATTTATTGCTGAAGTTTAAGGGTAAAGAAATTCCACGCACTAATCAGGATTTATACTCGATGGTGGCTAATATATTAGCAGCGTGGAATTTTGCGTTAGGGCTATCTGAAAAACGAATTGAGCTTGAAGGCATGTTGAGATGTGGAAACGATATTGTATGTGTATGATTTCTCCACCAAAGGTACCATTTTGCTACAACCTCCTCAGTTAACTCATCAGTTCGATTAGCAGCCTTAACTCATCTCTCATCAAACCACTGTTCTACAATACATCTATAAGCTTCAATGAGCGAGCATATTGGCCAACGTCGAGCATCCAGTAATCTTGCATTGAACACCTCGGCTGCATTTGAAGTCAAAAAACTATACCGACAGACTGGACACCTTGGTTTAGCCCACTTTTCAGGCCCTAAATCGGTTAGCTTGTTGTAGGTTGTCACATTGTAATCTTTAATTTGATCCATAGCCTGCTTAAATATCCCCGAACGGTAGGCCTACGCAGCACGATGGTACAACGGGACTATGTTAGGACGGAAGCTAGTCAATTTATTCCGTATTTGATAAAACAAAGTGTCAGAGACGTGCATCAGGTGCAATATCGAGATCTGTTATCGTTCCGCCATTCCGAGATTTGAGTGCAACACCATAACTTGAGGTACTGCAGGAGCATCTTGAATGAATCTTCTACACCACCATATAACATAGAAATGGCTGCATTCCGAGATTTGAGTGCAACACCATAACTTGTTCGGATGTCAAAAGTTCGTTGCAGTTCAGCCATAATCTCCATCGGTTTGATTAGTGAGCCTTTGCGACACATCTTTCTCGCAAAATAAGCAGCCAAAATTTTTGAACGAAAATTCCATGATGCAGTTCCAGCAAGATTCAACCTACAATTATGATATGGTCCAAACTTGTGTACAATCGAACACTTAGCTTTGCAAGCCGCACGTATAACAAAAGAACAACTCTCTTCTCGTTTGCACTTGTACTCAACACGAGTACTATCAGACCGTGCCACTTTAAATTCTTGTCTCTGTTCCATATGCCAAAGACCAACAACGATGAACAAATCATCTATACTGTAAAATATGGCACCCTGTGACAACTCCTGATCGAGAATGGCAGCGACATCTCGCAGGATGGGTGAATCAGATGTATCCAATGGAATCATTGGAAGTAACCAATTATTTAGTTGAACTTCCAAGCCTTCTGGTAGAGGATGATTCGGCAAAAGATTTGCAATAAAAGCACTCATACCTCCGACCAATTGCACCCATGTAGAAAATTCTGCCATGGTACAATACATCAATGAATTGTTGAATTCTTCGTCCTCTGACTTGACTCTGCCTCCTCAACATCATCTCCTTCATCAGACTGCTCGTCATCATCAAACTCCACGACACCACCCTCGTTTAACAGGACCTTTGTTTAAGTCAAGAATATGTGAACTCTCATTTGCACCTTCAAAAGGTTGATAAAAAAACATTGAAGAATCAAACCTTTGAAGGTCCTCCAAGCATGGACTGAAACTGGCATGCGGTGGAGGACTGAATAAAGATATGAACAGTCTGTAAGGGGATGCATCCCGTTGTGAACTCCCACCACCAGTGTTGAATATATTATTCATAATAACATAAATATTTAGCTCCGAATAAAGAGCGAAAAGCCGTTGGAGATCAACATTCGTCGCCAAGAAAGATCTTACAATTCGTCCACTTCGACTTTGGGATGTATAATAGATATTAGGGTGATTCTAAATGCAATCATTTTTTTACTAAATATAGCCCCCTTAAAAATAAAATTTTAAATTATAACATGATATTACAATTTTATCCCTATAACCTCCAATTCAAAATTTTAATTAAAATAAGGATAATTCTATTCCTAACCTTTAAATTTCTGTTTATAACCCCCAAATTCATAAATTAAAATTAGAAAATCTAACCCTTTGTTTCTTTACTTAACCCTAAAATAAATCAAAACCCACCTTAGGCTTCAACCGGCTTCGTAATATAAATTTAAAAGATATCTTTTCTCCATTAATATACTATCAGTTCAATACAACTTCTCTGGCATTAAACATTTAGATTCTTCAATTATTTTAAATTTTTTTAATCTTAACCAATACTGATAATCTTTGATTATTTGCATATATAAATTATAATCTTCTTTAGAATAAATTTAGTGGTGATTTTTGTTATTCTTTGAAAGAAAAAATTTCGGCCAATGAAGTTTTCACTACAGGTGATTTTTCCATGAACAAAAGTTAAGAATCTTCTTCTGGAATTTAAACTTTGTGATGAAGAATTCAATAATAACATGAATTATTTTTACTTCCTCATCGATTGAATTAAATACACAAAATAAGAATCAATTTTATCCTGTAATAAAAAATTGAATATTTTCTCATAAATATTTGGCTGCAATCTGCATATTATCGAGCCGGTTGAATAAGCTTTGATTGATTTTAGAGTTTAAAATGAAGGGATAAAGTGTAAAACAGTCTTAATTTATTAATTAAATTTTTAATAAATTTATAGGGGCTACAAAGAGAAATTTTATGGTTATGAATAGAATTACCCTAGATATTATACTCACCGAGAATGTTTTCTGAATTGAAAATCAACTGGATGTTGCTTCTTAATACATGTATTGAAAGGTTGGTTGCTGGTAAGTAAACCAACATTTCTTCTCCACCAATGTAATTGCACGATTCATCCAATTGGCCATTATAGTGAATGAATATAGAACACCAATTTTCCATATTAAAAAACGAAGAAATATGTTTTCAAAGTAAGAAAGAATGAGATGAACGAATATTGAGAGCAACTGCTTAATTTCAAGTGTGTATGCTAGTCTGCATATGATTTTGATCATATAAACGAAAAAAATATCAATTATTTATCTGACTTGAATGGATTCATCAACACAGTACTGTGCAATCACTCAGCTGTAATTCATTGTACGAGTAAATTTCATTCACTCATCTAGTCAAAAATAAAATTATTGTCATGCATGTTATTTACGCCAGCATATTTTATGTATTATTTTGACCATATTGCATGTATAAAGTAGGGAAATAATGCAGATCGGGCAATAATTGAAATTTTGAAATTAAAAAAAAATTATTCTGACCGGAACAGACCTGAGACCGACCCTGTTCAGACCGATGTCGGAATCACATGCCTCTTTTTGACCAAAAATCAACGTGGGTCGGTTTCCTTTCTCGGAATCGATCCAGTTCTTTTTGAGTCTGTTTCGATTTTGAGCCGGTTCAGGTGCGATTCTGAATCGACTTATTATATTTTTCTTTTTTTATGTTAATTAAATTTTTAATATAAAATATATTAAATATATATTTTAGGCAATTATCTCACAATCATCACACCAATAATTGCATTGAATACCCAAATAAAACAAATTCTCATGTAAAAATTGTACTTTTGAATATATTTTAGACGTGTTATAAGAATTGGATATTTTCATAATGTATTTTAGCAAAATAGGTATTTCAAATTATTTCCACTTTATTTATTATAATATTATTATTTATTATGATTAGTGACAAATAAAATTCAAAGAAATGGAAAAATTAATTTCAAGGGGGAATTTAATTCATTCCACACGTAACTGTGTCGTTTTATTGTCTTGTCAATGAAGGGACATGACATGAACGCGATGGGAAAAAATACGATTGCGGAGTTTTATGAATTAAGTTTTTATTTTTTATTTTTGACTTCAACTAGTCTATATGTATAACTGTAGTATATTTTAATACTTAATTATTTATTTATTCTATCACGTGGAATCTATGGATTCATATACATTTTAGTAGTGGGAGAAAATAGAGAAACATTAGAGTAATTTATTCTGTTGTATTAATTTGGTTATTAAATTGTATCCCCACTTTTTTTCTATTATATAATAGATTATCAGTTATTGATGTTCGCAATTTTCATTGAGTTCCATCTTTTTCTACTAGCATAGGAATTTTCCAGAATTCTTCCTTTTTTCCCTAATTTTCAAATGAACACAAAAAAATCTTATTTTGTCTAATTCAAAAATGCATTGCAAGTGATCTAAAACAATGTGGTTTTATGTATCTTTGAAAATTAAAAAAGATAAATAGAGGAAATATACCTAATCGCCATGTCAACGGAACACAAGAATTGCATATATAATTGATGCTTAGATTAAAGTCAATCTTTGTATTATAAATATATCTAAAAATTTTAAATTCACATAGAAAAGATTACCGCCCCCACCCTTCATCCTAAACCCCTTATGTTATCAGTTCCTTCTTTTTTTTATAAATTAACATTAATTTAAACATATACACCCTGATCTACATATTCTTATAAAAACTCGAATTTATGATCTTTCGACTATAAGTATAATGCTTTCATCATTACACCCGAACAAAGGACTGAAAATTTTAGGTGGGGGCGAAGGACTAAAATATACACAAGTTTCATGTGCATAGGCCAATGCAAAAAGGCACATATTCCCAAAAAAAAACATTATATATAAAATATCAATTTACTATTGGAATATTTGGTAAGAGATACAACTGTTCAAAATTATGATCTTTTCAACATATATGAAAACTTCTACTTATAGCCGTAGACTTTTGGAGAGGGAATTTAAAGCTGATCTTGTTGTGTTTTAAGAATGTTTACATCTACCTATAGGGGTGGATGCAAATTTCGAATATCATCGGGCTTAATTATAATTTCGTGATATTAATCTTATATAATTTTAATTTTTAAATAAGGAGAAGGGTCAGATACTAAGATTAACATTTCGACTATTCTCACATGAACATATTAAACTTTACATGACTATTTGGGTCAATTAAACCCTTCAACTATTAAAATCAGGTCATTTAAGCACTTTCCCTTCTAAATTTCTTTTTATACCCTCGTGGGCTAATTTAAAACTATATGTAATTATAGTTTCTCAAAACTTAAAAAATAAAATAATAAGTATTTAAAAATAAACCTAAGAATAAAGACTCGAAGTAAAAAAAAAAACATAAGTAAATATAAATTAATAGACATAAATCTTTCAGAATAAAAAATGGAACTAAAAACCTAACATTAAAATAAAAAATCGACATTTAGGGCATAATAAAATTGAGATGCTCTAAGTAATAAGATATATAGAATAATTTTGAAATCACTACCAAAAATTCATCATCATTTTGCGACCACAAAATTGGTTGCAAATCCGTCGCTAACTGCTATTTTGCGACGTAAATTTTTGCAACAGATTTGCGACTAAACATTTTGGTCGCAAATCCGTCGCAATTTTTGTACTTAAATTTTGTGCCCTGCGTTCAAGTTGGTTCGAACTCAAGACCTCCCGCACGCGTGATGGACGCGTTACCACTGAACCAAACAATAATCTCATACATCATACTCACTAAAAAATATAAAAATAAAAAAAGAAAGAACTTAGCGACGAATTCGCGACCAAATTTTTGGTCGCAAAATTTAGTAACCAATATTTTTGTCGCAATTCGGTCGCTAAATTTAAAATTTTATTCCGTCGCAATTCCGTTGTTAATCCGTCGCTAAATTGCGACCCCTTTTTTTGGTCGCAAATCCGTCGCAAATTTGCAATTTTTTTGTAGTGAATTGAAGTAAATTTAAATTTTTAATAACTTTGAAAATAAAAAATTAAAATTAAAAAGTAAACGGAAATTAATTCAAAATCTTTAAAATGCCAATTAGTAAGCTTGTTCTTAATTTCAGTTTTTTGTTCAAATTTTATTTATATATTTTATTTTATTTCAGCTTGTCTTCATCTATTATGAATGTAAGAATTTTTTTAAAAATAATTATAAATATAATAATTTATTTCATGTGAATGAAGAAATAGAAAATTCTCAAAGCAAAATACTTGCGATGCAACTGAATAGTGTGGCCGCTTCGCATTAACGTAACCACAATAATCCAAGTTGGCTTCTTTAAATTATTGTATTTGAAATTTTTTTAATACTTTAGTTTCTATTTTCAAACTTATTTGAAAATTCTGAATTTTAATCTCACCTTAAATTTAAATTTTTATTTAATTTTTCATTGGTTTCGTTTCATATCCTCAAATTTATTTTTAAAATATATATTTATTTGTATTTAGTTTTTTTTTTTTTACTGTGACTTTAGATTTTATTTTAAATATTTGCGATTTTATTTTTTTTAAACTTAGGGAAGTATAATACATATACTATAAATAAGGGTATAAAAGAAAACTTAAAAGCTAAAGTGCTTAAATGAGTTAAATTTAAAAGCCGAGGGGTCTAATTGACCCAAATAGTCGTGAAGGATCTAATATGTTCTTGTGAGAATAGTCGAAGGATTAATTTGACCTTTATCCCTTTTAAATAAATAAATATATATATATATATATATATATTTATATATATATATATATATATATAAATAAAAATCATTTTCGGCCAAATGCCAGTGGGCCCTTCCATATCCATATTAAAGATTTGAGCAATTTATTTTGTGATCAAGAGATTATAAATTTGAATTTTTCCAAAAGCATTTTAGTATATAAGTTTAAATTAATGCATTACAATTAATGAAAAAATGAGTAGAAGTTAAAAAGATATATTGGATCTTTAATACATAAGAACATTGCGTGTAAAGTAAATATTATTCAATAAGTTTTCTAATAGATTCAAAACTTATAAATTAGTATATAGTTGTGTTCAAGTGCTGAAAATAAAATTTGTGTCAAATAGAAATGAATCTCGGTCATTGAACTAATATCATCGATGGTCGATATTAAAGCAGTATTAAAGATTGAAGAATTAATGATAATATTTGCATTACAAAAAATGATAATATTAGTTCGTACTTAATTGCTTTATAAATCATACTCAATCGATTATGCATGCTATCTTGAAAATAGTTTTAATTTTCAACCATTAATTTTTTTAAATGAATGATGTAGATTCATTCAACCATTTTTTACATTATATATATATATATATATATAGAGAGAGAGAGGAGTAATCATATGTGAACCTCCTCCTAGATGTGATATGAGAACTGAATCTTATCCATTGATTAATAATTATGAACGTTCCAGATTGGTTGATGTATGTAATTAGTTTTTTAATTTATTAATTAATTAGGGTAGTTTGGGTATTATTGTTTTACATGATTTTCATTCCTTAACAGTTTCCCTTGATTTTCTCCATGCATATTTTTATCAAATCTTTTTTTCCTTGTGAATATTTTTTCCATTATTTTCTTGCGTTTCTATGTGTATCATTCGGTTATAATTTAGTATGATTTTATAATTTTTTTTCTTGAAAATTTGATTTTTATTATTTCTTGAATAAACTTTTTTTTTGGTTTTGTAGTATTTTTTCTTATTTCGCAGATTATTTTGATTATTTTTTATGCACTTTTGCATGTTCTCGTTTACTTTTTTTGCATATTTAAAATTCTTCCATTGCATCTTTTTTCATGAATAATTTTTAATTTTTAATTACTTTAGAATTTGTTAAAGTACTTTTTTTTTTTTGGAATTTTAATCAATACATGTTTTTAAACTATACGAGTTATTCGATATTTTAATTTTATAACTATAAGATTGTGCATACTGCAATTACTCTTAGTATAAATATGCAAATAACAATATCTGTTTTTGCATATAAATAAGTGAAAAACTGCTACTTAAATGTTAATAGAAAAATTAACAGCATTAATATTGATGTAATGATAACGTCCAACATATATTAAAGTTTTCAAAATACTACCTAAAAATTATGCCAACCGATCCATACTCATAAAAGTAACAAAACTGTTTAAATGGTAAAAAGAAGTCTAAGTTCTACATAAGCAGTTAACGTTTAATTTTATTCAAATATTCATCCATGTCGAACTCCTTAGCCTTGCAGTTCTTTCGGAAAAACTTTCCAGCCACATCACAAATTTGCTCGGCTTTTTTGTTGCAGTCAGAACCTAGCAGTTTGCGGCAAATTATCATCCTCATCTGCTTCAAATCGTTCTTGCTTGCGTTAGTCAATTCGCAATCCCATTCATCTGTCTTTTGTCCCATGAATGACTCCATATGCAACATTGCATAAACACCAAAATCTATTTTGTTTGTTGAACTTCTCCACTTCATTTTCATTCTTTCAATTCTCGCGTTTCCCATTATCTCACTGCGGTCCTTTGATTTGTTTGTATTCAAAAAATCTACAAACAGCTTCACCTGCAGCTTTTTGATACTATGCAGTACATTTATACTTAATTATATCTGCATATGTAAGTGATAAAACTGACAAAAAAAACTACAAACTATCTGCAAAGTTATGCAAATAATCCAGCAGTACTAATGCATAAAACACAAACATACTACAGATAAATATACTAATTAATGAACTAATTATAATTTTTTTCATATTACAATTTATGTATATACTATATGTTATTAAAGAAACTTGTACAATTATTGAACTAATAGAATGCGAAAAGATGCTTAACTAGAATTTTATTTATGCAACATTTGTTTTCTGGGAAGTAATCAAGAGTCAATATAATAAATAATTTTGCATATACATGTCTATAAAATAGCAGCTTTTTAATACTATGCAGTACATTTATACTTAATTATATTTGCATATGTAAGTGACAAAAATGACAAAAAAAACTACAAACTATCTGCACAGTTATGCAAATAATCCATCAGTACTATTTTACTAACATAATATTCAAGTGAAATATACTAATGCATAAAATTTGCAGCATAGTCGCAGAAAATGGTTCACAATTTTATCGAGCTATTATTGCATATATTTATATATTTTTATGCAAATCCTCAAATAATTTTTATATTATCGAATTGCAATTTCATATTCTGGATATAGAAATTAAACATCCGTAAAACTTAGGTAATATCTGCAATAATAATTTTGTATCAACTTATGTTTTTCTTATAGCTTCATATATGCATTTTTATGTCAATATACTTGCATCCTTTTATATATTATTTATCTCAGAATATTGATGAATAGATGTACATATATAAAACAAAATAGTTGCAATAAACAGTATAACTCTTTTCATAATTTTTCCAATAATACACTACTCCTATAATTCTCACATAATCTTAAAGTCAAAACAAAAGATGCTCAATATTTGCAACATAGTTGCAATAAACGGTTCAAAAATTTTACTAGATATATGAATTGTTCGTTTTATTCAACAAATGCCAACATTTTATTTCATATTTGTGTTTATATTTATGTAATGCCTCAGATTTCTCTCATATTCTACCTAGTTTCGGAGATTATATCTAAAGAGCAAGAAATTGACATTTTTTAATCATGTATATACATTTAATTATGCAAGTAATTTCATCTACAAACTTTTGCAAAATCATCATTTCATATCCATAATTTTTAAATATTTAGTTCCCGCGACTAAAATAGCAAAAAAAACACATTATTTAAAAATATTTTACCTCTGATTCTTCGATATGTAGTCCAGTTTGTGCCTCGCCGGAATAAAGTTTCCAGCCCAGATGAATTGAAGCTTCAATTTTTGGGGGTTTGCCGGAAAAAAAAAAAGCAAAAAAGATTGTTAAATATTTGTGCAATTCGATTCTAATGTTTTACAGTATACAAACTTCAAATTCATTGTTTTGTTCGACGAAAGTCATGAAAATTATTGAGAAAAAAAACCTAGTCATGCGAGAGGCAAATAATCAGCATTTTAAGTTGGAAAAAACTGGATATAAGACGTACCGACGTTTAGAACCGAAGGATTTGTAGTTCGTCGGTCGAAAATTCTCGTCCCCTGGTGCGGTCGCCGAAAATTGCCAGGGTTTTTGGCTTCGTTTCCCCGTCGAATCAGAATGAGAGAGACGATTTTTTTTCCTTTTTACCGCTGTAAATGCGGTAGGTGTAGTTATTTGTTTCAAAATTTAATTTGATTTGATTTTGAATAAAACTTCCATTAACAGGTAGTTAATTGCGGTAATTATGGAGAGAAGATCGTGGGTAGGTTATGCGTGTTTCAAATTTTACTCTTTTAGCCTTATATGCAACTTTTTATCACTAATATTGCAGCGATTTTTGAAGAAGTTTAAATTTAATCTGAACCGTTAAATGTTAAAATAAAAGGCTAGGATGATGTCTTATATCACATCTAAGAGGGGGTTTCCACCCTAGTGCACCCCTATATATATATATATATATATATATATATATATAATATTTTCAAAATGGTTTGTAGTCACCTATTACAGATAAGTTATCATACATCACATTACGCATACAAATGTTTAATCGAAGATTTAAAAAAAAAAAAAGTATCATGGGTTAAAATAATTCGATCCATTAAATTTACGAAGGATCAATCCAGTCTAAACTCCTAGATTAAGCACTAATCCACCTTGAACACTCACTCGCAAAATCTCCATATTTATACGCACAATTGCGGGACATGGCCTAGAATGCTCGGACCACATTTCACATGCTTCAAATAACTCACATATTCAGTAATAAAATCCTAATTAATTTTTTTTTTTTTTTGTATTACTCATCTAATTCCATTAAAATGTATGTTCTTACAAAATTACCTACAATAGAAAGATATTTGAACAATCAATCAATAGCTTGGAAACAAAAACAATCGTCATTTTATGATAATCTTTTTTTTTTTTTAATTCCAATCAACAGGACTTCAAATAGGTACTCATTTTGACTTTTGTAATAATTTTTTTTTATAGGTATTAAATAATTAATGAACCAAGTAGGAATTTAGGATGCTTGACTGAAATCGTTTAAATTAAATTAAAATGATAATCATTTAAATAAAGTATTTTGAAAAAAAAAATACAAATTGGATATTCAAAATAATCTTAAATTATTTATTCTTGAAATCAGCCAAACCAAACCTTAAACAAATTAATAATATCATCTTTTATATTATATTTTCCATCTTAGAATGACATTTTCATGTTTCTCTATTTATCACAATTAACTTAAAAATCTTTTCTTATATTGAAGTCATATTAAATTAATAAAATTTGTAATAATTATATAAAAATATAATTTGCAGGTTTAATTTGGGATTGCTTTAGCTTAGCCGACTTGTGCGACACCGCGTTATTGTGTAGTTATTCTGAGAAGATACCCACTGAATTGTGTGAATTCACACACAAACCTCAATCAACCCTCTCTTTTTGTCGCCACTATAAATTCTCACTTGTCATCATCCTTAGATTTCATCAAACCAAGCTACCCCTTCTTATTTTAGTATTATATATATTATTTCTTGAAAAGGTCCATGATAATTCCATTTATATTATAAGAGTTCTTTTTTTAGAAACTTCAACGTCTTCATTAATATTATTAACTTCCAGTATCTGCACAGCATACAGCGGTCGGCTGCAGAAGCTTTTAATTTATTTTCAAGAATTCTAGAACAACTATTTTTCACCACTCCCTTGTAGTCCAAGAAAGTTCTACTAGCTTATAAATAATTATATATACGCTGAGTTAAAATATTTATATATGTTGTTGTGATGCATGAGTTGCAGTGAAGGTGGCCAAAGAGATGAATGGTGAACTGTTTGAAGAGGGTGATGTGAGAAGAATGGGGGATTCTTTCTATTCTACGTTATCTGCAGGTGTGGATAGGGAGGAGGAGATGTCTGTAATGGTGTCAGCTTTGGCACAGGTGATGGCCGGCAATGTGAGTGAAGAGGCGGTGCCGGTGGCTGGTGGCGATGGTGATGGTGATGGCGATGGCGGTTCTTTATCTGCATGCAAGAGAAGACGTGAAGAGCAGCAACAAAGCACGGTCACCGGTATGTACTAATAAATTAACATTATTTGATCAGAGTTGCAACATTCAGAATAAGATTTGAATTAATGTAGTATATTATATTTTCAAATTTAACTCGATACAATTTTCACATTAAAATGCAACAATAGTAAGGGACAACATAGAAATTAAAGTAATGGGCATTTTTTTCTAGCGCTTTTAAAAGCATGATTCTTACATAAAGTAATTTGCAGATAAAGTAATTTCTTAATGTGTGAAGTAATTATATATTGTAATTAGATTTATACATATCATGAATTCGAAAAATAGTTCAGTACAATGTATACTAAGTATTTGTTAAAATGATGTATATTAGTATGAAATGATGCATGGCATTTAAATTTGTTTAATTAATATGCATGAATGTGCAGAAGCTGGGATTGGATCAAGTATGATGGCTTCAGCAGTTTACTCCTACTCTCCAATGCCTTTTGATCAATCACAGTCTCAGCCAGCACCTCCTGGTCGGAAGTACAGAGGAGTGCGGCAGCGGCCGTGGGGCAAGTGGGCTGCCGAGATAAGAGATCCGTACAGAGCTACCCGGGTGTGGCTCGGGACCTTCGACCGGGCAGAGGACGCTGCCAGGGCCTACGATGAGGCGGCCCTACGCTTCCGAGGCAGCAAAGCCAAGCTCAACTTCCCGGAGAATGTCCGCCTCCTTCACCACCCACACTCTTCCTCATCTCCTCATTATCCACCTACTCACAACCAACCTCAGTTTCAGAATCAAGATTTTGCAGCTCAAACACAAGATTTTGGTTCATCCCTGCTCTTCTATCAACACCCGACACCGCCAGAAAATCAGACCGCCGGGCTGACCGGTACTGGTTCCTCTTGGACCTATTCCAGCCATCTGCCTAATTCGGGCGATGAAATCTGACTAGGTTTTCTTAACGTTGGTGGTCAAACAAATAAATAAAAATGTCATTGTACCAACCTAGACCAAGTCATAAGATTGCAACATATGCGAAAGATCCAGAATTTAAGAATGGCAACTATTGAGCACATAAAAGGTACAAGTATTATGGCAGCGTCTTTCTGGGAGTATCAAATGAAAATCATAGTAGACTAACAAACGGTGTCGAACAAACCAAAGCAACACTAGAACATCAAAACCAAATGAACCACGGGTCCAGTTCACAGCGCCGTCACAAAACACACATTCCCTGTCTGCATAGACGACGCTTCTGGAAGGCCGAAAGGAGGAGCAGTAAGAAAGAATCAACCTCTCCTCGGTTTCAGGCACTAAGTGCAGCTTTGTGAACCATCGTCTCCTTGTGGATTTGATGGCAGCTCTTCTCTACGAGCTCAAGCAGCTTCTCCAAGTTCATAGACCATAAATTCAGGATGTCATTGCTGTCCTTGGCTGTCTGGAAGTTTACCACGCCAGAAGGTCTGTCGATCTTTGCTATCAGTGCTTTGGAGACAACCATGTCAGAGAGATGTTTCTCAGCTTCCTGCATTAAGAGAGAGAGTATCATGACCAAATATGCACGCAAATACGAAAGCCAGAGCAAAAAAGTGAAGTGAACCACTTATTTTAATTTATGGAAGTAAGCACATCATCACCGTGAAAGTGAAAAGGGAATCAGCTAAAAATATTAGTGGATAATATAAAAATTAAAAAAAAAAGTTGGTCTCCTGAGAGACGGTCTCACCATTTTTTTATTGTGAGACTGACCTTAATACATTATTTCAATAAGTTAAATACATCATTTCATTTTTAAAAATTAAAATATTTGCAACAAAGAAATACTCCCTCCGTCACGCTTAAATAGACCCTTTTAATTTCGATACATTAATTTTGGAGCTAGTATTTGGTAGCTAATTGTGATTAATAATAAAATTGGCAATTGTAATTAACTTATTTAAGACTTAAACATGTTAATTACGATTGTCAATTTTATTATTAACCACAATTATTTACTAAATACTAGCTCTGAAATTAATGTATCAAAATGAAAAGGGCCTATATAAGCGGGACGGAGGGAGTACATCATTTGCAATAAAGAAACACATCATTTCATTAAATTCGTCTCATAATAAAAATAATGAGACCGTCTCATCTTAGAATTTGCCAAAAAAAAAAACCCTAATCCATAAAGAAAAATTACCAAGTTTCAGTCTACCAAGTGTAGGCTTGAGCAAGATAATCTTTCTAGCATTTAATAATGTCAAAAAGTTCAACTAAAATTGAACCATCGTTTTATGGGGAGAAAATTTTTGGTTAAGAGAATGCAGACAAACCTGGAGAGTGAGGCATAATAAATCAGCAAGTCTCTTCAAGGTTACTCGGGAGTAATATTTTGAAACAACATGGATGTTCTGCAAGGAAATAATCCCTAAAATATCACATAAACTATATAGAGCTACCTTAAAATTCTCTCATCAAGTAGTAGGTGGAATAAGTTATAAATAACCAAGAAGTGGTTTTTAGGAGCATTACATGTTCTATCACTCTAAGTCGAAGATCTTCAGCAGCCTTTTCACCCAGTGAACCACCAAGCATATTTTTCTCATTCTCAAACTCTTCTTTGAATGTGTTCCATAGAGTTGTCCACAGAATTACCTCCATGGTAACTAACTGTTTCAATAGTAACCTAGTGGCAGCAAAGATAAACAATCAGTAAGATTGGCCCTTACCTCACGTGGCAGAAAAGAAACTAAAAACAAATATGAATAAAGGTTACAAACAGTTACCTAAAATGAGGAATTTCAGCAAGGTTCTTATCCTCCAGGGTTAAATTGAGAAGGCTAGACTGCATAGGATCGTGAGGTGACAACACCAGATACCAGCATATTTTTCTCAGCACCTTAATAAAATGCAACAGAAACCTTTCAATTAGGGGATGCCAAGAAAAATATCACTGATGCAAAATTTTACCATGCATAATAATAAATAACCGAATGCTTAGCAATAAAGCCACAGAGTAGACATTTTACCGGTATCCACTGGGCTGGGTCCTCTTTCACGGATGGAATCTCATATATTGATTTGTAACATCGGCATATTTCGAGGTAATCATTGTTGTGCAAGTAATACCTACATGATGATGGCAGTTGATCATAAGATTTTGCAGCATTTCATACATCAAGACTTCATGATAGCAGTAGAAAAGAGAATTTGACATCACAGGTGAACACGATGGATAGGAAGCATGGTCAGCACAAACAGAGAGGAATCAGATTTAATCAATAGAAAACCCAATTCGAAAGTGTTAACGCAAACAATACCAAGTATCCAGCAATTTGAAACTGCATACATCCATATTAGTAGAATACTTGCATTAATACACACATATGGCAGCATGTTCATCAATATATCCATGAAAGAGTTCCATGATTGCATTATACAATGTTCATGAATTGACAACAATAATTATACAGAACCATACATTGTATGGGAGGAATCTTACACACAACCACAAAAGAAGAAAGAAGAAAGAAGAAAAGAACAAATGTTTTATACCGGATCATTAATTGGTAATATATGCGCTTTAACTCCAGCAATGATGGAATATCAGCAGGAGCCTCTTCAACAATACTCTCACCTTCTTTGGGCTTCTTTTCTTTTGAGGCATCAGCTTCAAAAACCCTAGGGCTTATCTTCCTTGCAAGTATTTGTGCACGTACAAAATCCTGGCGGTCTAAACACAAACGTACCTACAGAATTGGAAATGGAACATCACATTAGACCATGACATTCACCCCAGTAAGTTTCAACAGAGATGGAAATAAGTACAACCACATACTTGCTCAAGTATAAAAGCTATTTTTTCGGTTTTTGCCATTGCACCAAATGTTTCCACCTGTTACATAAATTCGTCAACACGTTGAGAGTGAAAAATATCTAGTATGATGGGTGAAATCAGCAAAAAAGATTGTCTATGATATAATATAAATAACCACCAACCGCAATTTCTTGCATTAAATCTGCAGCTTCGGCAATCTGGCCTTGTTCTTCTTTGATCTTAGCAAGCTTCTTGATCAACCTTGCCCTCTCTATCTCAACATATATCTGTATAGTCAGATAATCATTTTATAAGAAAGTAGATAATTTGAGGTGCTAAAAGTGACGAAAATGCGAAATAGGACAATAAAAGTCACCTTCCCAGCAGATACACTATTAAGTGTTTTTATAAGCTCAATTTTAGTATCAATATCTGGTGTCTTGTCAATATATTGCATTGCTTGTTGGACCATAGCTTGTACAGCCTGCATCATAACTCCAAGCAGAATAGTGAGGAGAAATAGTTATTCTCCAGAACTCAAAGACAAGTGTAAGCATGTGAATTCAATTTGTTCAAACAGATATAACTTAGCCTTTCAGATATGAGCGATATTGTGGTGTCTGGAAGAACTTCGCACAGTAGAAACTCGTGAATGATTCATTTAACCTATGTGGATGTTCATATTTTACAGGCATTGTGCTATAATAGGCAGCCTATCAGATGGATAAGAGGCTCAAATATGATGAATGTTCCAATTATGTGTCATGTGGTAAATAAGAATAAGATGCAAACCTATATATTTCATCAGCTTTTTTTTCCTATGTGGGTGTTTGCAAGAGCCTTTTGCAGTTAAAATCTCAGCTTATTAGTAGCAAAAGCAGGTAAAACTGTTGATCTGAAAGAAACAAGGGGGTGCTTTACCAGCTTATATTTTTTTGGTAATAGAATACAACTTAATTTACTTTCAAAAACGTACTCAACTTTTATCATATTTCACACTCATTCTTAAGCTCTTCTGTAGGCATCTAGAAACATGAAACCTAAATTATTATTTCCAATTTAAAAGTTATCTTTTGTGAAAACCCCAACTTCTGGCTTTTCTTCCTTTAGTTCTTTGAAATTACTGAATGATTTTCACTATTAAGTAATTATTATAAAAATCATGCATGCTTATAACCACAAACTCAAAATCACAACTTGTTTTGCAAAATTTTAATATTCAGGTAAGCCCGTAGCTCCAAATCCTTGACAAAACTAGAAATCAAATACAGAACACCGTACAGGTGAGCACTAAACTTTGATAACATTCAATTAAGTAAATTATCAATCTACAAGGTCAACTAATGTCACAAAGGCGCTATGAAGGCTATCTAACTTGATCCTCAACACCAATGAACTAGTAAATGGATGATTTGGGTTTTATTTAACATCTCACAACAAACCCTGTACTTTCAGCTATTCCAAATAATTCTAATTTAACTGAAACAAAAATGAAATCAATACACACGCAATATTAAAGATAAGATATAAGAAAAATGAACTAGACCTGCTTCAACTGCCCTCGGCGCTTGGAGATAAGCACAATCTGCTCGTTTAGCATCGTCCACGCGCCGGCATCGAAGCATAGCTGTAAAATATCGGTGACGGCCTTTCTTGTTTCCACCACGTCGCCGGCCTGTCTCCTCTGTTTCTCCACATTCAGCAACGCCTCTATTTTCGCCTCCAAACTACCCCCTCCATTTTCCTATCAAAATGTATGAAATTCATGTCTCGAGATCTAAATTGACGGAGGAAAGTATTATACTAATGAGAGATTATTGCTCACCATTTTGATGAAATGCAATCGAGGATCAGAGGAAATTGTTGCAACGAATTGGAGAAAATGAAACCCTAGAGAGAGAGAGTTGAAAGGTGTCGTAGTCTGCTGAGTAAAGCTAATGAAGTTCGTAATTTCTTTTCGAAATTTTATTATTTATTTCGTTTTTCTTGGAAAAGATCGAATTTCTTGGAAGAGGGGACACTTCAAGAACAATTACAATTTACAACAGCCGTAATTCTTTTTATTTACAAAATGACCCCTAGAGAGATGAGAAATAACACAAAATACCTAATATACATTTTTGCAATTTGTGTGACACTCACTATTAGGGGCGTACACGGTTTGTTTCAAACCGGTCAAACCAGTCGAACTGAAATAATTTGGCCGATTTGATTGGTTTGTCAAGTGAATTAATTGATCGGCCGGACCATAAATTTCAAACCGTATTATTTGGTTTGGTTCATGGTTTGAGTACAGAAACCGGTCATTTGGACCGGACCGGACCATTTATAGTTTTAATAAATATTTAAATTATATATTGTACTAAAAATATTAATGTAGTACATTTAGTGTAGTGGTTCAAACTATATTTTAGATTTTAAAAGGTACAAGTTCAAAATTTAATTTAAGTGTCGGTCTGCTTCACCATTGTCGCATCGTAATACTCTGACATTTTATGAACTATTATTTTTTAGAATGAGATATGAACTATTATATTTTGATGTCATATATTGTTTGTTTCCATTATGATTGTCATGTACTTTGTCGATGAAAACCATTATTTTTTTTTTATTTCTCAAATAAATTATTGCTAAAAATATAATTTTTTTATGTTTTGACTTTGCTCGTTAAAGTCATGTTCCAAACCGTTAAACCGGCCGAACCAAACTGTTTTATTTGGTTTGGTTTGGTTTAAAAATTTAATTTGACCGGTTTGGTTTGAGAAATTTTCAAACGTATTATTTGGTTTGGTTCATACTTCGACTTTCAAACCGGCCAAACCGGACCGTGTACACCCCTACTCACTATGGTCAGAATCTTAAAAATTTTAAGATCTCGCGCACACATCATTAATTATTATAATTTTATATTTCATAAATACTCACATCAACATTCAATATCATTGTTTATTCATCTACTTTTTACTTTATACTATTAATGGATCTCACTAATCATAACAAATATCCAATATTATATATATTTATCTATTTTTATTGAAAAAAATTATAAAATATGAAAATAAATATTATATATATATATATATTAAATAAAAAATATACATATTATATTTTAATTATATATAAAAATATGAATTAAAAGAAAAAAAAATAAAGAAATTAAATTAAAAGAGAATTTTAAAGAAATGAAAAAACGCGACACCCCACTCTAACCCCCACCACAGCCACTCACTCTCTACACACGTGTAATGCACGCGCTAAATTTGTCCGTCTGTAGAAGCGTGTGCATCTTAGTCTTCGTCTAGCTTCTTCTTGTGTGGAACTCATTTTTTTAAAAGAATTGAAATTTTAATTAAGATATCATTTCTTGTTCTCTCTCCTATGTGGAAGAAAAATGGTGATGTGGATCCTCCATTGAGGTGCTCTAAGACTATCTTACCCGTAACATGTCATGATCCGATCAATTAATCTAATTCAACCATACTTTGTAAATAAAAATATTAATTTATCTATTATTTAATATAATATAAAATTACAATATTTAAAATCATAATTAAGAATAATTATTATGCCCTAAAAATTATAATTTATTTGACATATTAAAATTAAAATAAAGAATACAATATTATAACAAATAAATTGGAAAATGTAAAAATGAATCTTATGTATATGTAAAATTATAACAATATTTAAAAATTTTAAATCCATATTTTATTAAGTAGATTTGGTTGTTTTTAAATATTTATTTAAGATATAGAGAGCGATAGTTGTGATCAAGTGCTAAAATTATAGTTTGTGTTAAATATGAATTAATCTAACCCATTGGAATGATAGCATCAATGGTTGATAATTAATCATCAAAGATTGATAAATTAAACATAGTTTTCGTTCGTGCTTAATTGCTTTATATATCATGCTTTATATAAGCATGAGTTATAAAACAATTAAGCATGAAATATTGATAAAAACAATAATCTCAACCATTGGTTCTTTTAAGATGAATGATGTGATTTCATTTATATTTAGTACAAACTAAATTTTAGTATGTGATTCATTTACTGGGAATTTTGTCCCAACTTTTCACAATTTATGTTGAGAAATCTTATCCTGCTTGACTGATGGCATCATTTTTATGCTGAATAACATGTTTACTTCCCACGTGGGTGCTAACATGGCATCCACGTAAATTGTTTTTTTATTTCAAAAAATTAAATCATGGCGTTCAATTATTTAAAATAAAGATTAAAAAGGAATTAATCAAACTGTCCAAAATCCAAATCCTCATTCTCTGACCAAATTTACAACCATCTCATATCATCTTCCCAAAGCTCTTTAGCGAAACACCATGGCGACGACAAATCCACCACCGAAGAGGATTGCACCCCAACCTCTTTCTCCTTCAACTTTGACACCTCCCCACATAGGCTTCACAATCTCGCCATATTTTGCAAGCGACTGGCTAATGTCAAAAAATTGAGGACAACTTCGCCGTCGTCAAAGATTCCAACGACCCATATCAGGATTTATGGCAATCCATGCTTCAGGTAATCATATCCCAGATTTAATTAAGTTAATTAAGGCTTAAATAAATAAATATATTTTGCAAATAATATTATATTATTTTAGAAACAAGAAATAACACCCGATGTGACGCGAGAGTCTGTTTCTAACATGTAATATACCTATGAGTTCGTTTTGAGAAAACTTAAGTGACCATCCAATCACATTTTCAATAGGAAATTTGAGTGCGGCGAATTATTGTTTTAGAATAATAATATCGCATTTAAATTCATAGCTTGCACTTGGGAGATCCGTTTCTTAAACCAAGCTAGGGAATGCTTGGAAGAAGAATAGGAAACGATCGGATTAATTTTATGAGACCCGAGGAGTGAATTATAAACTATTAAATTTTAAAGATTTCGAGCGATATTATTATCTCTGAAAATTTGAAAAATTATATGAATGAGTTGGACTCGTTAATTGGATTAATTCCGTGGAATTGCATGTTAATTTGGAACAATACCCAAATTGTGTGACAATTCTCCGTCACGAATAAATTGCCACGCACTAAGCCTAATACATAGGATGTGCGGCAATGAAGTGATGTTGGCGGTGGAATTATCGAATTTGAATAAAACTAATGAAAAAAAATCATTTACACAAATTTAAGCCCATTTCCTTTTCTTTTTTCTCTCACCATCGCGACACCACCACTCACGCTGCCCAACTTCTCGCCACTTTTCCGACCACCACCGTACACCGCCAGCCAGAAGCTCACCACCCGTGGAAAGCCCTCGTTGCAAGGAATTTACGGATCTTGAGAACGCTCAATTTCATCGAGAGACGAGGAAGATAATCGAATTCATAGGTAAATCATCGGTAAATCGATAATCTTTCGATGTCGGCATAAAACTCGTATTAAACGACAACGAAACTTAGTTTGATTTATATATTCGTGTTCCTTGTGTCGTGGGGAACACTTTGATACGTTGAGCTTGGAGATTAGACGTCAGAATCGTCGCCACCGCCGCTGAAAATTTATTTTCTAGTGAGCATTCAACCCCTCTTATCTTCCGACGAGTTTGCGTGTTTTCGAATGGCTTAAGCATGTGTTCGTGATCCCTAGATGTCTAGGAACATGTTGGTATATTTTGTTGAGGTCTAGCATGTCTGCAACGTGAGTTACGGCGAGTTGCACGTCACAGCTCGCGTGCTCGTTGAGGAAGACGATGCATGTCGATTGACATGAAGCTCTATCAATCGACGTAGATGTGTCGGCCAATATGTGCGTATGTCGATCGATGTCGGGATGTCGGGCTGTGTTGGATGTCGATAGAGACGAGCATGTCGGTCGATAATGGGAATGTCGATCGACATGGCTGTGTCGACCGACACACACACATGTCGGTCGACACAGAGAATATAAATGTGCAAGTTTTATTTTTTGTCCGATCTTGATCCTAATTGATTAGTTTTCGATGTTTAAGCTTATATATGATTAATTAAACATATTATAAGCATGTTTATGCGTTAGATTATGAATTCGAATATCAAATCTTGATTGATTCGAGTAACATGGAGTTGAACACATGTTTAGCCGTTTAAAATATAAACGTGCTTTAATTGAGTTGGTTTGGTTAACTTATGTGATTTATCTTGTTGAAGTCACGTGCATGTCTCAAAGGAAGATAATGCATGTTGGATAGTTGGGAGATGTCAGTTTTGTTGGTCAGTCATAGGTCCTGATCTATGTCAAGTAACGTCAGCTAGAGCTGATTGAGTTATATTTAGACGATCCATCCTATGTTGTGTTATTATGTGAAGGGAGAAACACAAGAAAAGTTTGTGACAACTTAACGCACGACTAACAAGGACATCTAAATTTTGTAACCAATAACATGTGGGGACTATTTTCAGTAAAAATAAAAATGCCTTTTCGAGCTTTATGATCAGTTTTCTAAATAAGTGTGAAAATGTTTTGTTTTAAAATGATTTTCTATGCCTAAACTGTTTTGTGTTATCATATATGTACCTCTATTGATTGATATCTTCAGATATAATGCATTAATGAGTACGGAACCAGGATTGTGCAAAGCTAAGACTCATTAATTGTAAGGTAGGTAGCCTTATGTGCACTGTTTTATTGGTAGTTCAGCTGACGTGCTGATACCTTGAGGAAATAAGGTTGTGATTGTAAATCGATCGTTGTCTCAAAGCTATGTGATTCTGAGGCACTGTAAACAAATTGATGATAGTGGGTAGAGTTGTTCGTCCATTCCCATTTGTTCATCGTAACTTGGAAGTGGGCCAGCTTTCGGTTACAAAACGATAAACAGATTTGACATCATGGTAGATAGCTGCAACAAATAAAATGTTCTGGATAACACAGTTCTTTTAAATAAAACCCTGTTATTATCTGTGTGTGTGGCATATCATTCATATTTAAAATGTATGTTTTCAGGCATGTCTCCACGGGGTACATTAGTACTCAACCCCTCGCATTATTTTTAAAATACGCAGGTTAGCAGCGAGGATGGAAAGACGGTGGTGTAAAGATGAGTACATTTGAGAGCTAAATATAGATCCTGAGATATGAATATTTACATGCATATCTTCATCACATATCACACCGCTACACTACACCTCTATCACTTTTCCTTCCCTTGGTTTTTGTAAAGTTTGAGAACTTGCTCAAAACTAATTATGCTTTGGTTATTTACGAACCTTTTTAATGCATTTTTTGATAGAAAATGTAATGGAGGAATATTTCTGAAATCTTATTTCTGTTTTTTGAGTTAGTCTTCCGCTGTTTTTGATAAAATATTTTGAAAACTGTAGAGAAATAATTTCCTTTATTTCACTTGAATAAAAAATATATACAAGGAGGTATATATAGACTAAGATCAAATCTATCTAACCTAATAATAAAAGATATACATAATCTAGACTAACTTGATACACAAGATACATAAGATACAAGTAAATATATGATATCTCAAGACCCCCCCCCCCGCAAGCGAAGACGGATATAGACGAAGCTTGGAGCAGAAGTAATCGAAGAGCTTTCTCGACAGACTCTTAGTAAATATATCTGCAACTTGTTCATCAGAGCTTATGAATAGTGTACGCAGTTTGTTGGAGCAAACTAGTTCACGTACAAAATGATAATCAATGTCAATATGCTTCGCCCGTTTATGAGATATCGGGTTTTGAGTGAGGAAAAGGGCACTCAAATTGTCTGAAAATATGCACGGGGTCGAAGCGAGTGTGACATGTAACTCACGTAGCAAGTTTTCGACCCATAGTACTTCGGAGGCGGTGTTTGCTATTGCCCGATACTCAGATTCACAACTCGAGCGAGAAACTGTAGGTTGCTTCTTCGCACTCCAAGAAACTAGATTAGGCCCAAGAAAAATAGAATAACCATACGTTGAGCGACGCGTGTCCGGACATCGAGCCCAATCGGCATCCGAAAAACCGTGAAGAGTAGGAGAGCCTTTGGAGAATGTAAGACCAAAACGAGTTGTTCCTTTAACATAGCGAAGTATTCGCTTTAATCCCTGAAAGTGCTCAATAGTCGGAGACTGCTGGAACTGACTCATAGTGTTGACAGAATAAGCAATGTCAGGCCGAGTGATGGTGAGATATTGAAGGGCCCCGAGCAGAGAATGATAGAGAGTTGGGTCGTCGAAGGGAACTCCATCGGCGACATAAGTGATGCCCGGTGCCAGGGGCGTGGCAACTGGCTTGGCATCAGTCATCTTCGCCCGTTGTAGGATATCAAGGGCATATTTGGTTTGAGTGAGAAAAATACCCGTGGACGAGTGATGAGCCTCGAGTCCAAGGAAATAACCAAGTTTGCCAAGATTTTTTGTAGAGAATTCTTTGTTCAGTCGATCCATGAGAGCGAAGATAGCTGATGAGTTGTTTCCGGTGATAATGATGTCGTCTACATACACCAGCAAGTATATGAGACTGGAGTTCTGACGAAGCACAAAAAGAGATGTATCGGATGCACTGCAGAGAAAACCAACAGATAGAAGGAAAGACCGAAAATGCTGGTACCAGGCCAGCGGAGCTTGTCGAAGACCATATATAGCTTTCTGCAAGCGACAGACATGCGACGGGAGGCGAGAGTCAGTAAAGCCCGGCGGTTGTTCCATGTAAATAGGTGTAGTGAGAATTCCATTCAGAAAAGCATTTTTGACGTCCAGTTGATGGAGAGACCAA
This sequence comes from Plectranthus barbatus, assembly GCA_026898455.1. Taxonomy (NCBI): domain Eukaryota; kingdom Viridiplantae; phylum Streptophyta; class Magnoliopsida; order Lamiales; family Lamiaceae; genus Plectranthus; species Plectranthus barbatus. The sequence continues at coordinate 126,210 of JAPKLW010000923.1, read as the reverse complement.
GAGTTCATCACAGCAACAGCAAGCACAATGCGGACAGTTGAAGCTTTTACAACAGGGCTGAAGGTATGAGTGAAATCAAACCCAGGTACTTGGCTAAACCCTTGAGCCACAAGACGGGCTTTATAGCGATCGACGGATCCATCTGCCTTGACCTTGGTGCGGTATACCCATTTGGAACCAACCACATTTGCATGAGAGGGACGTGGAACTAATGTCCACGTATTATTCTTGTAAAGGGCCGAGAGTTCTTCTTGCATGGCCGAAACCCATTCCGGAACTTTAAGTGCCGTCTTAATACCCCGCAGTTCAGGTAATGCTGCAGAAACAGAAAACACAGAAACCATATTAATGTCAACCGGATAACGAGGTTTGAAGATCCCCGATTTTGCGCGCGTTTGCATGGGATGACGTTGCTCATGCATGGGAGGAGGCGCAGCAGGCGATTCAGGTTGGGGTTGAACATTAGGAGGATCGGGATCGGCAATTTCATGCATAGCCCGAGGTGGTGAGTTGGGCGGAGATTCTGGCTGAGGAAGGGTAGGCGAATTTTGTTGGTCTGTTTGGCATAAGATGCATGGCTCAGAGGGATGAGGAATATCGCCCAAGAAAGGAACGACATTGCTGACGGGAGAAGGAGGCATTGAGGTGGAGTCAAAATAATCTGTGAGCTCTAAGAGGGAGAGAGATTGTGTAGTCCCGGTGCGAGAATACGGGAAGAGGGTTTCGTCGAAGCGAGCCGAACGAGTGATATAGACACGAGATGTAACAGGATCTAAACACCTATAACCCTTGTGACTGGTGCTGTAACCTACAAAGACACAAGGAAGACTACGAGGCTGGAGTTTATGTTTGGTGTAGTCTCGAAGACACGGAAAAACCCGACATCCAAAAGTCCTAAACGAAGCATAAGATGGCGAGGAATGGTAAACAAGTTTATAAGGAGAGATGTTTTGAAGAAGCGGAGTGGGAAGTCTATTTATGATATAAACTGCAGTACTGAAAGCTTCTACCCATAAGGAAAGAGGTGCGGAAGAATGGAATAGTAGGGAAAGTCCCATTTCAGTGATATGACGGTGTTTTCTCTCTGCTCTACCATTTTGAGAAGGTGTATACGGACAAGACATAAGATGATGTATTCCAGATTTTTGGAGGTGAGTTTGAAGGCGTGTGTTTGTGAATTCTGTACCCCCATCAGATTGAAATTGTTTGATTTTTCGAGAGAACTGAGTTTCAACAAATGTGTGGAAACTAAGAAAGGTAGCATAGAAATCAGATTTTGCACGCAGAGGATAAAACCACGTAAAGCGAGAGAAATCATCTATAAAGATAGCATAATAACGAAAACCAGAATGTGAATTAATAGGAGAGGGACCCCAAAGGTCGCAATGTATCAAATATAAAACAGCGGAAGCTCGTTTTTCAGAGACAGTAAAAGGTAAATGAGAGTTTTTAGCTAATTGACAAGACGAACAGAGACTATCTAATGAAATGGAAGAGGAAGTAGAAAGTAAACTGAGCTTGGTAAGAAGGCGAAGGATGTTGGAAGACGGATGACCCAGACGATTGTGCCAAGTTGTAGAGGAGGCACAAGGCATATGGGATTTGGCGACGGCAGTGAGAGCAGGAAGGGGGCGGTTGAGCAAGTACAAGCCATGCTTACGCACGCCGGTTGCCAGAATTTGGCCTGAGTCCCGATTCTGAATGCGAAGCTGTGAACCAGTAAACAACACATCAATAGGATAGTCAGATGTAAGTTTACTAACAAATAATAAATTTTTAGTAATAGACGGCTGTTGGGAAATCTGTCCAAGGTTTCCTTTCCCAGTAGCTTACTTGTTTAGATTATAGTTTTTGGTGGATCAAATCCTAAGTCCTACCAGCGTCAGTTGTCTCTACATAGCTCTAGTCTTGAATGTAAAGTCCTGTTTAGGTCTTTTGAGTTGTAAGTCGCAGCTGATCAAGACTCATGCTGACACTGTTCACCATCATAAGAAGTGCATACCACTGGCTACTGTTCACCAGTTGGGAAAAGTTTCATCAGCAGGCGGCTGACAAAGACTCGTGCTGACACTGTTCACCAGCGGTATGAAGGACTTATGACTGGCTACTGTTCACCAGTTGGGAAGGGTTTCATCAGCAGGCGGCTGACAAACCTTACCAGGAGAATACGTGTTCTTACACTATTCACCAGCGGTGATTTTACCAGTCATGGGAGATTCCGAGGAGAGTTAACATCTAGAGATTTGGTAGACTTTGATGATGCCAGGGCAAGTCACCAGCAGAGACTGCCAGCACAAGATCACCAGTATGATCTACCAGTCAGATGTTACCAGCAGAATTCCAGATTCTCTCTCCCAGCGCCGTAGAGACAAGAAGAAGATTCTCTGAGGAATCGACTGACAAAGGATGACTTTAAGGAAGGATAACTTAAAGTCTATCAGTCACAAGACGCCAGTCTTATTCCTCGGACTGACAGAGAGAGCCGTTCTGACACAAAGAGATCTATGTCAGATAAATATGGTCTTAGGTATGGCTCTTTTCCGAAAAGCATACCTGCCGCCGTCAGAAGGACATCCGAGGTCTGACACCTTTCCGGATGCGTCCAAACGGCTAGAAAGTTTGAATCGGTTCCTGCGGCTATAAATACGTCGCAACCACCAACATTCAGAACTAATGACTCGGTTGTTACATTGAATTAGATATCTCTGCTCAACCACCGAAAGAACTGAAGTTATTGCAAGAACGCATAAAGTACTTTCGAGGCTTTTCATAAAGCTTTCCGTGTGTTGATTTATCAAACACGAGACTTCAAGCTTCAAGCTTGTAAGTTAAAGATCTCATTTGGTGTTCTTTCTCCTTCGAGAGAGTTCACAGCAGCTCCTGTGCTCACCAGCACTCGAGTTATTACGGGCATTCTGCCGTAGAGTCTGTCACGTTCTTGGGAGAACTAAAACACCCAGCTAGCTGTGGAGGTTGAAGTGACGTGCTCGCACTCCATTAGCTGTGAAGAGTTGAAGAAGGATCCAGGACCGGGAGC
>JAPKLW010000923.1:87743-118173 GCA_026898455.1 Plectranthus barbatus | reverse complement strand
CACTCCATTAGCTGTGAAGAGTTGAAGAAGGATCCAGGACCGGGAGCCGTTGATCTAGTGAACTGGTGGACGAGGCATTCACCAGCTAGAGATAGATCGTAGGAGACCTGTACCTGATTACTCTTAGTGGAATTTCCAGTGCTTCGACTTGAGAGTGGACGTAGATCGATTGATCGAACCACTATAAAAATCCTTTGTTATTTATCAGCTTTATGTCTTTCATTCATATTTGAAACCCAGCACTCAAGTGCTGGAGTATATCCTGAAACTGATAAATAACTGTGCAAACAAGGCTAAAATATTCGAAGTATTAATTCACCAGCTGACCAGTTACCAGTTGTCAGCTGCGTACTGAGTAGCCAGCACCAGCTGACCAGTTGCCAGTTGTCAGCTGAGTGTAAGTAGCGTGCAAGAAAACAATTAAAATTAACATTATTTCCGCTGCGTATCGAAACGTATTATACTCTGAAAAACCGGGACCAACAACGGCACAACAAGAACAGGAGATAAAGATACGGAAGGTGAAAGAGATAAAGATCCGGTGTGAGTAATTTGAAGACGAGCACCATTACCAACGGCAACATGATCGTTGCCTGTGTAGGGCTGCACGTTATCCAAGGAAGAGTGATCAGCCGATATGTGTGCAGAAGCCCCAGTGTCCAAGTACCAATTCGAAACAGAAGAGTTGGCGATGTCGCATTGAGTATTAAATGCTTCGGCAAGCTGAGCGGTGTGCGGCGGTCGAGAAGATCGAACAAAGGATCGATCAAACCTTTTTGGACAGTCAAAAGGATCGTAATCAGTTTCTCTGCAGAAGTAACACCAAGGCTTACGGTTCTTGCGATTTCCATTGGAAGGCTTGCCGCGACCGCGAGATGAGGTCTGTTTGCCGCCGGACTCACGGGGCTTGGTCGACGTGTGTAGAGCAATAGCAGGGGCTGATGAAGAGGAGTCAGACGCTTTGAGGAAGAGTTCATGACTCAACGCACGAGCAAGTAACGTATCGAAGTCAGGAAGCGGTTCCAGGGCCATCTGAGCAGCAGTAAAGTTCGCGAACATGGAAGAAAGACCACGAAGGAACCAGTGGGATTTGTCGGAGGGATCAATGGATCGACCAATCGCGGACAACTGATCACAGAGAGACTTAAAACGGCGACCGTAGTCCGTGATGGATAGATCGCCCTGTTTGGTGGAGAGAAGATCATCCTTGAGGCTAAGTTCTCTGGCCTTGGAGCGGTGACTGTAAGAACGAGAGAGGGCCGTCCATACATCGTGGGAAGTTGAGCAGCCGATGATAACGGCCATAGACTCTTCGGTGAGGGTTGAAACCAAGAAGAGCTTGAAAAGTTGATCGCGAGAATACCACTTAGAATACTCCGGATTCAAAGATTCACCGGCTGTGGCGTGGGCAATCATGCACGGCGGAGGCGCGACAGAGCCATCGACATATGGCATGAAGCTTTGAGTAATAAGCAACGGTTCTATTTGGGCATGCCAAAGTAGATAATTCGTTGAGGTAAGCTTGATATTGACCATATGTATGATAGTGGATAACGGTAGGGAGGGAAGATCGTTGGGGTCGACTGGAGCAGCCATTGATCGGCCGAATAAGAAACGCAGTCGAGAGGATAGAAGGAAATAATAGGATTAGGGTTTATGCCAAGGTTTGGTTGATACCATGTAGAGAAATAATTTCCTTTATTTCACTTGAATAAAAAATATATACAAGGAGGTATATATAGACTAAGATCAAATCTATCTAACCTAATAATAAAAGATATACATAATCTAGACTAACTTGATACACAAGATACAAGTAAATATATGATATCTCAAGAAAAACTATTCCACTACCATGTAGCGCGCCCCAAAGTTCGGGAAATGCCAGTTGTGGGCGTTACACAGATGATCTTCGAGAAAAATATATACTCCATATAAGATCTCCAACAACTTCTCGACTATTTTTTGAAGCTGAATTTACCTCATCACTACAATCATCGTTCAAGCGTTCGTCGAGATATGGAATGGATTATAAATTAATTGATTCTAGTTGTAAAAATAAAACTATTCATCTATGAATAATAGTAAAGTTGATCAATTATTTAAATATTAATCCATCAATTATCATTAATTTCTATCACAACATTTATAAAGCATGTAACTTATTTGGGCCATCTGGTTTCGGTCTGGCCCAATTCTGCCCAACTATTATCCCGCGCAAAGAAGAATACAATCTTTCTCCGAAGCTTTTCACTGTATCGGCGACGAAATGTCGCAGCCAATTCCGGTGGACATTCCTTCCGATTCTGACTCCGAACGCGGCGTCCGTCGGTGGAGTTCTAGAGGCGAAGCCATTGACCTCACCACTCCTCCACCATTCCCGAAATCTAAGAAGAAACAAAAAACTGAGTTTCCAAACCCTAGTAACTCAACCGTCTTTGTCATAGATGATGATGACCCCACGCCAGTTAAGGAAAAACCGTCGTCTTCGGCTCGCACATCGTCTCCTACTCCTTCGTTCGTCGCGGAGACGCCGTTCTCCGATGCTCCGGTCGTTAGAAGTTTTGGTGGACGATGCTCATTTTCAGGTAATGTCGTACTCGCACTCTCGCGTAGCTGTTGTGAGAACTCAGATTTGAGGCGCAATTAAGTTGTAGTTTTTGAGTTACGTGACAGTTCTAATTATTAACTTAACGAAGATAATCTAATAATTATCTGATGAAGAATTTTTGGTGTTGTTCTGTTTAGCAACTTAGATTTTTTGGTTTGTGCTTTTGTGGGCTTCGTATTGCATAGGAGAAGGTTTAGCTACCGAGAAACTGGAAGTTGCTGAAACTCCAATGACTGAGCTTTTTAAATCTGAATTTTCAATCACTGAGTGCAGCACAAGAATCTCCGATGGTGAAGATGCTCGTCCTTCAATTACAAATCGTAACTTTGCCGGTATTTTTCTATCCTCCAAGTTTATGCAAGATATGATCGTAAAATATATCCTTTTATCAGCTTCGTAGTTACGCCCATCATGTTTTTCAACTTATGTGCTTAACAAAAACATTGTCTTCTCCACGTGTTCCAGAGGCATAGTACATAACTTCTAGTTTTTTTTTTTTTGATTTAGTTAACTTGTTATTCTAATTTCTTCTTATCTCCATGTTCTACAATTGTTTATTTCTAGCTGTTTATGTTCAACTTTGGTGTTTGTGTATGCACAAGTGTTTGATCGTTGTTTGTTTGCACTACATGATTCAACATGCTAAGTGTTCACTGTCTTGAATTTTCTCGGCACAATAGTTTTATATCCTTATGACAATCTCTTGGTTTAATATCACATCCTTCCATTCTAACACATATCATGTTTATGCAAGCTCTCCTTTTCAATTCTAGCTTGCAGTTCCTGTAATTATGTTTATGCTTTGTTTTAGAGATCAAAGGTTGGATATGTGTGGAGTCAGATAATGAATCTGAAGATATTGGTGATATTGTAGCCTTGAGGGATAACACAAGCGTTTTTGCTGCTAAATTAGCAGATGAGACAGGGCTTCATTCAAGATTGGATGAGTCCTCATTTTCTTTTGGTACATCTATCCTTCTGACTCTAATGCTAAAATTTCATTTAAATCCACTATACTCATCCATATTAAGAAAATCAACATTGTATTAAGTTGCTCATAATTCATTTTCAGAGACTTCCATTGAACTACCAAGTAAAGTCACACAGAATCCAGCTAGAGTGCACATCTTAGAAGGCTGTTCAAGTCCAGAAACTTTAGAAGATGGCATATCTGAGGTTGGATCTGCTGATGTTTGTTATGGAATCACTACTGGTTCACACAGAAAATTAGTTCATTAGGAATTACAGCACTCGGATATTTTCGTGAATGAGCTTTGTTGCCAGTTGAAGATTACTGTCTAATACATATTTCCTTTGCAGCAGTTTACCCTTAAATATGAATCATGCAGATTTTAACACCTTTACGGTGCAGATTTTAATTATCAGTGACTTTTATCCTTTATATCTGAACTGTGATGCTTGAAGATTGTAAATTGATTGCTTCATCATTTCCATTTTTTGTTGTTCATACCTGGATACAGCATACTTATTTTACTTTAAAATCATATAAAATCAGGAGCATTATATCTCTGCAACTGCAACTTCCTTTTTAACTTTCCTACATTTATTAAAGTTGTTTCACTGATTTTCTATGGCTTTATGTATTTAAATTAGCAGTATATTAAAGCAACTAGGATGAAGTATATGTGGATGCCTTGGATATTCCATTCCCAGCCTCTGTTTAAGTCCCTACTTGTGTTGTTTGCTAGTTATATTTCTGTTAGTGACATGTAAAATGCTTTGCATAAGATGTTTTACTTTATAATTTTTTTTCCTTAAAATTTAATACTCCCTCCGTCCCGGCTGAATTGTCCCGGTTTGACCGGACACAATAACCAAGGAGTGTGAGTGTAAAGTAAATTGAGTGGAATTAATATTTTATTGTTGAGTGTGAAAAACTTGCCTTTTTAAGTAATGGGACAATTGAGGTGGGACGGACGAAAAAGGAAAGTGGGACAATTGAGGTGGGACGGAGGGAGTATTTAAATATGTTTTATCTTTTTAAATGGTTTTAATAAAGATCTCTGCAGGCTCGTATCAATTCTGATGGTAGAGCTAGTGAACCGGACACAGTGGATCATATGTTGAATCAACGAGATAACAATGCATGCAGTTTAAAAGAGAAAAAGAAAAGAAATGAAACAATGAAAGCAAAGAGAATTCTGAAGGAGGATAAGCTTCGTTTGATGGAAGAAAAGAAAAGGCTTAAAGAAGTAAGGCAGATCACATAATCATGTATAAATATACCTAGTGAAGAGATGTCCCTTTTCTTATATCAGAGATTTTTAATATCAGCACTACATGATTTTTTCTGATATAGCAAGAGAAGTTGCTTAAAGCTGCTTCGAAGGCCGAGGCTGCTGAGATAAAGAAACATGAGAAGGAAATGCAAAAATGGGAAAAGGGTAAATATGCTCTCAAATCCGTTGTTGCTGAGATTGACAAAAAGGTTGTTGAGCTGGGATCTATTGGAGGTAGGATGCTTGTTTACTTCATAATATCATCACTTGGCAATGCTACATTTTTGTTTTCTCCTTTTCTTTTAAAAATAACCAAATCACTTAATTTGATACCTAAGCCAGCTTATTCCTTTTAAGTTTAGGACACCTGCTCACAAGATTTGCAGAAAAAGGGGTCTCATATCGGATAACAACGAATCCAGTAGAAAGAACTATCGTATGGAATATGGTCGTTCCTGAAGAAGTTTCTCTGGTAATTATTTGCTTCCATAGTAATTGATGGTATTATTATGTACATGCTACCAGCCTTTAGTAAGTGCATGCAAGGATGCACAATGTAATAGCATATTATTTTTCTTATTTTGTGTTCCAGAGTTCGCTTAATGTAATGGTTGCTAGTGCTGTAGTTTCTTTATATTGCCTTTTGAATTAAGTTGAGCACTTGTTTTGACAAGAACAACAATTACTTGTTATTATCTTTTTTCTTGAACTTTATCTGAATCTCTAATATAATCCAGCAAATTATAAAGTTGCCAATGTCTCAAATTGCTTTATACATATGTTTTTTTGTATGTATAAATGTAATCATGACATTACTGGTCTTCAGTTACCTCATCCAATTATTAACCTATTTGTGTGTTCATCACTTACACTTAAAATTGAGCAGCATATTTCAGTGTCTTGCTTACAGTGTGCAAACATGTGGTGCCGTCACAATTCTGTTGAGTTGTAATTGCTACAACATTCCATATTTCCAGCTTAATGCATATCTTGCCTTATGATACTGTCTTACTCCTGCTAAATTATCATGACCAGATATGGAGTTTAACAGTTCCAATCATGGTTGGATTTCTAATTATTATATTGGCAGGTTGCATCTCACAGAATTGATATCGCTTATATCCTAGTTATATATGAGGCGGAAGAGTTTTGTAACCTTGTCATGAATGAATCGCTGATGGGTCATGTACAGAGTCTTCAGCATCGTTATCCTCATCACACAATATGTTATGTCACAAATAGGCTTTTGGCCTACATTAATAAAAGGTTAGTGAACCTCTTATCTAAGTCACAGGACTTTTGATTGATTGTCATCCCCTTATGATCAGTCCCTCCTTGAGAAGTGCTGTATTATCTGCTGTTCCTAAGCTGTACATTATTTTGTATTCGTTGTATATATCCATGCTGATGCACTATTGAAAGATGCATCTTTTAAGGAAGCACAAGTTGATGGTGCTCATCTGGTACATAGAATTCCCAAAATCACTTTTGTTTTTTGTAAAACGGTTAGGATTTTTTTTTTGTAGTCCATGAATATGATAACCAGGCATCTGGGCAAAAAAAAAAATTTGAAAATTCTTCAAATTGCTATGGTATTGCCCATCTAGCAATTTTCCCAGTTACAACTGATAGCTTGTACTTGTAATATTACTTGTCACAACTAATTATGATTTCTGGTCATCATTATACAAAGACTTATGAATTTCTCTGGAACTCAAGTCCGAATTGCATTTAGTAGATGTCAGACAAACTTTTCGAGGAACATACTCTGCCACCAGTATGATGGGTTACTTCCAACATTAAGCAAGCAGGGAAAGAACTCTCATATAGATGCAACATTGAATTAATTAGTGTTGAAGTGAGAGCTGCACACATGAATGGATAACTAAATTATGTTGGTTCATTTTGTTCAGCCCATCATCAAATTGTCATGAACTCATAAGGACCAATAGTTTTCTGAAAACACCCACCATCTTTTCATGCTCATTGCTTATTTTTCTTGAGTAACGATTTGAATATGATACAATTACTCCTAGGTTTTTACTTTTGTCCCCCCCCCCCCCCCTTTTTAACTATCATATTAGAAATATGAAGATACAAGAAAAATACCTCAACATGATTGTTGGTGTTTACATTCTCCCCTTGTTAACCGCCCTTTAAATTCATCATGGCTAATTTCTTTTGAAACATTTATATGCTTCATTAGTTATGTATTATATGAAGCATAACTGTTCCTTATGGTATTACTGGTGTAGGGAACAAGCACAATACAAGAACCATGCGAACTACCCTGGTTGGAAGCGTCCTGCTATAGAGGAGGTTCCTGAAAAAACAGTGAACTTGGAATGCTTTGAGCTTGCTTTATTATTATCTTATGGGATTTCCTAATGAACCAACCAATTTTCCTGTGTAGGTATTTGCAAGATTCACTACTCATTTTTCTAAAGTACATTCGAGGCAGTGCGTTGATGAAGCTGAATTAGCTGAACATGTGGTTGGTCTTACTTGCAGCCTCGCCTCTTGCCAATTTAGGTGACTCGTAATTGCTTACTTTTGCTGGAAAATGAAAATATTCTAATGACAGTATAATTACTCAAATACATGCTTGGTTTGTTTATGCTTTAATACACTTATTGGTATGTTTTAAGAGTATACACATAATCCTTTTTTTGGATGTTTTACTTTAGGGTGCCTACTGCCTATAAACATATGAATTATGGTAGAAGGCATATTATTTTAAATTTGTAATGACTAATTTGTAAAAAAAATGTTCAGTATAAAGGATCCGAAGATAAACCTAGTAGAAGAAATTGGCTATCAACTTAGCTTTGATTACATTGAGGCTAAATCTCTTGATTTTAATGCAGAAAAAGGCTGACACGGTTTTCAGTTAGTGCAAATGGATCTGGTATACCTAAAGACTGTGTTGACAAGAATTTAATTAAGAAGAATTTGTGGTAAGTACTAATTTCAAACTTGGTATATGATAATTAGTGGGATGTCACTTATAGCTCATTTCCTCATGTAGGCTAAAGGCCCTGGTAGCTATCCCTAAGGTGCAGCCACGATTTGCTTTAGCTATATGGAAGAAGTATCCCACAATGAAATCTCTGTTAAGGGTTTACATGGATCCCTCAAAATCTGTGAGTCCTGATTTGAAAAATGTCTGCAGAGTCCACTTATTTGAAGTCTCTAGTTTCACTCTGTTTAATCAAAGTTATGAAGCTATATCTTTTGGATGCTAAATGTCTGCAAAAATTACTGTACTTGCATGTTCTGGATAGTAGAGAGACAGTTATGTTAATTTGTGATTCAGTTTTTACTAATACTAAAGATAACGAGAGCTATAATCCTTCCACAAAACCATACAAGGGTTTCCTTGCCTTGGCTCTCAAGGGACGGAGATTTGTTTTGGGACAAGTAACCTTAAAATAGGAAATATGAATACTAGTTACATTAAAAGAAAGTAAAGTTACTCCCTTGGGCCTTAGTACAATTTGCTTGTTTGTGTTTTAATGAGGCAACACTATTTATCAGCCTGTGTTCCTTATGAATCTTACTTTAGCTGTTGGTTCGTCTCTGTGATTGATCTTTATAGACCCTATCTGTGTTTTTGTATTTTTACCTAAATAAGAGACGTCATGCTATGGAGGCATGATTGCGACTGTTTGTGTGCTTGTTCCTGTTGATTTTATTGGTAGTGAAACCTTTATATCTCATTCAAAACTACCAGGTTCATGAGAAAGAATTTCTGCTGAAGGACTTAATCACAGAAGGCTTATTTGGTGATGATAGACGACTGGGTGAGGTTTGTTCCAAGAGAATCTACAGAATCCTGATGGCTCAATCCGGAAGCATCAAGACAGACGATGTTGAGAATGGGGCCGATTTTTTCAGTCCTCAGTCTACTTAACTGGTACATATTCATTATGGAACAGTTGAAGATTCCAACTTTCTGTATATCATGTGTTTTTAATCTCATCCATTCACTTTCTTTGCCTTGGGTGACCCACTCCTAGGTTATGTGATCTAAAACTCGAACTCATTCAATGCCAATTTCCGCTTACTAGTTATTCTGCTCGAAACCGAGCAGGCAAGCGATGCTCAGCTTGGCCACCCTTGCAAAGTGAAGCATTAGTTATTTCTGCATGTAGTATTACTAATTTGCATAGGTGGTGGGCCTGTTTGTTCACACGCACAGGTGGTGTGTGAGAAGATAGAAAATGTTTGTTGCAGACATATATGATGAGAAAACACACGAAGCAGGCTGGCAGATGAGAGGAGTTTATCATCATAGTTAATATGCTGTGGACCACTAACAACAAACAACAAACACATCCTGCTTCTATTATTGGCTGAATAATGAAAACTGACTCGTGTTCTAGTTTGCTTCAAAACTGCAGCCCCCTTGATACAATAGCATGCTTGAGTGGTTAAGAAGGCCTTCACCCATGTGGATTCATTTATGCACCTTAATTCTTTCTTGTGCCTATTCCACCAACCAAATATTTGAGGCTGGGAATTTTATCTACATTTTTATTCATTTGGTATTGGAATGATGGGCAAAATATTGAAACAAAAAAAAGATGTAGAATCTCATGTGATGCATCTCAAATTGAATCTTAAATTATTATATTTTTAATATATGGGTTGATTTTTGATATATTGTAAGTGATGTTTTTGGAGAAGTCGAATATTTCCTCAGTATTTATTATATTGAGTCTTAAATTATTATGTTTTAGTCATGCAATAGATTTTGAAAACTTAGTTGATTATTTTCCAATATACTCCCTCCGTTTCGATTATATAGTCCAGTTTGATCTTGCACGTTTGTCAAAAATTATTTAATATTTAAACAAACTTCCTACATTACCTTTATTTAAAGCATTAATTAACCTCCCATTTTCATAATATTGCATTTAATATACTCATTTTCCAAGATTATTCAGGGATTTAATGGTAAATGATTATATAAAAACAAAACTAAATATAGAAACTGGACTATATAATTGAAACACCCTAAAATAGTAACCCGGACTATATAATTGGAACGGAGGGTGTATTAATTTATATGGAGTATTTATAATGGTGCTGCATTTAAGAGCTACTAATTAATGATACAAATTCGTACCACAAAGTCACAAACGTGAGCTGTAAGGAAGGACTATGTAGGTGTTTGAGTATAATTTATAACTAAGCTGAAATAAATAAATAAATAATGGACCACTAGAAGCTTCATAGTGGAGGACTAAGTTTTGAGATAGTAATGGTGGATGGATAGATGTTTGAAATCAAGTATAAAATTATAAATATAAAGTATAAAATTGGGGTAATGATGTTGAGGTCCTGAGGAAATCATGAATTGTATGCAAAAGGGAGAAGTAAGTGGTGACGTGTGTTGCAATTGATGAGGAGAAACATGAAGTGTGTAGATAGTAGTAGTATATTAATCAAACAAATTCACATATGGAGTGAGTGATTATCACTATAATAATCATGATAACGATGATGATCATATATTGGATTCGCACGTGGAAATACATACTATTATAATAATAATAATATTATTATTATTAATAGTATTACCAGAAACTTAATAAAAGATAAAGAGGAAAAAAAAAAAAGGCCCACCAATTTAAGAGCAGAAAACAACCCCATTTGCCTGCTTTAAAAGTGGAGGGTTTCCTCTCCCACTATTCTTGTCTCTTTATTAATGCCCCAAACTCCCCCACCACCCATCTCCCATAATTCAACCCTCATTCCCAATCCCCAACTCTTGTAATTGTATTCAAATTCAACTCTGTAATTATCACCTCAAACTCAAAATAAATTAAACACATAATAATACTAATAATCTCATTATCTATAACCCACCAAAAAAAAACCTATTCCTTCACAATCCAACACTAGGCTAGTCTAGGTGGTCCCTACGGACGGACCACTTTACCCCTATTTGATAATTTACTACTCCTTCAGCCACCATCATTCTCACCCTATTCTATTTCTATCATCATTTCACATCAACAATCAAGTATGCTATAAATCCATCAATACATTGTTTTATTTTATTTTATTTTATAAAAGTAGAAAATATAAAAACTCCATTATAAAAACTTGGAGCTCTTGCCAGAATTTGATTGAATTATGCAAAACCCATGTTCGTCCCTTTCACCATAGGATGCAATGCTCAAAATTTAATTGAATAGGTGTGACACATAATATTATATGCAATGAGCATGTTGTGTTTAACTAAAGTTAAAAAATGAAAAAAAGAGTAGCATACGTGCAGCTGTAATGGCATACATGAATCTTGACAGAAATCTTTCATCTTCAAATCAAGGTCACACTCATCATGGCCCATGCAAGCCGCACTTACTTGCGCCTTTGTCTTGCCTCACCCTCCATATATGCAGCTTCTTCTTCTTCCTCTCCTCTCCTCAAACAAAAAACAAAACACACTTGTGTTTCTGTTTCTTTCTCCAACACCCAATTTCAGCTTCTTCTTCTTCTTCTTCTTTATTATTATTATTATTATTATTTTTTGTTTGTTTCTTTCGTAGACTAGATGGAGAAGAGCAAATCTTTCCCTTATTACTCGTCTTCATATGCAGAAGCAAGATTTGACTTCGAAGATCGAGCTAAATCCTTCAGCTTCAATGGGCCAGATGACAATCCGGAGGTGAAGAGGAAGAAGAGGGTGGCTGGCTACAACATGTATGCTGTGGAAGGTAAGCTCAAATCATCCCTCAGAAACAGCTTCAAGTGGATCAAGAGCAAATTCTCTGACAACTACTTTGATTCTTGACAACTCCATACTCTCTCTCTCTCTCTCTCTCTCTCTCTTGCATATAAACAAGTATGTGTGATGATGCTATATAGATCTAAAGTTACTCTGAGGAGATGATCCTTTTTCACTGATCCTTTCTATCCTCCACTGTGAGAGAATTGTAATATTTTGTTATTGAACTAGAATGGAGTGAGCTTTGTCTGCACATCCTATGCTTCTTCTCTTGGTCTTGAGCATACTATGTCTGGTGATGATTCTATCAAGGACTGTATTCTTGGCTATGTCACGTAATACTGGGGATATATGTATACAATCTCACGAGCACACATCAAAGGTGTGTATATATATATATATATATATATATACCATGATATTACTGCTGTTGTATGGCTGTGCGTTGATGAATGGAATTAGATATGATGGCTAAACATTTCGACTGGCTGACCTGATTATTAACAAAGATAGAGATCAAATATCAGAAACACAAGTGTTATGGGGGGGTTTTTCAATCAATGATTTGAACTTGGTACAAGTCTTTCTTACCAAAGCTCATCAATAGAAGGATAATTCTTTCTCGAAAAAATAATGTATACATAATATGTGATTGAATATCCAAGCTGGAGAGAGAGAAAACTTAACAGTCCAAATTTCATCAGCATGAAGTTTTGTAACACTTAAGGTATCATCCCAATACTGGATTTGTAATTGTGCATAAATGATTTGCTCTTGTTCAGAAAATAATCCTCCAATGACTTGATCCCAGAAAAAAGAGGGTGCATGGCATGGATGAATCATTTTGAGTTTCATGCTTGCACGAAACAAACAAGTTTCAGATAGAGAATTGATCACAAAAGCTTGTGTTTCTGCATACAGAGGATCTGAACCATTGATTTTACCAATGCTCAACATGGCCAAGTTGGGTAGTCACTCACTTAATCATCCTAACAACAATTGATGACCTAACAAGGAGCATACACATGTCAAAACTTCAACAAATGCAGTGACACTCTGGTGCGGTAGTCTAAAGCCTCCATGCAAAGATATTCAAGCAAATCTCCTTGCAAGTCAATGTAATGTAAATCTTTTCCTATTCCTTCAATGGATTCACTTTCTGCTATTGGTTAACATTAAGATTAAGATTTGAGCAATTTTAAAAGAAATTCTTCAACATTTCACTCTCTCCAAAAGAAAACCTCTGTATCTGTATCGTTTCGTTACCACAAACAACATAATCATCCCTAAACTTCGAAATGCGTGGTTTAACATTTTGGAACATCCCTTCATTTAAAAATTGTTTACCCTAGCTTTTAGAAAAACAATAATGATGTATTGATATCTAGATAAATGATGAGCATCATCCAAGAACCAAAGAATAGATTCAATTCATTATGCCCAAAAAAATCAGTTACTCCCACAACCTCAGAGACAAGAAGCCATCACCCAAAAAAAAAAAAGACTATATGAATATATCTATATATAGAATATATTTTGACACAGTCGTCAGTCGATGATGTTTCAAAAACATAAACACAGAGATCCATGAGGGGCAACACTAGACAAACATGAACATGAAGAGAAACCATTGTCTCTCCACATTCAAACTAAATGATCTTTCAATTGGGATCTACGCTTTTCCAAGAGTGTCATGCATCGCATTTCTTACCACCGACACTTCATCACTTTCAAATATCCAGAAAGATATACAAGAACTTCAGTAAGGAGAGTCGTGGCCAGGACTATCAGCATGCATATCCATTGAAGTATCGTTGGAACTGGGAGGATTGGCATCTCTGTTCTGGTTGGTGCTGTTCTCATTGCTCCGTGTAGCATTGTTTGAGGAGAAGCTGCCCTGAGATAAGTGATAGTGCTGGAGAGTTCGGCGAACTGGACTAGACAGAGCATTTGAGAAGACAGAATTCTTGCTTTGATCTGAATTTCCTGTGCGAAGTCCTTGTCCAATAGTTGTAGGACCAAATGCATTAGATGAGACGGACATTCCTGCGTGAGGTAACTGCATTGGAGATTGTTGTTGCAGCTGTTGTAGCTGCTGTGGCTGGAGTTGCGGTTGCTGCATTAGAGGAAGTCTTGGAGATGGTGGAGGTTCTTCTGCTCCATAATCGAGTTCATTCTACAAATATTAATGATAAGGACATATTGTCATAACAATACATTGGACTATGTTAGTCTATCGAGCTTATAACTAAGACACCAGATTTAGCAGTCGTGCCAATAAGAAAAATGCCTGGAACATAAAAAATGAAAAGAGATTCAAAGCCAGGCTTCAACAACAATCTGTGCCACCGGATTTCTTAAGTAAACTCTGTGCGATTACCAGTTATGATGAAACACCGTGATAGGTTGTGCTAGCTACTAATAGCAGTAAATGCAATGCACTCCTACATACCATGTTTGTCTTTCAAAAAATAAATAATCTACAGCCATAAATGTGAAAGAAAATGATGGACCAGACTACAGCCGAAAAATAGTAAAGAAAAAGTTGCCATTGTGTAAAGAGACGCATCAGCTTAGTGTAAATTCGCAAGTCTTAATTCACTTCTCTATCTAAATATCAGACCAGTACCAGGCTACCACCATTAAAAGGTGTTCCTCGCACTACCAATAAAATATCCATGGTCATAGAAGAAAAGGGTTCACAGCAATAAGCATCAAACATTTAAGAAACATTCTAATAATCTGAAGAACGCATACATAGTTTGCAGCCCAATCTCAAACCATGTGACGATCAAATTACTATTTTACAATATCTTAGGGCCACCTCTTTATTTGAAGTTCTTTTAATCAAATGCCTAAAAATCATACCTTTCAAGATTATTAAATTACTTCCAGTATATGAGTAACAAGGAATTAAGCAGTTTGCAGGCAGAATAATCCTTAGTTGATTCAAGATCAACACACCTCAAACACAATTAAAGAATATTTACACACACTACATAATTCTAATCAAGAATAGGCACACAATCACACAAACAAAAAGTATCAATTGGAAATTTGTCCAGTAACAACCGGACGAGTGAATATTTGAAAGAAACCCAGCAAAGTATCATCCTGAATGAATATAGGACATTCGAACCAATCAACAGAGGCAGGAGTAGAAACCTGCACATATTCGAGTATATCGCCACTCATAACTCTAATCCCATTCTCTTGCTGTCTTAGGATCCAACTGTAAAGCTTTTCCTACATTAAAAAATAAAGAAAGAACCAAGAAAATAATGAGCATTGTAAGAAATATCAAAACCACAAAACACAGTAACAACCACATTCCCAGAGTTAAGTACGAAGATAAACAACAAAACAATAACACTTAATCAAATTCACTCAATTCACACAAAAACCCATCACTCCGCAACGTATAAGCTATGCTACACTGCGATGTATCCTACTGTCTATTTGCATAAACGCCACGAATATTTCCACAATTAGGCGACTCATACAACACCCCCATAGCAATCCAAAGGGTGCGTGAGTCACTACAACATAATAAAAAACAAACAAAAACCCATTGATCTTAACTTGATCAACCTCAATTCTAAAGGGATAATTAAGAGAGAATAAAAGAAACAAGGGAAGAGACCAGCGAGTGGCGTTCACCGGCTTGGAAGGAGAGGCGCTGCTGATGCATCCCGTGCGTATATAGCTGCGAAAGGGAGTTGGCCGCGCCGCAGAAAGTGGCGTACATGCCTCGATCCACCTCGTCGAGGCGAGTCGCATCAGATTTCCTCTTCTTCGCCATTTGGATTGTAGTTAGAATTTTTACAACCGCAAAAAACCCTAGATAGGGTTGGGGAATGATATATATATATATAGATATCTAAATATATATATATATATGTACACACAAAAACTGTGGATCTATATATCTTTGTAGGTGGAGTGAAATTGCAAATGAGAAAGAACCAATTTTTATACCAGGGGAGATGGAAAGATGGAGCCTTTCATATGCCACGTGATTTGCACGTGCTAATAATATATTTTTTTATTTTTATTTTTTTTGGCATAATACTCCCTACTTCTGCAAATATATTTATGAAAATCAGAATTAATAATCATGTTGTTGAGTAATGTCAATTTGAATCATTATTCAAATGTTTGTATATAATATTAAAGATTGGTTATTACGGAATTTGGAATTCGTGTCTCGAAAGTAGATATTATCACATGTTAAAATCTAAATTTTTATAGAGAGTAATGCTAAATGGCCAGAATCTGGTTGACAAAAGAATCAAGAGTAAATTGAGAAATCTTGTCTCCCTATTTCTTCATCCTAGAACCATCAATAAATCATATTTCATTGTAGTTATAGTTATACTGAAAGTGAAATAGATTAGTTTAGCATACAACTTGATACAATGGAAATAGGTTGTCATTGTGAGATAAATATCAATATTGCAACATTACATAAATAAAGAAAGTAAAAATAAATTAGAAAATAGCAAAACTACAACACAATATTAAAAGATCATGCTAAAGATTATGGGCCAAAACAGCCATCATTATTTGATTTTTGATAATCTATTCATCGACTAAATAAGGTCTTATGATTTAATCTTTTATGATATATTGTTCTAGCACAAGTGTTCTATTGAATCCCAAATTTGAATTATCATTTCAGTTTATACTATAATCCGTGTCACATTCAAATATTACAAGGTATCATTTTCTTTGGTATTACAGTATATTATTATATGTTACATCTATATCATGAGTATTAATCACTCTGTCCCGTTTAAATTGTTCCATTTTCTTTTTTTTGTCTGTCCCATCTATTAGTCTCATTTCCTTAAATGACAAACTTTTTCACACTAACCAATAAAATATGAATTTCACTACACTCACTAATATCACTACACTCACAAATATTAGTAACTATATAAAAAATAAATAGATTAATTTAAACGGGACGAAGGGAGTAATTACTTTAATTTATAATATAGCGCATTATTATTATTATTATTATTTTTGAGAGCCATAATATAGCGCATTATAACTCAATATTTTAATTTTGTATTATAATATAAAATTATGTGCATTCACATATATGACATGAGCGTATTTTTCGAATCTCAATTTCATAAAGTCATAATTATGTTAAAGATATATATACTGTGGTGATACCTCATATAATATTGAGATGTAATACCTTATAAGTAATATCGGATTGTATCATAAAAAAAAAATAGGATAAAAAGCTTAATGTTACATTCTACAAAATAAGTGATAAATCATATTCACCTATTGAGTACAAATTAAAGATTTAAATTAGTTTGCATTCTCTAAATTAAATGGGTAATTCTAAATATAGCCATAATTTTTTTCATTTTAGCCCTCATTTAAATAAAATACTCCCTTCGTCACATTTATTTGGTCATGTTTTAACTTGCACGAATATCAAAATTCATTTATGAATATATTAAATATTTGAACAAATTTTCTGAATTACTCTTATTTAGCAATAACTATTAATAATAACTCTATTGATTATGTTCAATTTATAAGGGTAAATTTGTAAAAATATGCAAAAAAATACTAAATTTAGATAATAGATCATATAAATGGGACACCCCAAAAAGGAAACATGGACCAAATAATCACGGAGGGAGTATAAACTTAATATACTATGATATTTCTACTTTACCCCTATATATATATTTTTCACTCCCAACTACGGCTGTCGAGCCTTCCTCGAACGTCCTCTATACTGAGTTTAAATATTTTATGAAAATGAAAACTAACATTTATTGTATAAATTTGATTCATTAGTAAAAGGCTTCTCGCAAAATAATTTTATATAACATTATAAGCAAATGTTTAGCAAAGTAATTCTTGTTCATTTGTTCAGCGCAATATATCTAACCAGTTTCAGTCGGGATTTTAGTGAACAAGAGGGTTTATGTTTAATTGGGGCTTATAAAAGGGTTAAATGATAATATAATATATAAATCTTATTTTAAAAAATTAAGGGAGACTATGATATGAAAAATGGTGATTACGTATAGAATTACCCAAATTAAATTTCTATCTATTTTATTTCCTATATATGTAATAAAAAACACTAGATTTTACTATGTAGTGATTTTTTTTTAAGAATAATTTAAAAAAAAAAATTTGATGTATAAAGACTTTTTAATAAAAGTTTTTTTTTTTTTACAATCCTTTAATCATTTATTTAAAAGAATAAAATCACGCATTAGTGAATGGGCCTACATGGTAAACCAAAAATTTCACTTATTGGGCCTGATTTTTCAGCTGATTTCTTTCAATTTTTCAAAATTCTTATCTTTATTGGGCCTCTGTCTCTCTCTCTCTTTTTTTTAAGCAGTTCTCAATCAAAAATTTCCATTTCAATTTTTGTTTTTAACTTCAAAAAAAATTTATATTATATTTTATATTTGTCATTTCTCAATTAATTATCTAAGCTATATTAAATTCATATATATATTTACACCTAAATAAAATCAACATCATTGATGAATACAAAGCAACTGTCTGATTCGAAATAATAATAATAAAAAGAAGGTGCAAGATGTTGTTAGAACTCAGAAGAGTATTTAGCAATTGCAATGTATGAATAATGATACAAACTACAAGGCAGTGGCAGCGCTTATAGGCCCAGTAAAAAGAGGGCACGTCATTGACACGTGGCATTCATGATCTCGAATCTCATTTCAATCTCGTATTTTATTCTCCAACACATTATAAGTATAGCAAATGTGTCACGCTATACTTACAATATATGTGGTAGAACAAAACACGAGATTGGAATACAATGATCCAAGTTTGAATGGAATGATGATTGATACACACAAGTAGGAAACATATGAAATACCAATATATATATGATCATTCTTCTACGTACCCCTATGAGAGTCTCATTTTTCATTTAATTCCCAAGTTTCTTTAAGTGTGAAATACAAACTACCAGAAGAAATTCGTGAGTTGGGAAGAAGGTTGGGAGTCGTCTTGGTCGTGAGATGGAGAGTGAATGTGCCTACCCTCGTACGTTGTTATCACCATCCTCGGATCATCTGCTAGTCGTTCCACGCGTTTCTTCACACGACAGTTATCTTGTGTGCACCTGTAGTAGCTCCTGCATTAATGCATATAATTCTTGATTTACTTTTAAATATTGAATTTTGATGTCAATTAGTATGACTTGGGGTGAGCTCAAAGGCAAATGGAGATGCTACATATATGTGTATGTATATATATATATACCCCATGTGTACATTATTACTAAGATTGAAAATGGATGGCTACAAGGCAGATCGACAACGGATAAATGTGGTAGACCACATTGGAAAAAACATCATGGCTTTACCTAGTACAAGAAATTAAGAGAGAGATTGCAATGAAGTGCAAACTGGCAATTGCTGGATCCATGATAAAAAACAGTAAGCTTTTTGGGACAAAGTGGGCTCTCTTGGGCATATCCCTAGTATGTAATGCACACTTTGGTAATTGAGAGAGAGAGAATTTTAGATCGTAATCATTTGGTAATAAAAAGTTGGATTTACTTTTTAAACCTAAAGCCAAATCATGAAAATGAAAAAAAGGGTATCTCCATAGATAGATACCATTTCGCATTATACATCACGAATGGAGATGGATTTAATTATATGATGATCAGCATTAATTACTATTGTTAATTGATACTATATATTCCTTTTTTCATAACTAGGGTTTTTGCATCAATGAAGAAAGGATTGTGCACTAATAATGTGCCAATTATTAATTATTATGTATATATGTATGATTAAGAATTATACATCATTGAAATTAATCTGCAATTATAGCATTTTCCCTTTCTTAAAGGGAATTATTCATGATTATGAAGAATCAAAATTCAAAACTACTTCAATTGATTGGACTTTTATCAAGAACATATCATTGCTCTTGCATGAAATTCATGTTTGAGTTATTAAATTTAGAATATGGGGGAAAAAAAAGCAAGAATATGAAAACCTTAATTGAAACCCAAAAAAAAAAAAAAAATTTCAGAAATTGATTACCTAGGATGTTGTGTGTTCTTGACAACTTTCTGTCCATATTTTCTCCATTTGTAACCATCATCAAGAACATCAACATCACTCATGGTTTTGAAGCAAAACCTGGGCTCTCTCACCTTCCTTCTGGCCTTGATCTTCTTCATCTTGGTCGCCGATACGCCCAGGTGGTGACCATCCCCTCCACCTCTCTTCATGCTCATGCAATCACTCAGCTCACCCCATGCCCTAAAACCAACATGAATCCATTATTATTTTTTTTTCAAAAAAAAAGCTGCAAATTAAATGTGTGTTTACCAGTAATTTGAAGCTGATCTTTGCAAAGAGAGAAGCTGGGGTAGGGCGGAGAAGTGAGAGGTGAAATGATCTTCCTTTTGCTTGGTGAGTATGGTGTGATCAGAGAAGGCTGTAAGAGATGAATCTAGGGTTTTGATGGGGTGGTTGAACCCTAGAGGAGGAGATGAAGACGACGAGGAGAGATTTGTGTGCAGAAAAGGGAAAATCCCCAGCTGTGATGACATTATCATATCTTGTTGCTCTTCAAACAAGCTCTGATTCATCATGGCTTGAGCTGCAGAAGACATTATCTCTCTCACTTAGTGTCTCTGAGAGAGAGAGTAAGTGAGGTTTTCTGAAGAATATATCTGGTAGCTAGCAGCTACCTTTTTTTTTTTTGTGAAGAAAGATATATTGCAGTTTTATATATGCTAGTGATGCAGGTTTGGAGAATTGGAAAGGGCTTCTATCAAACCATCTGGTGTGTATATATATGTGGAAAAAATATTTATTAAAAAGGAAAAAAAAAAACTCTGCAGAAAGTAACTCAATACTAATAATGTCCCCATCCACCACTAGATCCTCCGTTACCAATATCATATAGATTAATGATTCAGATAAAAATTTAATCGCAATTTTATGATTTTTTGTGATGCATTTCACACTTAAAATCTATAGTATTTTTTTTTGTTCTATATATTATGTTTAGACAAATTACTGTTATTTTTATTCCAAATCTCCAGCTATCTCTCTACATATATGAATCTAAGCAGTCTGTGCCCACAAACTATATAATAAGGATTAAGGAGGCCTCTGAAAGCTGTGTCAGATGACACTTTTTGGCTAAAGTTAATCATCACCACATTTTTCAACTTTCAATTAATTTATTTGTATTCATGAATAAATGCTCAAGAACTAAATAAAATTTGTATTCTATTTCCACCCATTAGGCAAAAAAATAAAAATAAAAATGGAGTGAGTATGTGTAAAAGAGGGTAAGGTGGTCAGCTAAAAAGTTGAAAAGGATTAACTTATTTTGAAAATGCATGTCCCTATATTGTTCTCAAATACTTAGGGGGCGTTTGGTTGATGGGTTTCGGAATGAGGGAATGGAATGATTCCGAAACACACTGTTTGGTTAAAGGGTATGGGAATGAAAAAATGGGAATCATTCCCAAATACTTGGGAATCACCAAAACCCTCCAAAATGGTGGGTTTCATTTTCATTCCCATATATCATTACCAAATTTATTTATTTCATATTATTTTATAATTATTTTCTTATTTATTTATTTTTAAAATATTAATCTAAAATATTTTGATAATAATATTATATATTATTCTTTTTAATATATTAATATAATAATATTATTATATTAATTATTTATTTTTATCTTAATTTTATATTTTATAAAATAAATAAGAATATAAATATATGATTTATTTATTTTAATATGATTATATTTTCTTAATTTTTTATTATTAAATTAATCATTTATTTATTATTTTTTAATAAATTTTATTTATAATTATTTTATGATTTATTTACTTTTTCTTTTTTTTAATGTTTTGATAATTATATTATTTATAATAGTATATGTTATTATTATTATGTATTATTCTTTTTAATATATTATAATAATATTATTATTATTATAAAATCAATCATTTATTTTGTATCTTAATTTTATATTTTATAAAATAAATAAGAAGATAAATAGATTATTTATTTGTTTTAATATGATTTTATTTTGTTATTTTTTATTGTTAAATTAATTATTATTTGTATAACAATTTAATTATATTATAAACCTATAAACTCAAAAAATAAATCATTAGAATTGAAAAATGATTCCAAAACCCATCTAGTAAACCAAACATCAGAATTGAGAATGATTCTCAAAAATTAAACCCATACCCATTCCCTCTACTATCAAACTCATACCCATAGTGATTCCTGACTGTTAAACCAAACGCCCCCTTAATTTAAGAAAAATAATAATCTAATTATTTGTACTTATAATATAATATTTACTTTATTATTATAGGTTAGAACTATTAGCCTACATAAAAGCTTTTTTGTAATATAATATATTATATTATATTAATTGAGTATATAATTAAAAATTCACATATTTTTTTAAAAAATTAGAATGTGGTAATGCATGTACTGTTTACTGATCTTAACAAAATCATATAACTGAGAATTATATATATATATAAAAAACCTAAAAATGGGATATGGCCAATCTCCCCTAACTTGTTGATTTCTCTAAGGTCCCAACTTGTTATTTATTTTATAAAAGTATATGAGTATATAAATTAATAATTAGCTATTAAACAATGTGTAGGGATTAGAAATTGTTCACATTTGGATAATGGAGATATTAATGAAAAATATGTTGTTCTTTTTATAAATTTTGCCAACTTTGAAAATCATTTCAACTGAACTATAAAAAAATATTTGAAATTATTCTTTTCAATAGTGAAAAGTTCGTCCGTGACAAAGTCTCACACGAGTAAAAACTTTACCCTTGAGTGAAAAAAATAGTTTCTACAGAAATATCACACTGATATTAATTTCAATCTATCCTTTTCTCATTTCGATTAGGAAAAGAATTGTGTTACATTGAAATCATCACAAATGTATGGCTGGGATTAATTACTGAGTATCTGCATTTTGACATGGGTGGAATATTCATGTCCCATAAGGTCAAAAATAAAATAAAAATTATAATAGACACAAAAAACAAAAACAAAAGGAATGTTGTAGGATTTCATGAGGCTTAGTTGTCTAACATTATTCTTTAACTTTGTTTGCTTCTGCAAATGGACTGTCAACTTTTTTTTTTTTTAGCTGTGGGCTGCACATGATTCACAGAAATGCACTCATTTTGTGATCTTTTGTGGATCCTATGGCAATAGTATCTCCTACAATTTTTATCATTTTAAAACAAATTCTACAATATTATATAATTTCATCTGATCAAGAAATGTGCACATTCAAGAATGTTCTTTTAATGCGGCTTAGTGGGATGAATCGATTAAAATTCTTTCTTTTAGGAATATGTAGTTACCAATTATGTAAGAGTTATAGAGATAATTCTATTAATTGAGTCATACACAGTAGTAACTAATTAAACATTTTGGAAATCATGTGATGCATGAAATGATTGCATACTATGTGTAAATCAATCTTCATATCTATTGTTTTGGAGGGGTGCTCTCACTTTTGATCATGAGAAGTTTGATATTTGTAATCTCTATAAAAATCTTGGTGAATATTTACATATGAAAGCATTGTTACTTCTTTCCCTGATAAATAATACTTTTTCTTCACACTTACTGATTCACACTTTGCTTTTTGAAATAATTTAAAAAATACACACAATTTTCGATCTGAAAATAAATTATTATTTTCTCTAGTTGCATAAAATCTATGATAAGCAATTAAATTGTGTAATTCGTTGTTTTCAAATTATGAAAATAATATAGAAATAACCAAGATTGAATATCTTGTGAGATCTAAAATGACTTATGAAAATCTTTTTAATTGTTGACTTTAGAAATATCCTCTCTTTTCAAAAAATAAATAAATAATAATAATAAGGGGTAGAGATGTCAAACGGGCCAACCCGCCGGGTTCCGGGCCAACCCTATCGGGTTGTGGATTAATCGGTCCGGGCTAAACGGGCTGTAACTTTTGTCGGTTTGAAAATTCTCAACCCTAACCCTAACCCGTCGGTTATCGGGCTGGCCCGTCGGGCCACCTAAACTACGATTTTTTTAATTTTTTTATTAAGCTTAAATATCTATTATTTTATTAATATAATTAATTATATATATATATAAGTAATTATTTTTATGATTGAATACTAACATAAAATGTTGTTTATTAAGACATTAGATAAATTAAATAATCATATATTTTAATTGTATAACTCCAATAATATTATATTAAATAAATAAATTAAATATATTAATTACAAAATAATATTGCAATAAATAATAATAATAATAATAATAATAATAATAATTTATTTATATCATAAAAATTTGATGAGGTTTCATAATTATGTTAAATAGTTTGCTATGACATAAAGTAAACTATAATAAGTATTTATTTAACATGATAGAGTTTTACTAAATAATTTTATAAGTTTGTGAATCTAAAAAATTCTAAGAATTTAATTTATTTAAAATAATAATTAATATTTTAGAAATCAATTATTTCTTAAATATTCTTTTAAATTATTTATTTAAAAAATAATATTTCTTAGTAGTAAAAATATAGGTATATCATTTGTGTAACATAAAATTTATTTAAATACTTCCATCTAAATATAAAATAAGTATAGTATAAAATAATTGATATTTATTTTTCCAAGATTTAATAATTTAATTATATTAAAATATTTTAATATTTTTTTAAAAAATGGAGTGGCCCGTCGGGCCAACCCGTAGCCCGGCGGGTCCAGCCCGTTTAACCCGCAACCCTTTTAACCCGAACCATTTAGCCCGGTTTCTTATCGATTAAGAAATTTTTAACCCTAACCCGGTGTTTAGCTCGGGTTATTCGGGCCAACCCGTCGGTCCCGGGCTAAATTGACATCCCTAATAAGGGGAGGTGCGGATGAATTTAGGGTTTTTAATCTATAACTAGGGTTTCCCTTCATTGTTTTATTTTATTTTTTTTTTTTTTTTTGCCTCCAAGAAAAAACAAAAGAAAAAGAAAAAATGGGGGGCAATGATGATGAAAATCTGTGCATCATGAGCAGTGAAGATATGATTGAGAATATTGATGGTAGGAGGGGCCTATTTGACTTTTTGCAATGAAAAAGCTTCTTACCTTTCTATCCTTTTCCAACCCCACTTCTACCCACCATTTTTCCCAAGTTCCAAACCACCCTATTATATTGCTATCAATTGCATACATTAATATATATAGAGATTAAATGAATATGATCCATTAAATCTCAGTAAATCAATGATTACTATACAACCAAGTAGTAATTGTAATAAATCAAGTATCATATTAATCAAGCAACAACTAAAACATAATCAAACAATTGTTTGATTGTGTTTTAATTGTTGCTTGATTATATATCAACCATTGATTTATTTAGATCTAATTGATAAGATTCATTTTCTTTCTTATTGGATAATTTTTTTTACATGATCCCTTCTCTCTCTCTATATATATATATATATATATAATCCAATGTCAAAATTAAAATTTATACTAATTAAGTATGAATCTCAGTCTTTGAATTAATAGTATCAGCAATTAAGATAAAAAAATATTAGTGGTTAAAAAATAAAAAATAATTATCGTTATACTTAATTACTTTATAAGTTATGTCTAAGATCTTAAGTATGACTTAAGCAATTACGCATAAAAATTTGAATAAAACTTTAATCTTTTTCCTTATTTTTAAGAGGAATAATGTGGATTTATTTCTATTTAGCACAAACTTATTTTAAGCATTGAATTCTCTCTTAGCATGTATATAATTGTTTGAGCTCCAAATACTCTTGGTGGGTCATTTGTGTGTCCCATCTTGCACCACACTTGCCATTGATGAAGTAATTCTAATTCTCTCCTTCCACATCTATATTGTTACCTTTTTTTTTCAATAAAATATATTAGTTTAAAACTTAAATAATTTAAAAATGTCTCAATTTTAATATTTTTGTCATAAATAACGTATTTTTACTACTACACTCAAAGTTTGAGACATTTGATATTCAATTTTGAGTTTTGTTATCTGTAAATGTTAAATGTAATGAATTATGTATTCGATGGCCATATAAGGGTAACATATGATTTTAATTTGAACTTTATGTTTATTTTCAAGTCTATCTTTCCATTTTTAACTGATTTAGCGGCAACAATTAAAAGCCGTCCACCAAAATTTTTGGAATAGGACAATTAAAAAAATGAGATGTCGTATCAAAATAATGTTGCTTTGATATCTAAGATTTTAAATAAAATAAAGTAACAAAACAACGTGGGTTAACATCTTTCGCCGAATTTCTTTACTTTTTCACTTTATTTACCCTATAAAATAATGTTACTTTGATATTATTATACAATTTCCCATTGAGTTCATAAATTTTCATATTCACAAGGTTGTACTATATAAATATTAGTATTGCAACCACGTGATGCGTGAAAATTTTAATTATTTGGATTAAAATAATGTTAAATTTGATAGTTTTATGAACAATATGAGTTTTTAACATATCCAAAATCATTAATATATGATAACTTTTGAGGTCCAAAATTGATTTAGCCTTAGAACGAATCAAACATAGCCCATCACGGTGGTTTGTGCCAAGATTATGCATTCGTTCGAAGCAGCCAACGAAGTCCCTTATCTCTAGATATAATAAGTTTGCCACAGAAGTATTCCTATGCTGCTTTTCCTGAAACACTAACGACCCCCGAAGAACCACATACAATGACTACCAATCTGCTTCGAAGTACTAAGCACACTCCTTCGTACGATGGCCAACTTGGCCCACGTCGAAGGGTCCAATAAGGCAGCCGAAAGTCGTCATCCCGCATTGTAGAATACGAAGCTACCTTATAAGAGAAAATGTCCCGCTCCTACGTCAGATCATAATACAACAAATATAGGAGCATCTTTATTCTCACCCATAGCTCAATTGTTGATTCCTTCCACCCAGTGCATCCTATTATCCTAACACAACATACGCAATCATGAATTTCTACTGTCATTTACCACAAATGCACTGGTCCCACGACTCTAGTCAAGTGTGTTCATTCTAAAACCGGTGGTAGCATGGTGTCAGAACGGGGCAAGACTACTTTGGTGGATATAAAAGATACCGTATTTACTAAAGAAATTGGGGGAAAAGGGAAAAAGGTTTTTGACTTAAATTCCGCGAGTTCTAGAAGGAAACTCAACATTTTCGTTTTCAGCATGATGTGTTTTCTTACTCTCGATTGATGTCTTTCGTGAGAGAATAGTCTATCGCTAACTGAAGAATCCATGAAACAAAATAAATTTATTGTTCGAAGATTCACATACAAAATTAGAAAATTATTTTATAATTTATCAGTCTGTGATAACTGCTAGAAACTAAGTTTTAGTTTCTCTCCTAATTTGATGTTTTGATATGTCAAAAATTACTTTAATACTAAGTTTCTAGAGTCTTGAATGTAATCCGTGTATAGGATTATTTATGTTGTAATAGATTAGAAACTTAGGTGCTGAAGGCCGAGCGAAGAAACTTAGTTTCACTAAGTATGGCTATGGCCTATACTAACCTTGGGAAGTCAGTATAGAGGTTACAATACTGACTCGAGGAAGTCAGTATAAGAGATGCCCATACTGATTTTAAAATGTTACTATGGAGGCTTTTATTTCAAAAGCACGAGGAACACAAGGCGAATCGAAGTCAGACTTAAAGGCGAATAAATACTAAGTAAAAGTCAGTATGAGGAAGTCTCATACTTGGATTCCTCGGACTGAAGCTAACTCTGACAAGAGCCGGTAGGAAGTACAATGCAAGGACAATTTTTCAGAGCAGAGCAGACCTATGAGAATGACTGTGATTGGATGGTTCAATCTATGTCTCTAACGACTTGAATTATGTGTCTAACGGACATAATTCAAAGTGTCGACCAAGGCTGCCTATAAATAGTTCAATATTTCGAATGAAGAACGCACCTGAATCACGTGAAAAGCTAAACTAACACTCTGCCAAACTTCCTACTCAAAGCTCTTTGATATTCTGTGTGCATAACATGAGACTTGAGTTTCCAACTCAAGTTAATCATTCCGCGCTAAGTGGTTTAAAGCACGAGGCTAAAGCTTAAAGCTGAAGCTACTTCTTGGTGAATATAACTTTTGAAATTATATTCACAGCAGTCATTATACTACTCTGGGATTTTGATTCTTACAGGAGTTTGACAACCATATTTAGTTCTGAGAAGAACAAGAAAACATCCAGCAAACAGGAAGAAGGCTGCGGGGTGCGTCCTCACTTCAACCTGAAGAAGTGCCTGCTTGCAAGGAGTTCCTAGACGAGTGACATCAGCAAACTGGAGGAAGAAGGTTTCTGATGGGCTGACCATATATCGTAAGGAGGCTTGTAACCTGAAACTTAGTGGACTCCCGATTAAGTTCGGAAGAGTGGACGTAGGATATTAAGTCCGAACCACTATAATATATTGTGTCATTTTACTCCCTTTATTTAAGTTTCCGTACTTAAGTTTATCAAACTTACTTTTAAACCTTCAATACTTAGCCAAGAATTGAAGTGTATATCGAGAAACTTACTTAACTCCTATCTGAGCTTAAACTTTCTTTCGTTAACCCGAAACTGAGTTCTAGTCAGTTTCGGAGAACAAGTGTAATTCAAACTTATTTTCGCTACAATTTATTTTACATTTCGGGACCAACAAGTGGTATCTTGCGCCAATGTTCTTATAGACCAAGGTTTTGTTGAGTTGCTTAGGACCATATCTATTTCCTTACAATTGTTTGTTTCTTGTGTTCAAGCTCAGGTTACACAAAGATGGCTCACATCACAAAGCTTCCAAAGTATTCCCCAGAAACCTTCAACATATGAAGAAAAGATCGTTGATCATGCTGAAGAATGTCCATCTTGAGATGGCAGAAGTCCTATCCAACAGAGCAATAAAGATTACGAAGGTTAATACTCAGCTCGGAGGAGTTGCTGGTCCAGAGATCGTTGATAAACCCTACGCTAAGTGGACCAACAAAGATAAAGTCTGTTCTCAGCTGGACACAGTCGCCATGGAGCTGATTCTCTAATCTCTACCAGAGCCTCTGGTTATAGAAGCTCTTGAGTATGATAATGCAAAACAGATATGGGATTTTCTTGGTACTTTGTGCCAACAAACAGACCAGATGAAGCACAACAAGCTTCAAGTATGCGTGGACAAGTACGAGTCCTTCCAGCTACTCCCTGGAGAGAACATTAAATCCATGGAGGCTCACTTCAATTCCATAGTATGCGAGCTAAAGAATCTTGGAAGAGAATACATAGTTGTTGATCTTTATGCAAAAATCCTCTCCAAGATGCATAAGGAGGACTGGTTCGTGAAAGTCACCAATTTAAAACAAAGAGACATATCCTAGATATCAACCAAGGATGTGTTCGCCAAGCTCCAAGCCCACGAGTGAGAGATTCAACCCGATGAAGATGTTGCCTTCTTCGTCAAAAGAGATTTCAAGAGAAGGCCCAAAAAGCCTTACCAAGTCGACAGACCAACCGGTCAGACTTCTATATCAAAGTCAGCACTATCAACTTCCTACCAGAAGAAGGAAGAGAGCTCAGTTTCTGAGCTTGAAGAACATATGAGGAAGCTGACTAAGCTTCTGGAAAAGACAAAGGCCAAGACCAAAGGTTCACAAGGCAGTGAACAAAAGTTCAGTGAGAGGCCTCCCAAAGAATGCTTCGAGTGCAATTCTCCAAGTCATCTCAAGTATGAATGCCCGCTAGTATCCAAGGAGGAGAGGGAGCGTCTCAAAATAATATTTGAGAAAAAAGCTTCAAGAGTCGTGG
The DNA here is from genome assembly GCA_026898455.1 of Plectranthus barbatus. NCBI lineage: Eukaryota > Viridiplantae > Streptophyta > Magnoliopsida > Lamiales > Lamiaceae > Plectranthus > Plectranthus barbatus. Next base: position 88,671 of record JAPKLW010000923.1, on the reverse strand, counting down.
CAAAGGCCATGCTATACAGAACTGAGGTTCCGGACATCCCGAATAATGATGATGGATATTATATATCCGGAGATGAAGATGATGAAGAAGCACTTCTAGTCTTCATGGACAAACTTAGAGATGAAGCTTCAAACTCTGAAGATGAAGAATCAGAAATTGAGTCACCAAACTTGGGGTAACTATCTCTAACTCAATTTCAATTTTCGTCACATGTATGAAAGACGACACTGAATCTAATTGCTCGGATTCAGAGGATGTCACTCTTGAAGTTTTAAATAAATAGTTTTCAAAGTTTTATAAATTAAAAAAATGTCTTGGTAGGAGAAAATGACTCATTGACCAAGGAAATTGAAGGATCAAGGTCAATTAGTGAGGATTTGACCAAAATTAGAGAGGAGCATTCCGTTGTACTTGAAAATTTTTAAAATATTTCAAAAGCTGATTTGTTCTCTATATTTGAGTTCCAGCAAAGTTGTTGAGGCCTTGTATAATCAAAGAGATCCCTCTGACAAATCAGACTTAGGTTTTAATGAGGACAGTACTAGCAATTAAACATCAACTTCTGAAACTAAAAATCCAAATGATCATCATTTTAAAGAAGATTCTGGTTTAGAAGTTAAGTTGTTGGGTAAAGGAGTTGTCAGCTCTACAAGAACTCCAAATTGGCTAATCAAGGCAAGGGACAAAAGCCAGTTTCAAAACTGAGCTCAGTCCTCAAGCTTAAAAGTAATCTATATATATAATAAAAGGCAAAACCCCTAACAAAAGAACATACCAAAAATAATCACGTAGTATATAAGGTAATTAATAGTAAATATGGTAAGCATGTAATTACAATATTACAAAGTTATTTTATTGGATATACATAAAAAAAAAATTAATACTAATTATAAATGATTATTAATATTGCTCATATATTTGTTGGATA
>JAPKLW010000923.1:59373-87343 GCA_026898455.1 Plectranthus barbatus | reverse complement strand
TATATATCATATGAGAATAGATGTTAATGTAAGAAATGAGAATAAATCTGAGCCATTGATTGCACAAGATTGCGATCAAGCTTTAATAATTTTTCGTTTTTATTTTATCATCCGCGTACTTCATTATTACATATTTAAGGGTATCCTTGTAAGTTAACCTGTTTTAATTATGGTATCTCCCTCAAATAAATGATTTTTTTTTTTGGTTTCCTTAGATGAAGTATAACTTCGAATAACAGATATTTTTTTGAATTTAATGAAGTAGATTAGAGATAAAAATGAAGTATATAGTAGATAAAATGAACACAAGTGAAGTTAATTCATTGTTCGTAATGACTATGTTGTCCTTTAATGAAGTAAAAAGAGGATAAAATGTCACGTTTTTTGTTGAAGCTCTTATTTAATCTGGATCGTTGATGTTGTTAAATCTATGGACGAGATTTATTCTCATTTCTCATGATAAGGATTATTATCACCAGGTCAGCTCCTATATATATATATATATATATATATATATATATATATTATATTTAAAAATTATAAAATATTGATTTCATAAAATTATATTGAGCTCCCACAAGATTCAAATTCTGCCTCCTGCGTTGTCTTTATGAGTTGCTTCATTTACTAAGTAATTGTAATTGTGATGAGATGGACAAGGATGGGTCAATCAAAAGTTTCATGTGATTAACAACGAAAGCTTAATAGATACATTGTATCATCCCCTTCTTCCCAATGACATTAATTAGCAGCTGTCACAAATCAATGCATGTAATTAATCCTCAACTTTGAGCGTACGTGTCTACATATAATAAGTCATAGCGTTCGAGTTATATTAAAAATCTTTTTCAGTGAAATTTAAATAATACACTTTAGTTAACATTTTATGCAATTGATCTTGCATAAGCTCAGGTTTTTTACAGACTATCTCCCAAAGCATTATATAGTTAAAAGGGGGTGTTAGTTCCTTATTCGAGTGCAGTGGTGAAAGCACTCTATCTATGACTAATAAATTATGAGTTCAAGCTTCTACGGGAATATGTAGGATGTGTGTATGTTTAAATTAATTTAGGGATGTTAAGGTTTTACAATTTTAGAATGAGTGAATATTGATTAATATTATAAATCTTGTGCATTTTAAAAAACACAAAATAAACAAATTATTTTTTTATTTAAATTATATTAAATTACCAACATTCCATTTCATTCTACATATGACAAATGTACTATTTAATTTTTATACATATTTTCTCAAAAAAAATATATATACTTTTTAAAAAAAAAGAAATATTGTACCAATGTTAGGAAATATCCATACTAAATTTATTGTTATGTTTTCATGTGTCAATCAATATATAAAAACAACCAGTTTGGAATATCTCTAGATTAGCTCTTGTTTGTACAAAACATACAATATCATGTATAGGATGCCAATTGAATTATAATAGAGTCAACAATAACAAACGGGTTGTGTATAGATCGTAAGGAGGCTTGATTTACTTAGTAATTTATCCAGCCCTAGGGTCTGAAGAGTGGATGTAGGATTTTAAGATCCGAACCACTATAAAATATCTTGTGTTCTTTACTGCTTTCATTTATATTTCTGTCATGTTTTAGTTTTGCAAACTGACTTTCATAACCTTCAATACTTGTCCAAGTATTGAAGCGTGTATACTGTGAAACTTAAGTAACAATGCCAGACCTAAGCTTAACTTTTATCAAGTATCATGAACTAAGTTCAATCGGTTTAGGAGAACAAATGCAAGTTTAATATATTTATACTTCCGCTGCACATATCTGTACTCTGTTTCGGGACCAACAAGACTCAACACTATCTAACTCTTGAAGTATATTTGGAACTTGAACTTAATTTGAATCTAGCTAAAGATAAGTTTTGAGGGACACAAACTGATGAATAATACCCATATTGTGAGTGCAAATTTCCTTATAAAATTTTTGCGTATATTAAAACTATAATATCGAACCAACAACCAATCAATCATTTTTATATGTAAACATCCAAATATATCTTTGAACAATGCATATCTAGATCGAAACTGATTTTTGTTTTTAAAATTCTGAAATTTTGGGTTTAGAAATTAGCAACAACTGCAATATAACTAACTATTGATTCATCACGTTAAATAAAGTGAAAGAGGTGCAAAATTACTTGATTAATTGCTAATGTACTCTTCTAATTACTGATTGCTTTTACACATGTACGCACTTAATTAATTAATTATATATCTTGATGAATGATTTTAGCTTAAACTGGTTAAACACCTAGAATTAGGTTATCCTATTATTACATATTGAACATTAAAGTTGTCAATAATGTTTTCTTCAAAAAATTCTTAATCATTAAATAACTTCAAGTTTAAGTTAATGATGGAGGAATATATGAAGAAAATAAACATGACCCTACCTCTACTCAACTTTATCTCTCTAAACAGTTCATAACTGAAAATTAGAATATATTGATTTATCTAATTATCGTAGTACATTCATACAATTTTCGAAGAAACAATATTTATACATTTAATAATTCTAATAATTAGAATCTGCAGGTTTATTGCAGATTTTAATGAAACATTTTATTAATTTTACAGTCATAACATAATTGTATAAATTTCTTGGTCCGAAAGATTTTAAATGATCATTTATTTGTAATTATTTTATAATATAACAATAAATTTGTGTATTATAATTGAAATGAGATCCTCATACTCCACTCCCTCTCCATTATCGAAATTTTTTTTATTTAATATTTTTTTTATAAATTTAATTCATTACAGTTTAAATTAATTTTAATTTATTGTGATTTATATTAATTTTAATTTAATATGATTATTAAATTAATGATTAATTCATAATTATAGCTTGTGCTTTCTTAAACTTTATCTTTGTTAATAAAAATCAATTAACCTATATAGTATCAGATTTAATTTTTATTTTCATAAAAATAATTAATAAAAGTAATAAATACCATGGTCGAATATTAAGTGAAGTACCATTACAAAGCTTATGTTAGAATTACAAAAATGAGAACAATATAAATATAATTACAAAATAAGAAAAATAAAATCGTACAATTAAATTAAATAATTAGGGTGGTGAGCGTAGAGATGCGTTTGCATGATGTAAGTAGTGTCTATTAAATAAATAGGTTTAGATTTAAAAATAAATAAATAAATAAATAGGTTTTTATATGTAGACGGTAGTAGAATGTTGGCAAACATGCATCATTTCATTTTTGTCTCTGCTCTCCCTAGGTGGCCAGTATCCATCATGTCTCCAACATTTCAAATTTTAATATTAATTAAATCTCATACTAAAATAAAATTTATATTATAACAAAATGAAGTATGAATATTCACATCAAATATATTTGTGTATAGGGATGTGATTCCAGTATATTAAATAAGAACCCATCTTGTTCGTAAAAAATATACTTCCTCCATTCTGATTATATAGTCTAGGTTATTATTTTAGAGTGTTTCAATTATATAGTCCAATTTCTATATTCGGTATTGTTTTTATATGGTCATTTACCATTACATCCCTGAATAATCTTGGAAAATGAGAATATTATTTGTAATATTATGAAAATGAGAGGTTAATTAATGTTTTAAATAAGGATAATGTTGGAAGTTTGTTTAAATATTAAATAATTTTTGTCAAACGTGCAAGATCAAACTGGACTATATAATCGGAACGGAGGGAGTAATTAATTACCATACGAGTCTAAGTTTGTAGCGTCGGACTGGAGCGTATTTTTCATTTGAATTTACTGCATCAAAGGTTAATTAAGTAGCAATACATTGATCTAAGATTGATCATGAGCTGAGTTGAGCCGAACATGGTCACATTTGCGCTTGAACTCGAAAAAAAAAAATCAAGGCTCGAGCTAGATTTTTGTTTTAATAAAAATTAATTTAGGAATAAAATTTAAACTAAATAAAGTTTGATAAAACTCGAACAGGCTCACGAGCCTATCAAATCTAAAATCATGCAGCTCGAACTCTACTCAATTAATCTTGAATTAATTTAGAGCCGATCTCGGCTCGACTCATATTCACTCTAAAATACCTCTAACCACAATATATATGAACATAAATATAGGATTGTATTAGACATGGTTAACTTTTTTTTTACACGGTAACTCTGCTTCAATTTAATTATTTTAAATCTTCTTTCTTACATCTATGAGTCTGACAGGAAAAGAAAAAAAAAAAAAAAAAACAGCCAAATATTTAAACCCTCTTTGTCTAACTCTTGTGCATAAAAATTTGCAACATATCACAAATACCAGTGTTGCAAGCTTTTAATAAAATAATGCATTACTTAAAAAACACATCACATACTTCATGCATAACCTTCCTAACAAATATAAAAGTAGCATAAATGCATTTTTTTTTTAAATTCCAAATTAATTAGTACAATAACCTATGGCTCTAAAAAAAATTTAGTATAGTTCCAAATGCAGATATGTGTCATTTTTTCAAATTCTTGAACCTTTTTTCTGGGACCAATAAAACGATATAATCTTTAAATAATTAAAGAAAATATGAAATGTATAAGCTTAAGTGCCTAAATATATTAGGAACTATGATAATCTTCTCGAATATATTATGAATTATATATATATTCTTAATGTTCAGATTCATGACAGTACTGAGTAAAAATCTAGTGATAGAAAACTGATGTTTGACAAAATTTCAAACAAAACAGACGAGTTTTTAAGGGTGGGAGCAACTTTTTAAGAGGTTTACATAGCTTTGTTTATAAAATTTAATTTGAGTATGAGTACCCACCTTGGCAGATGCGAAAAATACATAGATGGTGAGAAAAAATAACTTGAACAATTAATTGTTATAGATAATATTAGTTAAATTGATTGTTTTTTTATCTGACCAAATGATAATTATTTGAAGTAATGAAAGGAAAAATCCCTCCTCCATTTAAATTTGTATCTCTATAACAAAATACTGAAAAATAAAATTTTAAAATATTATTTTAAAAAAAAAAATTGTAACCTTCTCGTTCTTTCAAGATAATGACAGATTTAAAATATGCTTGTTTTTTTAATATAAACTTTTTCCTACATTACTCATTTATTAAAAATAAATAAATAAATAACCATGATGGATTGAAATTTCAGAGTTTCTTAATTCTGACTTTCACACTCGGGCTCAATAATAGCACAACGCTACACTTTATAATTGCTTTAGAAAGGCCCATTTCCGGTATTTGGCGCTCACAAATAAAAACAATTTGAAAAGTGGGTGTGTACGAGACATTTGAGTGCATTCCGTTCATAATTTATTTGTAAACTACGTTCGGAATGCACATTTCGTTCATGATATGTTTTATATAAAATATATTATGTTCGAAATGTGTATTCCGAATTGAAACTAAATAATCTCTTATAAATGTAAATGATGTGTTTAAGTATGAACATTTCATTTTGAATGTGCGTAATGTAAAATGCAATATTATGCTCGAAATGTATCATTATTTCTTTTTTTAAAAAAAATCATCTCACACAAGTTTTTGTCTTTAAAATAGGAAAATATACGAAAATTTAATTTATAGTATTTCTTTTTGGAGATCACTGGAAGAGCCTATGAAAAGCCTAGCACAAATTGTGATAAGGATGTTGTTAGGCGAAGTTGGTTCACTTTCAGAACTTAGTGCCAAAAAGTTTGTTGTGATGATGGCGGTTGATGATCAAGTCTGTGGATATTGGGCGCAGTTCATCTATACCAAGTGGCTGGCGCACGTCTACAAGAACAAGAATATCAAGACGGAGCATACGTTCACCCGGGATGTGGGTATTGGATTCAAGATCAGCCATTTTCTTGAAAGCATCATACCCCAAGGGAAGCGCTGTCATGGTGAAGATCTGATTCATACCGACTACATACCGCCAACCAAGAAGCAACAACCCCCAAAGAACTTCAAAGAGCCACTTATTCCAAAAGGGAATAGCAATGTTGACCTCGAAGAACCGGTTTCTGATGAGGAATAGGGAAGAGGCATTCAGCCAACTGCTATACCACTCACAGAGGAGGAAATTAAAGCAGAACAAAGGCAAGCAGACCGGGATGCTTTGCTCAAGGAATATGAAAGTCTGGTAGACATCACGCTGTTGGATCCCTCCATGCCACCCGTTGTGAAGAAAAAGCGCACGCAGAAGAGCCCTCAGCAGAGGAGGAGAAAGCTAGCAGATGATGGAGAAAGTAAAGAAAAGAGGAAAGAGTGATCGTTTTCAAGGATCAACAGTCCAGATCACCGTCCCGGTAGTAGACACATCATTACCAATTCCAGACGTCACCAAGGATATAGATGAAGTGCCTATCGAGTCAGCCTCCAAAGACACGAAGAGAAAGCTAGAGTTCTCTGGAGAATAGCAGGCATGGAAGAAGAGGCGACAGGAGAAAGCCTTAAAGAATGCACGTGAGCAGAAGGAATTCGACAAATCTATGTTGAAGATGACTCTCGAGCAAAAGGATGCTAATTTTGAGCGAGTCAAAGCTGCTTACGATGAGCGCGATGCCAAGATACAAGTCGGTGATCAACCTGGACGCATCACCAAGAAGGATATTGAGAAGGCACAAATTGCAAAAAGTCAGTCATGCCGAAGAAAGGATTGTTAATCCAGATGCTATGACGGATGCTGAATTTGGCAAATGGCAAAGGAAATGAGCATTCAGGGATTTACAAGAAGTGGTGCCAGGTAGATTCGAAGAATCGATGATGCAGCTGACTCCTGCTCAAGGAGGAAGGAGTTCTGCCACTCTGACTGTCCAGCCCGTCACTACACAAGGGGGAAGTGATGGTGCTGATGTTCATGCTGAAAAGGTTGTTCAACAGGCTGCTATGCTAGGAGGTAGCAGTATTGTGAAATGAAGTGTGAAACAGACTGCTGTGTAAGGAGGAAGCAGTTCTTTTGTTGAAAAGGTAGTTGAGGGTGTGAACAACTGGCTGTGCAAGGAGGAAGCCAGGTTGTTACAATTTTAGCAGAAAGTGATTTGGTGCAAGAGGAGAGTCGGATCTCTGCTAAGGAAAAAGAGGACAAGGCAGTAGAGAAGGAGAATGCTGACCTTGAAATGATGATAAATGAAGGTAAAACAACTGCTGAGGTAGTTCAACAAATGGTTGGTCAACAACCAGACTCTACAGCTGAAAGGGATGCTGCTGGGAAGGAAAATGCTGAGAAGGAAGCCATGGAGAATGAAGCCAATACCTCACTCAATGCTGAGACCCGCGTGAGACTGCAGGTCAACCTTAGTGCAAGCGTGAGAGCACACAATGAGCAATGTCTACAAGCTCTGGGATTGGATCCAGCTACTGTTCTATGATGGAAACCAGGAGCAGAAAATCCCTTTGTGTTGCACAAGACCATCAATATGCTGTGACAGAGGAAAATTCTGATTCCTAGCTCTCCCGAAGTCTCAGATATCTCGTTTAGTGACATCCCGAGTGATGATGAAGTGGAAATGATAGGGAGTGCAGAAGCTTCCAAGGGGGTCTTAATGCTTGCTGAAGGTAACTCAGTTCTCAGAGTTGAGACGTTGAGAGTACCAATGGAAGGATAACCTGACCAAAGGTTTAAGGCGAAAAAGGATTGCTAAATGGTGCCCTCCAGTCACTGTGAAGGGTGAGAAGAATGATGACCTCATCTTATGGGCAAAAGAAATTTGTGTATTCATTGAAGCCCAGGTTGCTGATGATCTTGAGACCACCTATGACGCTGAATTCTTAGATGAGTCTTCCGATCTTGAATGACTGAAGATAGAGTTCCAGAGGTGGAGATTCTTTGATTACGCCACCCACGAACTACATTATGAAGACCGAGCAATCATGATGACACGGATGGGTCTGACTTACTGGAAAAGTGAAGAAGAATGGGTAGATGACTAGATGGATCAAACATCCAAGCGGCAGTATTCTGAGAAGCTAGTAACTGCCAGGCTGTAAAAAATCAAGGCGCACAAAGCCATCAGTAGAGATCGCTCACTCCCGGCCTATGAATACGCCATTTCCAACTCATCCCCGTTCACTCATGAATTTAAATCCCTAGCAACAAGACGACAAATGACAACAAATGCTGAGTTGCAAGCCAGACTAGCCGAAGAGAAAGCCGCACAGAAGAAAGCAAAGAATCACTAGAAGATGATGAAGTTTAAGGAGCGGATACTCACGACATTGGCCAATATCTCCTCTCAAGTAGATAGCTTTAGGCCTTCGTCTCCAGTTGCTGAAGAAGAAAATCATGTTCAAGAAGATGAACCGGTCACATCAGAAGTGTTGATCCGACTGCTACTCCATCTCAGGCGCTGACAATCACTGCTGACATCCCTACCACCTCCAACCAAATGGTGATATCCATGGAGCCCCCAGTCTTGACAATTGAGCCATTGAGCTCCAGTACCCATAAGAGGGATCTCCAGAGATTCATTCATGTTGTGGTAGCAAGGAGAATTGGAGAGCAGGTTGTGCTGATCGTGCGAGCTGAAGTGCAAACCCAAGTGGCTGAGGCCAAAAATTTTATATTGTACCGTATACCGTACTGAAATTAATGGTATGAAAATTTTCATTCCGATACCGATATCGTACCGAAACTTTCAGTATACCAAAGTTCGATATACCAAAATCTCGGTATGATATAAAATGAATATCGTTACTGGCTTACTGCACCGATATTTTGGTATACCGTATCATACCGAAACTTTATGGTATACCTAACCTAATCATACTGAACCAAGATTTTATGATATATCGTACCGTACTGAACCATACCGTATCATACCAAAAATATTTATTTAAAAGCTGTAATTTTTATTTAATTATACATTTATAGCTCATATAAATCATTTCCATTCATAATTTAATACAACTATTAATATTTATCTAAAATATAAAATAAATTATAATTATTATATTTTTGGTACGGTATATAGACGATATATCTCGATATCTAGATTCTCATACCGTAACCGTACCGTTAATTTTCGGTACGGTATAATATCGTACCGTTAATAACGGTATATCAAGATTTCAGTATTTTTGATATTTTTTCGATACGACATGCACAATATATCGATATTTTGGTATTTTTTCCCACCCCTAACAAAGACGGCCAAAATATGGAGATCGACAATCAGAAAGAAGAGAGACCCGAAGAGTCTCTGCGCTTCGCATAAAAGGAAGAATGGAGATTGGCGAGCAAACCTTTTAGTCTAACGGATAAGATTCAAACAATCTTTTGAATATTCACCTATAAATAGGTGTCACCAAAGAGAGATTCAGAGGTTCGCGATAATTCTACAACAGATAAAACAAAAAAGATCTTATCACTCTCAATACATACGCGAACTCACATCCGAGCTTGTACTTGATAGAAGCTTTGTATAAGCTTTCATACTCGAAGCTCGAGACCTTTGAAGTTTATTCATAAGTTATCATTGGGATTCTTTCTATCATAGAAAGAATCTAGCAATCACCTTGCTCTGCAAGCGTGATTATCACGGGCTATTGCCAAAACACGGAAATATTTTGGGAAGAACTATAAAACTCCCAAGGTCGACGTACGAGGAGAAGAGAGGTTTGTACTCACTTTAAGGAGTGTCAAAGGTGCAGATTGAAGACCGAGGTGCTTGAAGGTGCGCGCTGACCAGACGGAGGAGCTGCTCAACGTTAGAGATCAATCTTGACCTTGTAATCAATCTATAGTGAATTTTCAGTCAGGGGGACTGAAGAGTGGACGTGGAACATTTGTTCGAACCACTATAAACCCCGTGTTCATTTACTGCTTTCATTTTGTTTGCATACTGTGTTGTTTAAAACTCAACACACCAAGTGTTGAAGTATAATCTGCAATAAATTTAACGAAAACTCGAGCTTAAACACATTTGATTAACACTTACTAAGTCATGACCTTGGCAAGATAAGTGCAAGATACTAGTAAAACTTTCGCTGCATATACAAGCACTCTAATTGGGGACCAAGAAGTGGTATAAGAGCGGTTGGTCTTTACATACTAGCTGCTTCTAAGTCGCTTAAGACCAGATCCATATTTTCCTTGCTTATTTATGTGTTTCTGTGTTTAGCTCAGGATAAGGACAATGGCAAACAACACGAAGTTGGGAAAGTTCACTCTAGAAACCTACTCCACCTGGAAGAAGAGGTCGCTGATCACGTTGATAAATATCCATCCCGAGATGAAGCAAGTGATCGAGAATGGACCAGTTAGAATCTTAAAGGTGAAGACTCGAATCGGCAAAGATGTTTAAGGACCATAAGAAATGGTGGACAAGTCATACGCAGAGTGGACCCAGGAAGTTCGAATTCGTGGTCAACTAGACTACGTAGCCATGTATTTGATCTTAAATCTCTTTCAACGCCTCTAATGGCTGAAGTCTTGGAGTACAAGAATGCCAAAGAAATGTGGGATTTTCTTGGCACCTTGAGCAAAGAGACGAATCAAATGAAGAGAAATAAGCTACAACAATGCATGGACATGTACGAGTCGTTCCATATGATTCCTGGGGAAACCATTAAAGACATGGAAGCTAGATTCAACTCCATCGTAGCAGAATTAAAGAAGTTGGGAAGGACATACGAACTTCCTGACATGAACTCAAAGATCCTCTAAAAAGTTCCAAAAGAAGACTGGTTTGTCCAAGTGATAAACCTGAAGGAGAAAGATCTATCAACAATGAGCACAAAAGATGTGTTCGCCCAGTTGCAGGCACATGAACGGACATCATGCAAATCAACAAAATTGAAGTCATACGAACTACAGTATCTAGTGAAGATCCTAACGAGGACGCACCATTCTTCGTGAAGATAGACGCACATAAGTGAAAAACTAAGAGGTCGTTCCACTCAGACCGTCTAGCTCAATCCAGTCCAACGAAGGAGATCGCATCAACCAGTGGATCTCAAGCTAAAGAAGCGGAATGCTCAGTCAAACGAGATGGAGGAGCAAATGAAAAGATTACAAAAGTTGCTGCTGAAAGCTAACGGCAAGAAGGAAGTACCCCAGCAAAATCAACCAGCAGACGGTCGGACAACCAAGAAGGCGCCGAGAATGTGCTACGTGTGCAACTCTCTAGATCATCTAAAGTTCGAATGTCCTCGAGTAGATCCAGATGAAAGGGAGCGATTGAGAAAGCTCTTTGAGAAGCGCACATCAAATGTCGTTGCCAAATCTCTGTTGACCAGGACAGAAATACCAGACATTCCAGATCATGACGACGAAGGCTACTCATCAGAAGATGAAGATGATGTCCTCATGGTATTCATGGTCAACATTAATGACGATGGTGATGGAAGTTAGATAGCTTAGTTTAATTTTATTTCCTAGGATAATTACAAAAACTCAACGACTATTTCAAACTTAGATACAAAAGCAACACATCATTAACTAGTATTCTAGTAGACGAACTGAGAAGTATCCGGATTGATATTTTATTCTTGTACCGTCGATCAACACAAGTGGAATGATTCCTCAATGCCAAGTCAATCTCTCTACGGTGGTTGAGCTACAACACAACTTCCTCTCTACTCTTTCGATTTTCCAAGCTGCTCCTCTCTCTCTCTCGAGCTGATTTTTCTCTTTCTTTTGTAATGATGGTGGTGTGTTCTTTCTCACTCCCTCACCATTTTATACTCCTTTCCTTTTATTCTTTTTGCACTTTCCAGCCTTACCCTTGAGAAAATGTTGGAATTTTCTAAAGCTTTACTTTCCAGCTCATCAATAATGCCTCCTCTACAGGACAAAAGAACAAGCCTCATTCTTTTCGAACTGTTGGCTTCACTTTTTGACTAACTTGTTCAGTTCCGGTACTCCAGCATTGCTCTGCATGCTTCAGCACAAGCCGAGAAGAGTAGAAAATTCCTTGCATAAATATTTAGCTCCAAAATCAACACAAATAAAGCAATAAACATTGAAATTACCTGCTTAACTCTAATACGACACTAACAACTATAAACAAGACCAAATTAACATCTAATGAACTAAACATACGCGAAATACTCTCCAAAATTATCTAAAATCAAGAGAATATAACTCTTTTAAAAGAGTTATCAACTGTAAATAGAATCACCCTATTATATATTTATATTAGTTCCTCTCAAAAAATAATAAATAATTTATATATAATTTAAATTTAGAAAATTTGTTTTGATTGACTAATGCTCGGCTGAGTTAATAAATTTTGAAGTAATCAATTAAAAAATTCTGAAACTCGAATTAATAATAATTGAGCTAAACTTAAGAAAATTACTATTTAATTCAACTTCAGTTACATTCTATTAATAATAATCGTAGTGTGATCAATAAATATACTAACATTTCCTTGCACCATTTTTGTGTTGCCATGTCGTAATTCGTGTTTATATAATTATAATGCATGTTGATAGTAATTAAATATTTATATAGATATATTTTTCTTCCATATTTTATAAATTATAGTAACATAAATAAAAAAATGGCAAGTGATTCAGACTAAGCCGGACCACCAAAACCCGGTTTACTAAACCCTAACCACTAAAACCTTCACTTCCTCCCAACTTAAACAAGAAGCACAAAAACCAATCGTAATTCTCAAACCGCCAATTTTGCGTTCTAAATTCCTCTCCGCCGCCGGCCGCCGTCGGATTCCGTAAACCTTTCAGCTCCGTCGCAGAGAAGAGGGAATCGAGAGTTTAGGTAAACAATGAAGAAAAAGGTTGACGAACGAATAAGAACTCTAATTGAAAATGGGGTCAAAGCCCGTCATCGCTCCATGTTCGTCATTGTTGGTGATAAGTCACTCGACCAGGTATGTATGTAGTACACAGTCAACTGTCTGAGTTTCGCTAATCTGTGCGTGCGCGTGCTCGTGTTAGTTTTGTTTACTATTTCCCTGCAGAGCAGATTTTCTTATTTCATTTTTTTTTTCTGAAACAGATTGCAAATTTGCATTCCATGTTGGTTAAATCGGCGGTGAAGTCGCGGCAGAGTGTGTTGTGGTGCTACAAGGACAAGCTCGACCTTAGCAGGTTTTATGTTTTTATTTGATAAGTTGTTTAGGTGAAGGCTGCATTGTTTTCTATTATGATTTACGGGTGAGACTAAAGTTGCATCTCAGTTAGTCTTTATTTTTTATGTCAGTAATTGATAAAAGGAAAAGTTTTTTAAGTGGTAAGAATCATTAGATAGAATTAGTCCAATTGAGGAGAAAAGTTTAGGATATTTCTAGGGTGATTATTTGCTTAATTCCCGAGTATGAGCTATTAGCTTATGACAATTCTAATACAATGACAGTGACATGTTTATGCAGCTGTTTGATGATGTTTTAGCTTGTCAACCTATCTGCCGGCTACTTTAGGATTTTTTCTTTAATCTCTGGTGGACATTTATGCAATACTTCTAAACCTTTCTACCTAAAGGATTTCGTACTAGGTGCTGCCAAAATTAATACGTATTGGGCAGTTTGTATAATATTATTCTATATGATCAAAACCCTATGCGTGTACCTTATGAGTTGATCATATCTACTTGTTTTCAGTCATTTTGTGGAGTCTTTTGATATCAAAATGTATATATGTTACACTAATGCTTAACCGGGTCTAATAATTTTTTTCCATGCAGTCACAAAAAGAAGCGGGCAAAACAAGTGAAGAAGCTAATACAAAGGAGCTTGTTGGATACGGAAAAAGCTGATCAATTCTCACTTTTTCTTGAAACTTCTGGTATAACTTATTGCTTATACAAAGATTCTGAACGAATCCTTGGTAACACTTTTGGCATGTGTATACTGCAGGTATAATCTGAATTCCTCATTGTCATTTTAGCAAAAATATCAGCCAACTTATTGCTGTTTTCTATGCTAGGATTTTGAAGCTTTGACGCCTAATCTCCTAGCGAGAACAATTGAAACTGTTGAAGGTGGTGGATTGATAGTGTTGCTGCTTCGCTCTCTTTCCTCACTCACCAGTCTTTACACTATGGTTATGGTATTGTCGCAAATTCTACTTAAGTTTTTATGAGTATTTCACAAGATAAAATTATTCTGAGGACAAAGAAATGGAAATGAACAAAAAGGACTCAGCAAGAGGAATTTTTTTTGCTTTTTTCATGGACATGAACCCAACTTTTCTTTCTCTCTCATTTTAAAATTCTGTGTACTTGTATTTTAGTTTTGGCACTCACGAGACCTGATTGATCTCAGGACGTTCATGATAGATTCCGTACAGAATCACATTCTCGTGCTACTGGGCGCTTCAATGAGCGTTTCTTACTTTCACTTGCTGCATGCAAATCTTGCATTGTCATGGATGATGAACTCAACATTTTACCAATTTCTTCCCATATGAAATCAATCACACCGTTGCCAGTTCAAGAGGTACGTTTGCTGCTTTACAGAATCATGATAGCCTTAATAAAATAAAATATGAACAATCATGTACCATTTTTGTAGAAACTTTTTTATCGTAGATTTATCAAAAAAAAAAAAATTCCCATGAGGAATTTCCATTCAGCTCCATGATTCAGTGGCAAATGATCTGCCTGTACTTCCTGAATTAGGATTGTGTTTGGATGTTTGCATCAAATGCATTGCTAGTGTTAAAAAAACTTGCCACCCCTGAGAATTATTTGATTATATGCTTTTGGTTTTGAAAGGATTCTGAAGGACTCTCAGAAGCTGAAAGAGAACTGAAGAGTTTGAAGGAACAGCTGAATGATGATTTTCCTGTTGGTCCTCTAATTAGAAAATGTTGCACGATGGACCAGGTAATAATCATTTGGTTGTCACTATCAACTACCATGTCTTCAGTTTGCTTATTCAAATTCTCAATAGGGGAAAGCTGTTGTTGCATTCCTTGATGCAATTCTGGACAAGAACCTCAGAAGGACAGTAGCTTTACTAGCTGGTCGTGGTCGTGGGAAATCAGCTGCTCTTGGTCTGGCAATTGCTGGGGCTATCGCAGCAGGGTAGTGTGAGATTTAATATTGTATATTTGGTCGCCGTCTTCCTTGACTCATGCTACGTTTTTTTGAGAGCTTTCTATATGCTGACCCTGAAAATACTGTGATTGCAGATACTCCAATGTTTTTGTGACTGCACCAAGTCCTGAAAATTTGAAGACCCTGTTTGAATTTGTCTGCAAGGGATTTGAGATGCTTCAATACATGGTATGGCGCCTGACTCTTTGTTGCCTACTTAATAATTTAGTAGTTGCGGGATTTAATTATTCAGTATGGTTTATATGGAGATTGCATGCAAATGTATATGTGAGGAATACTAGTAATTTTTTTTTGTTGAGTTTGACATTCCTGCCATCATCCTTTATAGGAGCACTTGGATTATGATGTGGTGAAAAGTGTTAACCCTGATTTTAAGAAAGCAACCGTGCGGATCAATATTTACAGACAGCATAGGCAGACTATTCAGGTAATAGAAGTCGGGTTTTACAAGATTTGCCTAGCACTTTTACAGAACAAATATTGCTTGTATTTTTACTGCAGTATGCTTGTCTTTGGACTACATAAATTACATGATTCATGGCACTTTATTTTTCTCAGAACTAATTCTTCTTTTTGAAGATATGAAACTTTTTGTGTAAGATCACTTGCTACTATTATTCTCATTAAATGTGGCTTACATTAAAAGCTGGCTGTAATTTACTTATTTTTTTGGTCTATGGTATCATTTAATTTTTAACAGGAAATTGCAACATTACTACTTTTCCTGATGAAATTGCAGTACATACAGCCCCATGAACACGAAAAGCTCTCACAAGTAGAATTACTGGTTGTCGATGAAGCAGCAGCTATACCTTTGCCGGTTGTGAAGTCCTTGCTTGGTCCTTATCTAGTGTTCCTCTCATCAACAGTGAATGGGTATGACATATGTTGCTTACATAGTTTGTTTTTCCTTGAAAATAAGTAGCAGTTTCTGAAAGTAGTAAACTCTTACAGGAACTCCTGAACTCTATAATCGGATTTATTTCTCCTCTCTCGGTTCATCTTTTTTGAGCACTCAATCTAATGATGATAAACCAACTACTTAATACTTATATCAATGTTCTTTTTTTAAAGGTATGAGGGCACGGGAAGGTCTTTATCTCTAAAATTGCTGCAGCAACTTGAGCAGCAAGATCAGATATCAAGCAAAAATGGGGATACTGCTGTTTCAGGTCTTTCTACATCTCATTTTGCCTTGTATGTCTCTTTCATGAAATGAAAATTGTAATCATTTCCTCTTATTTTTTTGGCAGAATTGTTATTGTGATTAGTTACCTGTTTTGTTTGTTGTTTCATCTCAGTAGTTGGCTTAATTTATTTATGAATAGTATTCTGTCTTGCATACTGTGTTCTGTAAATTCAATTTCATTATGACGACTACTCATACTTTCTGGGATCTGCTGTAATTATGCTGGTGATTCTTCCCTGAGATTGGGATCATTTTCCAGAAGAGCAATTGCTCTACTGTAGTCTCTCTCTTCAGTAGCAGCTATAGCAGGATATTGTTCGAGCTTCCTAGGGAGGCATTGTGATCAGAGCTATTAGCTAATTCCTACACTGCAAAAACTTTATAGAGATGCAATTTATATTAATTCTAGTCTGTTGAAGATAATTTATAGGCCTGGCTGTGTATGTTTATTCCTGCATACTGTTGAAGTTTTGTATGTGAATTTGATTTGTGGAGTTGCATGCAATCTGAAAAAATGTGCAGAAATGACGATCAGGATTCAGTATTTAGTTCTAAATTGTCTGTCTTTGACACATATTTGATATTATTCTTAAAGAGAAATGTAGTCTTCTCTGTTTTGCTATATTATCTTATTGACTCCTACCCTTTTTATGCTCATTATGGTCGTCCAAGCAAGTGGTTGGCCTAATCAATGAACTTCACTTGTAGGCCGATTCAAAAAGATTGAGTTGAGTGAATCGATCAGATATGCCCCTGGTGATACAGTGGAATCCTGGCTTCATGCTTTGCTGTGTCTGGATGCAACAAATTCCATTCCTAGCATAAGCAGGTTTTATATATAACTCTTAGATGAGTGGAATTGGAAAAATGTCTTCTTTCTACTAAGCTAATTTCTTGTTTATCAGGCTACCTCCACCAAGTGAATGTGATTTGTACTATGTCAATCGAGACACACTTTTCTCCTATCACAGGGACAGTGAGTTATTTTTGCAGGTGAGCATACACAAACATAAGCATTCATAATTAATTTTCTTTTGGACATGATTTAATTTTTTGTGGTTGGTGTGCTGGTTTCTGATCTTGTTCAGAGGATGATGGCTCTCTATGTTGCTTCTCACTACAAGAATTCTCCAAATGACTTGCAGTTGATGGCTGATGCCCCTGCTCACCACCTATTTGTGCTACTTGGTAAAGACAATTGCATTAGTACATTTATTTACCATTATGACTACTATATTAAATTTACTCTTCACCCTACAGGTCCTGTTGATGAGTCAAAAAATCATCTTCCTGATATTCTGTGTGTAATTCAGGTATACCTTTCTATGTGTGATCTTATCTATTTCTTGTTATTTGCTTGCCCATTAAGTGATATATCTTATATCTGCATACTAACTTATTGTGATAGGTATTAATATCTTGCATAACTGTGCTTTACTCATTAGTTAAATAAATCATGAGGTTGTGTAAAATATATATCTGACTTCTTTAGTTGCAAAATCGTGGTTTGGTTGTAGACACCATTAAATAAACTTTGTGGGCATAATAAATGCTCTTTCATCTTGCGGTGTAGACATTTGTCAATGCATTTCCTGATTTAGTTAGTTCATGCTCTGCTGCAGGTTTTATGCTCACTTGTGATGCTCACTTCTTTTTGTAACTTGATTATTTTCTACTTCCGTTCTTTTTTTCCCCCTTCTAATTGTGTATATATTGTTAAGGCCCATATCTTACAGCCCACTCTAGCCCATATTGTTTTATATTCATAACCCATATTGTAACTCTAGATTAGATTTCATTTTGGATATTCAGTTTTATAACATATATATGTTCCTTCAAACATTTTTTCCCTTACCATGCTCCCAGTCTATATGCCCACCATGTCTTCTTCAGTTCTTCTATCTCAATTGAGACCACATGTTTCCTGATATGAAAAGGTGACTGATTGTTGATGTAGCAAGTTATTCTAGAATTGTAATCCTTGTAGAAATTTGTGTTGTTTTTAACCACGCACTAAATGGCTTGGCATCCTTTTTGTAGATATTTGTCTTTTTTTTTTTAATAATAATTTTATGTTCTATTTTGTTTTTTGCAATATTATTGGCATTCTTTTTTCTGCTTAGCAGTTCTGTAGAGTCAGAACTAACTAATGATTGCATTCATACTGAATTGGTGGTAATGTATTTTCTTGAACATGTGTAGATCTGCTTTGAGGGACAGATTTCTTGTAAATCTGCTCTTAGAAGCTTGAGTGATGGTCACCAGCCATTTGGAGACCAAATACCCTGGAAATTTTGCGAGCAGTTCCGCGACACTGTTTTCCCAAGTCTTTCAGGTGCTCGCATTGTACGCATTGCTACACATCCAAGTGCAATGAGGGTAATACTATCACCCCTTTTCATTAACTGCATGAATGGTATCTTTCGTTCTCCTCTGAAAATGTTCCAAATACTTGCAGCTTGGTTATGGTTCAGCTGCGGTTGAACTTTTATCAAGGTAAGCCATATTTTTCTCCCGATCTCATCTGGGTGTTTTTAAAATCTGCCCTAATATGACTAAATTAGTAAAATGAGCAAATGTGTCCGAGGTGTCATGCACCAGTCGCTTATGTGTAGGAGCATGTAACACGTTTGAGTTTAAAGCCTCCTGCAAGATTTCTTGATTGAAATGTAACACATTTATTCTTTCAAAAAGTTATCATGAATAGTTCATATTTTGTAAGCTCATGGGTTTTGGTGATGAAATTATTGTCAGCATGTTCCTCTTGGATTCAGAGAAAAGTATAAATGGCCATGGACCACCAACGCCACTATCATTTTAGCATATGCATTTACTTTTTTGTCCAGTGATGATACTCGTTTGGTACTAAATTGCTTCTTTAAGTTATTAGTCATTATTGTAGAAATGAAATTCAGACTTTTTTTCAGTGAATCAAATTTCATTTACTTGTTACTCTAGGTTGCAGACTCAGAGTGGGCAAGAAGGTCACATCTATATTCTTGTTTTATGCTTTAACTACCTGTATACATATTTTGAACAATTTAATGTGCGACATGGGATGGCTATAATGTTTACTCCTCATAGAAAGGGTGTTGGTTAAAAGATGTTTTGCAATTACAAATAATGATTATATATCGGGGAATTGCCAGTAAATTTTTTTCCTTGTGTAGGTATTTTGAGGGCCAGCTGACTGAAATCTCCGAATTAGATGCTGAAGAACTTCCAGATGATTCTCCAGTCAGAGTTGTTGAGGCTGCAGAAAAGGTCCATTCCACACCTTTTCTTGGTTCTGGTTGTCTTTGGTTTTAGTGTCCTTCAATTTTTTTTCTGCTTTCACTACAAGGAGCCTACCTGATGACACAATATGTTTGCACTATTTTATCTTCTATGCTTCTTGGAGTGTTTATCATTTGTAAATGATAGTTTGTAATTTACAACTGAACCTACGTTATAGCCTTATAGGCACTAAATGTAAATCAAAATTGCACATGCACAATAACTTCACAACTAGAAGAAGCTACATGTATTTCTAAAAGATGTAGACCATCCAAAATAAGAATGATCCTGAGCCCTTAGATT
The DNA here is from genome assembly GCA_026898455.1 of Plectranthus barbatus. Classification (NCBI taxonomy): domain Eukaryota; kingdom Viridiplantae; phylum Streptophyta; class Magnoliopsida; order Lamiales; family Lamiaceae; genus Plectranthus; species Plectranthus barbatus. Next base: position 67,553 of record JAPKLW010000923.1, on the reverse strand, counting down.
GATCACATCAACAGTTGAGATAAAAAAATTAAGCACAAATATATTTTAAGCATAACATATAAAACAAACAAATATAAGATTGTATTAAGTTTTAATCTGGACCATTAATTCTGTGAGATGAACAGTGTAGGTTCATTCATATTTAACATAAGACTCTTGAGAACCTGAGCCAATCCATATATATGCATATACTTTCTTCATTTGTTAAATGAGAACAAATCACGAACTGTTATTTTCTTGGTCCAGTGATTATTAAACTATTTTTTTTAATTTTTTTCATTTTAGGTATTAATGGTAATTAAGTTTAGATATTTATTAGATAACATCCTATAAAATCCGTATATAATTAAAGAAACACTATTCTTTCCATTTTTTGTTAAAATATACTCCCTCCGTCCCAGTAGAATTGTTACACTTACCAAATCGGACGTCTCAACCAAATTATCACATTTCTAAAAATGATAACTTTTTCACAATCAATAATAAAATATTAATCCCACTAACGCATTCTACACTCACAACTCTTAATTCACGTGCTGAAAGAAAGGTGACAAGTCGCACGGGACGGAGGGAGTATATAATCTCACATATGAATTTAATGAATAACAATTTGTACATTTTAAAATGTTATACTCTGCATTATATGATTATATTAGTTTATATAATGAGACAATTGTATAATGCATAATCATTATCATATGAATGCATCAGTTCAATTTCAAATCTTAATAATATAAAGAATAAAACACATTTGAACAAATAACATCATGCATTATAGACCATATATAATTTATTGAATAATTTTAATGAAGTATTCAATAATAAAATAATATATAGTGTTGATGAAATATTTACCCTTGGAAAACACTGTAAAATGATTCTATATGCATTTTACTAATTTTATATTGTGCACCATGAAAATAATAATCTTTACAGATGTGATAATGAAGAAAAAGAAAGCGCATCAATGTTATTACAACTGATGCATTTAATGCATGAAATAGTTCACTATAGAGCTATCATAAGATCACACACATATATCTTACATAAAGATGTGATCTATTAATAAATGCTCTTAGTGTGTTGAATATGAATACATCTCATCCTTAAATTATATTTGATCAACAGTCAAGACTTAATTGTATCAACTATCATGTTCATTTCAATTAATGTTAATGTGGTGCATTGAAGGCTTAATTCAAAAACCTTCAGTGATAATTTTGTGCATAGTTTCTTATAAATGAATTTCATTATGTACAATATTCTTGTGCATTAATATAATTAATACAATATTTTGGTGCTTTGTTTACAGATATTAATCTCTGAGTTCTTTTGTGGAATATAATGCATGTAGTAGATAATGCATTTTATAATTGAATTATATGTGTTTTGAAATAGGATTTAATGCATTTATGAGAATCTAATGGATTGATATGTGATTTGTGCATATTATCACCTAATTTTTATTTTTTGTAGAATTTTCTTTTGGTAAACATATGCAATATAGAGTTTGTTTGAAAGATTATGAAATCACCTTAATTTTATTTGATATATATTATGTGAAAAATAATTTAAATTGAGTTAGATGCAGTTGCCCAAGGTTTTATAGCAATTTTAGTGGAGATATAAAAAAGAAGTGCAGGAAAAAAGAGTTTGATGCTATTGAATTATAAAATAAGATGTTAGACTTTGATCAAGTTAATTAAGGAATGAGATCTATTCTTATTTGTGTTGCTTTAGCCCTGCTAATAATGTTTGAACTTTTGTTACTGGTTATTGTCTGACCTATATCTTGATCTAACTCTAATGTCGACATGGCTGTAGGCGTCGTTGCTTAAAGAAAATATAAAGCCTAGAACTGATCTTCCTCCGTTGCTTGTACCTCTTCGTGAGCGGAGACCGGAAAAGCTCCATTACCTTGGAGTCTCTTTTGGGCTTACTCTGGATCTTTTCCGCTTTTGGAGGAAACATAATTTTGCTCCATTCTACATCAGCCAAGTTGCAGTATGATTGAAGCTTTTACTTTTGGTTATTGATATCCTGTTTTTTCTCTGCATTATTTATTTCAAAATGTGATGATGCTTAGTTAATGAAGTGGTTTATAATTTCGATAATCAGAATGCTGTGACTGGCGAGCACACTTGCATGGTTCTGAAGCCACTGCAAAGTGATGACATTGAATCCAATGGATCCGATCAGTTGGGCTTCTTCAGCCCCTTTTATCAAGGTCTGCCCATATTATTTGCATGAGCTTTTTTCATTTGGAGTTAAGCGTATATGAAAACCCTTATGTGTATCATATTGCTATCAGTGTTCAGGAAGAAATTTATTAAGTTTCTAGCTCGTGGATTTCGTCAAATGGAGTACAAGCTTGCCATGAGGTGCGATTGTAGCATCTTTTTGCCATCTTTTATGATGAGATTTCCGTAATTTTATGCTCCTGGTTTTTGCAGTATATTGGATCCAAAAATAAACTTCTCCGAAGTGGATACTGCCTTGTCCTCTTCCAGTGGAGATTTGAGTTCAATTAGTGAAACACTAGCATCTTATGCTATGGAGCAACTTGAAGCATACACAAGTAACCTTGCTGATTATCGCATGGTACACTCTCACTTAGGGTGATACATTTATATTTGATCTTTGAATTTCTCAAGTTAGGTTATGACTAACTAGGTGTTACATTTTTATTTTACATATAGCTTCTTGTAGAACTTCTGCAAGGTAATTATAGAATGAAAGTTTGTGGATGTAATCACCTTTAAAGCCCGATGAAGAGTCTGCAGTTCTTGAAAGGAACTGGAATATGTTTTATTTGAAACCTTGTTCATTGGTACTGGGGAAAAAACGAGTAACTTAGTGAGAACAAATTTATAGATTAGCATATATGACTTTTGTTGCTATGTGAGGAAGAACTAGTATTTTTAAGTTCTTATTGGTTTTGTGCTGGGTATTTTCTAATTGCTATCCCTTGAACGCCATGGTGCTTACAAGTTGGAAATTTACTACAACCTAGATGCTGCCAGAATATTGATTTCTGAGTTAGAAGGAATTTTAGGTGCATATTAAGAGGGCTTAGACCCACTTCACAACCCCCCTAAGATACTCGCATACCATATATAAGCTGTCACACAAGGCAAGTCTTCTTAGTGATCTTTTAGATTGCTCATTTAATATATCAGGAATAATGCTTGTTAGGTCAGCATATGCTATAAATACCAATAATGCTCCTCTCTTCATGCTAACCATAAATCTAATAATTACAACCAATGGAACATCTTCATTTTACAAACCATAACTCTAAAATGCCATATCATTGCTCATTTTAAAAATCATTACACTTCCTAAAACACTCCGCTTATACAAAAAATTTGGAACCAAAACAGAAAGTGTAACCAAGCACGGTTTTAATGGTTGGTCTTGCATTTGATATTTCTTGGCTGATGATATGTTGAAGAAGTTTGTAAGATCATTTTTCACGTGGCAGACTGAAGATTTTGTGGATGATCTTGCACGTTCATATATGATGGAGAAGATTCCGGTTTCATTGTCATATGCACAAGCTTCTGTTTTGCTCTGCTTTGGTCTGCAGGGAAAAGATATCTCTCGTATTGAGGTACTCGTCTTTATTTTGAGTACTTTCACTGGCATCTTTTGGCAGTGGTTTGTGGCTTTCCCAGTTTTTATTTTTGTTTGAAGGGGCTTATAATCATGCAATAGTTTCTCATAAATCATTCTGGGGGCAACTTGTTTAACTATCAACTCAACACTTAACTGTACTAATCTAAACTAATGTGGTTGTAGTAATTGATAATTTCGAAAAAACTCGCGCATTAATGGAATGCCTACTACTATTTGATACCACGGATGATGGGGAGTTGCACCGCATTTATGATACTGCATAACAAAATTGCATATAACTTTTTCTGAGGCATTGAAGCCTGGATGTTTTTGTGGATTTAAGATGTTTTGACTTCCACAGTTTCTGATCTATCTGGATGCACCTTAACGTTTTGACCATGCTCATTTGGTCTACAGGCAGAGATGAAGGTGGAAAGGCAGCAGATAATGTCACTATATATGAAAGTCATGAAGAAGTTCCACAAATACTTGAGCAGTATCGCATCCAAAGAGGCTCTTCCAACTGTTTCTCGCCTGAAAGATGTAAGTGAACTATAATATACTTCCTTGTTCGATTCCTTTCTCCAATTTTTTCTTCTCATGGTCTTTGTTTTCAGATTGTATTGGAGCCACATCCCGTGTCTGTGGATGATGATTTAAATGATGCGGCAAAGAAATTTGAGGTTGGTGACATTTTGTCGACTGTTCTTCAACCACTTCTTTTATATAGATTGTGTTAGTTAATTTAAAATATCACATACTGAAAAAATCTGGTTTCAAACATGAATCCAGAACACAAACCTCAATTCCTTTGAAATTGTAATATGAATCTGAAATTAGGCAAAATTAAGTGCGACTTGTCACACTAGTACATGTGGATTTCCATCCATTGACCTTAATCAATGACGACCATGTCAGAATTAACTTTGCCCGATTTCGATTTCATGCTGTAATTGCCAAGAGGATTTAAGTTTGTGTTTTCTAGTGTTACCTTAAGAAGATCATATCTTGAAAAGTTGATGATATTTAACCCTAAAGGATTTACGTTTGGCCTTTCCTGGTCTGATTCGAGACTGTATACATTTCAGGAGAAGATGAGATCCAAGGATGATGGTGGCAGCCTCAACCCGGATGCCATGGTTGATGGAGATGATGAATTTGAGAAGGCTTTGCAAACGGGGAAGATTCAACCTGGCAGTGTGGTAAGCATAAAGTCAGATAGGAAAAAGTTTGAGAAGCAGAAAGAGAGCAAATCGAGCGAAAAGAAGAGAAATAAACACGACCATAGCAACTCCAAATCCAATAAGAAGAGGAAGGCCTAATCATTTTTTTTGTTGGGAGGGAAGAGTAGTGCTTCAGTTTTGTAGCTACTATATTTAACCTTTTATATAGGCTGTTGTAAACAACTCGATGAGCATGTGAATTTCAATTCTGCTAAAAATGGTTACCTTCAAACTTATATATATACTTCATTGTGCTAGAATTGTGGAAGTGTATTATTTCAATAGTTAGAGGTAAGGTATAGTTGCCTTACATTATAAAACTCATTGCTTTTGAATGAAAGTTCACAAAATTCCAATTTAGTAAGTACTTAATATTTTACTTGTGTGAAAAGGATGATTTTAAATGCATCATGTAACTCTTAATTTAAATTTTATTGAAATTCAAATTAAAAAATGTAGCTAATCTAAATGCATAGCCCCATTTCCATCTTTATCAAAACCTCAAATTTTGGAAATTAGGAAGAATGAGATCATTTAGCCAGAGGTCAAAATGCATGAGACCGGCTCTGGGTGAGGACCTCTGAAAAGGGCGAAGATAGCACTATCAAGGACTTCACCGATGCCAATAATACAGAAATTGGGAATAGATGCAGCTGAGAAAACAGTAGAAGTTCACCATCCCTCCAACACCTCCCAGTGAGGTTTCATCTCTATGAGCACCCCAAAAACCATGAAACTCTATGCAGAAATCTGGTTTTCTTGAATGTCTAGTTTCTTGCATTTCAGGCATAACTAGAGATGTAATCAAACCGAGTCGAGCATTGTGCTCAAGTTTGACTCGTTTAGTTAGAAGTCGAACTTCGAGCTTTTTTATCGAATATTTTGATTTTCACGAACTTTATCGATTCTTTAGTCGAGCCTAAACGAACTTTTTAATTTTAGAACATATTTAAAATATTAATTATTATTTTGAAAGAAAAAGTTATTAATTAAAAAACTAATAACATATTCATGCTCAAATTCAAAATTCTCTCATACTAGAAAAATTTATCGTCATTATTATTCTTAAATCACGAAAATATTACTTTTATAAAAGTAATTATTTTATATTTCACACTAATTTTAGCTAACGAGTCCCGTCACGAGCTCACAAGTCCAATACTATGATGCTCAAATTTGATTCATTTGATAAACGAACTTTTAACGAATCAAGATTCAAATAGTTCATGAACAATTTAGTTCATTTACAACCTTAAGCATAACAAATGCATTAGTAATGAAAATGCAGCGACCTTGCGGAGAAAAATACCCCCAAATGCATTTTACATCAACATTATAGATGGATGTAATGAGCAGAGATTTTGAGTTGAAGATGAATGTAATTACAACCATCAATATGAAACCAAACTAGTGTTGCACATGATATGATCCGAGCCTAAGAGTTTCAACTACAATGTATGTTTCCATCATGCCTATGATGATGCTATATTCAACTGCTGCATGACTCACATATCTGCAGCAAAAGACTTGCCACAACCGCATGTTTGAGTAGCATTTGGATTCTTGAAGTTAAAACCTCCCCCGATGAGCGCATCACTGTAGTCCAGTTGCATCCCGTAGAGAAACAGAAGGCTTTTCGGATCACAAACTGGGATTGCAGCAGAATGTCAGCAAACACAACTCGATCATAAGAAACGAGCAAGGAAAAGTAACTATACCTATTACGAAACCATTATATTCCATGACAGAATCATCAGGTCTTGCATTTCCTCTGCTCTCAAACTCCATAGTGTAAGACAAGCCAGAGCATCCACCTTGTTTGACACCAATTCTGAGGCACAGGTCTTCGCTTTTCTCAGATCTCATCTTATTTAAGTGTCTCAGTGCATCATCTGTCAAGGCAATAGCGGGCGCTACCCCAGGCCCAGCAGCTGATGGAGCTAGAGAGCAGCAATGAGATTATAAATTAGGTTTATTATAATCTACGTATACGAACCAATCTATGAAACAATCAAATCCTCCAAAACAAGAATTTCATGTTACATGTTATAAGTCCCTAGGTTTATTCTCAAAGAATAACGAGTGGTGAGCACAGCTGCATTCGATTTTGGCACAAGATAGAAATCCGAGAGAGAAAAAGTCAGACACCAAGGAAATCCAAAAACCTCATTCCCAATTCTAAATGGAAAAACCCCAACTCAAGCTAAATTCAGCTTTCCCCAAATTAAGCTCCTGACTGCACAACAAGACACAACTTTCTGCCTCAAGGTTTCATTAAATTTAACCATTTGTAGCAGCCCCTTCCGTTAATCACCATCAAGCAAACAGTTCAACCCAGTCTCGATAACCAAAACCTAAAGATCACTTCTCTCACATAGACATAACCCACTAACTATACAGCCGACAAGGAAAAAGTGGCACATGAAATTCAATCAAGATCCATTTCTTCAATCTAGGCAGTGCCATAATATTGTCCAATACCCAAAATCAGTAAATGAAGAAAAGATCATACCTTCCACAGAAGCAGACCTGATTGATAAAAGGGGTGTCTTGCGGTCGAGAAATGAAGGGGAAAATCGGAAGGAGAGAGAAGAAGAGGGGGAGGAGAGAGAAGAAAGCCGGGTTGGGGTTGAGGATTGGTGAAAGCGGGGAACGGTGAGAGATTGCAGAGAGAAAGCCATAATTCTGGTCAAAATTGGTTGCGACAAACACAATGAGAAGAAACAAGAATCATGAACTTGAAGGAGGAAGAAATTCTTGTATGTATGCGCGCGCGCACGAGCAAGTGCGTGTGGGACACGTGGGAGTTGAATTTATGATAATTTCTTCACTTCAATTAATTTTTGTGGCTCTAACATTTTCTAAATCTTTTTTTTTTTCCTTGCACAAAATAAAGAAAATAATACCTAATTATTTGATCTTTCGGTTTAGCATTAACAAATTATCTTTCGAATCGTGAATCGATGAATTTGCGCTTTTGCGATCGAATACAACCTAGTAAGAGTTGTACGCCTACATAACATATCTCTCTTACCAAGAGAAGAAAATAGGGGTGTATACGGTCCGGTTTGGTCGGTTTGAAGGTTGAAGTATGGACCAAACCAAATAATACGGTTTGAAAAATTCTCAAACCAAACCGGCCAAATTAATATTTCAAACCAAACCAAATAAAATGGTTTGGTTCGGCCGGTTTAACGGTTTGAAATACGACGTTAATGAGTGTTGGGAAATTTGCCTAAGTTTCCCTTCCCTAGCACTCATAGAAATGTTGTGATTTTGATTAAGGGGCGGCGCACGAATCACAAGGCTATTTGTTAGATCATAGTTTTGGTGCATCAA
>JAPKLW010000923.1:0-43622 GCA_026898455.1 Plectranthus barbatus | reverse complement strand
AGTTGCTTTTAGGGATAAATTTTTGCTAGTAAAAATTATTTCCTCTTTTTTTAATATCGAGTGTTACTGAAACATCATTCATTGTCGATTAGGAGTGAGCTAACCGAATCGAAACAAAAGTTTTGGGCAGTTTTAAATAGAGTTCATTTTAGGTTTGGTTTAAAAACCTTAGAAACTAAATTTACATTATTTTTGGATTATGAGGTTTTGTATTTAGTCGAATCTAATAAATATTTATATTTTAATATTTTTAATTATATTATAATTTACTATTGATGGTTGATCAATAATGTATAAACATATACCTCAGATGTATGAGAATGTGACACAAGTTTAAGGCTAAGGCATGATTGCCTATCAGGCGGCCACTAGGAGGACGGTAGAGGCGTCATTGTCGCTTCTTTTTTTTTCTTCCCTATAATGTCCTCTCATTTGTTGTTGTCAGGTTTTTAATGGACTCTATTTTGGACCATTTTTTTGGACTGAATTACTTGCATAGAAGTTAGTGCCTTAAACCACATTCTTCATTGTTAAGTTTTGTCTAAGCAATGAGGTTCGCTTTGGTAGGGTTCGATGAGATAGTAAGACATTCTTTTAAGTTTATGGGTTTTAAAGTAGTGTTCCTCTAGGTATCTTATGAACTTCATGGAGTGGTTAGGTAGGCGGTTGCAATTGTGGATTTCAACTTACTTTCGGACCAAATTAGACTTGAATCCCGACAATTTCCTAATTTTCATCACAAATGTTGAATAATGAAAAGATATGTAGTTTTTAATTATGAATTATATTTAAAAGCATTAAAATAATTAGTTTAAATTAAATAATATTTATATGGGTTTGGATAAAACTGAAACTGAAGCTTTGATTCAGTTTGAGTGTTTTTGGGCGATCGATTAGGGTTGAATCTTTTAAAATTTTTAAATTGGCAGTTAAAGCGGTTCAGTTCAATTTTTTTTTAATGCACATTTCTTATTGTTAATTTAAAATTAAATATGCTTGAAATAATTAAAAACTAAAAAAAACCAAAATATGTAGTTTTCCAATCTGGATTAATAATCTCAATCGACATTAATTGATTCATTGATTGTTTTTATTCCTCAAGCAAAAAGATCGCTAGAAAAATAATACCAAATGATTATGGGTATCCAATTAAGGAAGAAGGATTTAAAAAAAAAAAATCATCTCCACTATTAGGAGCAAATTTTTTGTCAAAGATTTTGGTGATCTTCACTACTTTCTAGTCATTCAAATTCTTCAAATTCCAATATAATATGATTGACTCAAATCAATTCAATTCAATGTTTTTTTTGCTTTTCATGCACTAACTTAACCACTGTTCACTTGGAAGTTGATTGAGAGGTGACATGTTCGAACTCTCAGGGGACATCTGGGTGTGTGTGTTTAAGATTAATGTTCACTTAGAAGTGATTAAATATTTACTACTACTTATGTGAATTGTGAAGGTCAACTACATTTCTACAAAAACGGTGGATCCATTTTTTTTTTTCCAAAACAGGTTACATTAGATTTTACGAAATAAAAAATATTTAATTAAGTTAATTGAAAAAAAACCCTTCATATTCTTATTTTAATTTTGTTTTCAACCTCAATTGCTTCGTGACAGGGACGGAGACAAACTTCAAGTTTCGGGGCTCGACCATATCACGATTGGATCGACTATTATAAATGTAACTAAAAAAAATATTTTCGGCCGCCGGGGGGTCGACAGCCCCTCAGCCCAGGGCTGCCTTCGCCCCTGCATCGTGACAACCCAAAAATAAAGGCGCTATATATAAAAGAATAATCAGTGTAACTAGCTTTTTGATCGAGATTGACTTTGGATGACCTTGAATATATGAATCTCTACTTAACTTTGCTCTTGATTTTCATTTTATTCAATTTCTGCATGATGATTGTTTAAGTGCGCATGTGCTAATTAATTTTTATTAAATAAAGAAAGTTACACTATTCATTTACAAAAATTAATAGTCGATCCCCAACTCAAGGCACAATAATTATGAGTTCGAAATATTTTAGGAGAATCTGAGTATTTGAATTTTAAATTAAAGTATTCTATTAAAGAAAAAATCAATGGTCCATATCTCAAGTGATTTGTGGAATTTCTCATGATTAAAATTGACTAAATCTATAAGAAATCAACTGCAAAGTTGATAAGTTGTTTTTTTCCATAACAATATTAGTGTAAAGTCAAATATTTGATTGTCCATTATGTCTCAGAGAAACTTCCTGGAAGATAGAAATTTCTCGTATTAATTTGCTGCTTGAAAAAGGAAGAAAATTCTTTTATTTCCCAAATTAATTTCCACGAACCTTCTCAACACAATCTTAGCTATATCTATTTTGGGTTGACATTAGGTTTGGACATTGATTCAATAAATTTGAACCAATTTTAATTTAAATAGCACGAGTTTAGCCTATTATTTATAATAAAATTTTTGAGTTGTAGGGCATATAACATCTTTTATGAAGTCTGTTATTTAACTTATTTAAAATGGGTGATTCTATTCATAGCCCCCAATTTTCTCATTATAGCCCCATAAATAACTAAAATTCAGATAATTGTTTAAATGGACATATTTGTCCTTGTAGTTCAAATACCAAATTTAATACCGGAAAAAATAAACAAAAAATTGAAGCCTCTTACAATTTTTGTAGCCACTGGCGCGCTGTTTACTTTCATTTTTTTTAGAATAAAATTTTGTATTTTCCATTATTGAGGGGTTGAGTTAATTAAAAAAAATTGTAAATTCATAAAATATTTTGTTAAATAAATTATGCTATTTACAAATATTATGCATTCATATATAGACTATATAACACATGATTCTATTTGTTTTATTTCTTCCTTAGCTTGTGCGGTGCCTTTATCCTCTTTCAATTCAAATAACTGCTAAATTCTAGATAAGTTAATTAATTTTAGAATAGTTTTAAATTATTTTTCATTTTTATTGATTCTTCACCATTGTATATATATAGAAGATGATTTAATTGCATCCTGTTACTGAAATTTATTATAAAAGGTGTATCGTAAATTTGAAGAAAACAATTTTAAAATTCAATCTAATTATTTTATTCAAAACATAAATAGAAGTGAATGAACAACTAGAAAATAAAAGAAAACTACGTAAAAAAAAAAGTTTGAAGTTAATTTATTGTTTTTAATTATTTGTAAATAAGGTCAAGGAGAGAATTTGATATTTGGGGCTTCAAATTTTTTTTTGGCGTAGTATTAGATTTTGTATTTGGGGCTACAGGAGTAAATATGTCCATTTAAGAAATTATTTGAATATTAAATATTTTAAGGGCTACAATGAGAAAAATGGAGGCTATGAATAGAATTACCCATTTAGAATTTGTTTGAGCTTCTATTATATTTATAATGTATATTCTTTTTTAAATTATAAATATAGTAAATAATCTCAATAACAAATAAAATTAATCATTTATAAAATGTATTATCAAATAAAAATAATTTATCAATATATTTTTTGTCGGCTTAGTCCTACTCTGAAGTTTGGGTGTGAGCGTATGACAAAATAGACTTTTTAAATAGCTTAAATTTAGTTTTAATTTTTTTAACAAAAGTATACTTATATATCTAGAATTTAGATATTTTTAAAGAATTTTGAATTCATGATCTCTGTCACAAATAAAACACTTATAGTACTTCGCCCCAAGTAAAGCTAAATCTGATTTCTTGATATAACATGACCTATAATAAATTAAACCTAAAATCCATAGTCTATCTTATTCCCACCCTAATTTTCTAATTGTTGTCCACATTAATGCCTTCCCATTAATTCCATCTCCTTTAATATGTATGAGTTTTCGATAGATTATATATTAGGGATGTCAAATCGGGCCGACCCGTCGGGTTTCGGGTCAATCCTATTGGGCTACGGGTTAAGTGGTCCGAGTCAAATCGAGCTGAAATTTTTTCGGGCTAAAAAATCTTGACCCTTACCCTAACTCATTGGTTTTCGGGCTAGCCGGTCGGGCTAATGAATTTATTAATTATTTTTTATTTTTAATATGTTTTCATTATTTTAATATTTTAAATGTTGAAAAATATGCAAAATATTATTTATCTCTTATAAAAATGCAAAATACATCACAAATTTTAATATAATGATAAATTTATTTATTAAAAATGTATAATTTTTTTATTTTAGCAATATTTGAATACATTTAACTTCATAAATAAATAAACTTAACTATGTATTGAATAATATTTGAACTAAATACAATTATATAACTTAAAACTTAATTAATAAATGTCATTTTAAATCTTAGAAGTAGATTTTAGTACTATAATTATGAAGAATATATTAATAAAAACAATAATCGGTTAATCGGGCCAACCTGTTGGGTTTCGGGCTCAACCCTATCAGGCCTCGGGTTATTCGGTCCCGGGTTAATCGGGCTAATTTTTTTCGGGCCAAAATATCTTGACCCTAACCCACATTTTGGCTCGAGTTAATCGGATCAACCCGCAGGTTTTGGACTAAATTAACATCACTATTATATATGATTCTTTTTATTTAAGAAATGAGGATTGAAGAATTTATTCCAAAATCTTTCATTAGGAAACTACAAAAATACTAATTGAGTAAGACTATATGTAAATATAATCCATTGTATGACCGCAAGTTTTTAATGAGTTGATTTGAAGATGGTATTTCTACAAGTTATTAAGAAATCTACTAGTTTAGATTTTTAACACTGGAAAAGAGTCGTTTTGACACAAGGTAAAAAAGTCTACCTATCGAAGTGCTCTGTATGGTACTGCAACACAAAAGGTAGACTGCGTCAGAACATTCTATTGGTCGAATTTGAATTTATCTCAAATAGCTAAACCTCTATCTCCTCAAGAACCGCACCTATAAATAGAGGCCAAGACACACACAGAAGATGTTACCGAATATAAACAGCCATAAGCTACCATCGATTCTGTAATCTCTATCTTCATAGAAGTTACGATTTCTTAGCTCTCAAGCTTAAGGCCCTCAAAGTTCCTGTAATTCCCCGTGCATCTCTTACACGAGGCTTTTAGCATCTTGCTAGAACTACTTCCAGAGTTTTTACTTTCTAAGTAAGAATCCGAGTTGAGCTTCTCACTCATTGAGAAACTCTGGTGGAACGCCACCCACCCACTCAACCAACCAACCATCTATATTATAGGAAGAACTAAATCATCCAACCCCTTTCCAGCTGGTGGTTGCGCGACGTGTTTGCACATCAAGCTGAAGAGAGTGAGTTCCAGATGGACTAGGCAAGACTGCATATAGCCGGTGGATGGAAGAGCTGCTCGCAATTGCGACAAATCGTGCTACATCAATCTATAACGAGTTCTTGTGATTTTCAACTTGCGCGATTGAAGAGTTGAAGTAGGGGACATTTGGCTCCAAACTACAATAAAAATCATGTGTCCTTTACTTGCTTTATTTACCCTGCTCTCTTTTGATTTCTGCTTCTATTTTAAAACCCAACAACTTTCGAAGTTGTTGGTGTATTTCTAGCGAAATCAACTAAGTAAAGATTCGACTGCCCAACAGTTTTGATAATCAAAACTGACAAGATACAGTCTGATATCTAAAGAGTAATTACTCCTTAGTTATTTTTCTACTGCATACATTACTATCTGATTTTGGTACAACAAGATAATTTTCAACGAGTCACACATTTTTTGTTGACATGACTATCAATTGTATTTTACTCTCCAGGCGCGCTCTAATATTCACCGTGGGATGTGTTAATGTACCCACAATTAATATGACAATACATTAAAAATGATAATAATAATTAAAATCGACCCACCACCAAATTATACTGCCACATCAACATGTGTGCACATTAACAGTGAATCAATAAGCAAAACTATTTTTCACTCATTTTTTTTTTAATTTCTTAATAAATACTAAGCAATTACCTTTTTGTCTAATGAGTTTCAAAACAACATTGTTTTTGTGTATACTTTATAAATTAAAAAGAAAAATACACATGATCGCTGTACTAGATGAAAATCTGTAATTCAACGAAAATTAATTCTATCAATGAACGGCCTAAGATATAATCTTTTAACAAAATCAAAATAAGATAATTTTTACTAATTTCATTTTTATAGATATATTTATTCATTTTCCCACCTATCATCCGAACTAGCTTATCACCTGCGAGATGCGCAGGGCGTATAGATTTTTGTTAGTAATATATTAATTATTTAATGGGTAATATAATATAGTTAAATATAAAATTTTAAAAATATGAGCTCAAATATTGAATGTTTTAGTTGTTTTCGACAATTATTCAATATATCTTAATAAATTTATAATTTTATTTGGCATCTCTCATCTCTTGCACTCCACACATCACCACCCATATCATCTTTCTCATATAAACATGTACTTGAATATTGTGCTTTTATGTTCTCATTTTTCTCTTGTGTCAATATTAATACTATATCATATGATATATATATATATATATATATATATATATATATATATATATATATACTTATTCTAAAATTTTGAAGAGAAATTTTATAGTACATCTCCATACATTACTTTTAGTTTATTTCTTGAGCTATATATCGGGAACTCAATTTGGTTAAGCTCATTGTTCAAAGATTTTATTAATCTTGAGTTTAGTTTCAAACTATTCAAGTCTTCTTGAATATTTGTTTACATTATCTTTGCTATCTTTCACCTTTTTCTTTATATCGCTACATGCATAACATATTTTATCATCATATATCATATCATTAATTTCAACACACAATTATTTGAACATTATACATCTCATATCTCCGTATCTAATATACACTCAAGTACTTTTTACCTTCTTATTGATTTCATCATTAAAGTATATGTCTACGCACTATTATTAAAATAACATGTAAGATTATAGATATGTCGCATCCTCTAAAAATTCTTTATATAAAATATATACAAATAGAAATAGAAATATTAATCCTAACTTATAATTTAAATTTGAATCAACATTAGTTTGAGTTCTTTTGATTAAATATTCAAAATCAAATTTGAAACTAATGTTATTTTCTCTTGATTTATTTAATCTCTTATAGCAATAGGAATATGCCAATGTCAGACTAAACATTGGCTCAGACAGCTCAGTAGGTCTGAGGTTATTAAAACTTGAAGGGGCACATGTCTAATTTTTTCAGTTAAGCCTATAATAGACTGTTTTAGACCTAAGTCTAACCTTTTTAGTTAAGTAGACATGATTCCTATTCTATTTAATATATGTTTGAGTCTACTTTACATTTATAATATATATTATCAATATGTATAATAATTTATATAAATCTATTATTTTCTAACAAATAATTTATTCAATATATTTTATTTCTAAATAATAATTTTTAATTTTAAATAATAAATATATTTAATAGTTTATATAATATATTTTTTAAGAAGGACCTACACGTTAGGTTTCTTATGCCTATTTTCAAGCATAGTGCTGGGTGTGCTGAACTAAAAAATATTTTCAAATAGTTCAAATTTGTCCTATTTACGAAATCGGTCCAGTTTGTTCTGATCTATGGTAGGCTAGGTCAAATGTCCCTGTCTGATATCGCAATCTATTCTCATTCCTAATTTCTTCATATCTCTATATACAGACATTGTTTTTTACTTTAAAAATACAGTTGCACAATAATGGTACATAATAAAAAACCAGGAAAAAGAATTATATAATTTGATACACCACCAATAACTAATTAGACGACTTTTGTATTTTGCACAAATTATTTAGATGACTTAAAACACTTACTACATAACAAAATTTGTATGATAACATTAAATTCAAATCCAAATCCTCCTTAATAAAATAAATTATAAATTTTTTATATTATATTAAACTTGAATAAATTCACACTTATCAAATATTATTTATATTCAATTTAAATAAACTTACCTAATATATATAGATTTGATTTTTCCTAATTTATTTAAATATATATAAGCAACCCACACATATAAGTTATATAATCGTATTTTCCTTAATAGGTTTTAATTACTATAACTCATTCCCTTATTTGACATATGTTTTCCTTTAATTAGTTTTGATAATAGCAAATATATTACTTATTTCACCACCACTATCTGGGCATAGGTTTTTTTAACATAAAATATAATTCCTAAATAAATAGGTTTATAATTTCAAGTTTTAACTTTCTGTCATAAACCTATGTTAGCATATATAAATTGGTTTTGTAATCAAGTTTTAAACAGATTGTATTAATATATTTTCATAATTTAAGGATACATATATATAGATTTTGCATTGCACATCGTAGTACATAATTAATATAATATACTTATCTACAAATTTTACTGCGATCTGTTAATCCCATTTTGGAGAAGTTTTATAATAAATATTATAATTACACAAAAATTTCAATGATTGCAAGTATGTTGTACTCTAATATTATAACTTATTCATAAAATTAATTATAATTTATTTATAAATTTTTATGTTTAATATGAAATAAAATAAATCATTAACATGTAAATGGAAAATCAAATTGAAGAATATTTTTAAAAAAAAAATATAATGTTGCTTCTAATAAATTAAAGGCAGATAAAAAATAATTTTATTTACATTTTCAATGCATTAGAAACATTAAAAAATTCTCTACTCTATCACTCTCACAATCAACTACAGATATTTATAGCTACCATACATAATAATATAAAATCAAAACTCACTTACAATTACATAACCAAATCTTCTGAAAAATCATGCAATGAACAAATGAGAGGTCTTCTTTAGCCAAAGTCGTATTCGGGCTTTGGTATATCGACCTCTGAATTACAACAAAGGGGTGTGCCCCCATTGACTAAGAAACGTGCAGGCGCAACAGCTACATAGATCTCTTTATTTATGTTGTTGTTGACGTTTTCTCGGACCAATTTGAAATTTTGTAAGGAAACCTCTATTTAACAAAAAGCATGAGCATCTATTACAACCAAACTAATTACTACATATATATTATACAAAATATAAATAAGATTGTAAAAGAAGGTAAATTGGAGTTTCTCAATACAAACACTTATGTGCAATACATGACTCAAATGCTCACCAATACATGACGATTTGATCCTAGCTATTTATACTAATTTAATTTGACTATATTATAGTAAATAATAAATTGAATCCATAAATTATGTTAATTATTTGCATAAAATGAGTAATTACATTAACTTTGTTTCATGATTGTCATATTATTTCATTCATTACATACTTTCATAAATATTAATGTTATTAAAAGGGTATAACCGTTACATTTCTTATACACATGATGTGTAAAACACGTTCATATAAATTATAATGATAATAATTTATTTTTAGTCTCTTAAAATAATAATGATTAGTCAAAATAAATATGCACATATATATTATATTAAGGATTTTTTTTAGTGATATTATATTCAGGAAAGTTAGATATAAGTTTACATTTTATTTATGTATTAATATAAATTGTAGTAATTATTTTTAAGTATATATAGATAGATATATTAATTTAAATGTTATTTATGTATCAATATAAATGAGCTTTATCAATTCAGGACCCCAAGTTTTTCAATAAATTTTTATTATAAATCTATATATATATAAAAGTAGAACCCTAAGCTAAATGAAACTTCTATATATAGTTGTACAATATATTAGGTAAGAAACAGTAATTATGGAAGGTTTAATAACTATTACAATTCCTAATTAATGTTAAAACAAATTCAATATATTATGTAGTCCATAACTTCATAACGTAATTAGATTATAAATAAGGTAGTTATGCACAATTAGGGTATTCTAATTAAATTATAATTATGGTAGTTATGTACAATTAGTGGTATTCTAATTAAATTTATTCATAGTAAAATTAGTATAAAAAGGATCAAAATTTCTTGAAGATCTGTATCCATACTTCGTATTATCCACCTTTTATTGAGAAAATGGAGTCTCAAGTATCATTGCAGTAGTAATATTGTGTAGAGAAATGAATAGAGAAAAAAGATCATAGAAGAACGCTGGGAGAGTAATGATGATGAGAAGTTCATTCACCAATTAATAACATCTAAGATTGTTCTGTATATATTATTTTAATTATTTTTTGCTCTTAGTTATTTGTTTTGATTTTATTATTTTTTTCCTCTTTGTCATGAATCTAGATTTACATATATTTTTGTAGGATGAATAATATTCCCTTTGTAGTAATATGATCACACGAAATTATGTTGTTATTGATGTTCTATATTTCGTATCTCATGTTGTTATTATGTTTATATTTTGTTTGATTTACACGTACAATAAGGTTTGGTAAGTTTCATTCCATTCAATTCTTATCTTTTTTTTTTTTTGGCTTTTGTTAAATATCTAAAAATATTCTTCATTAGTTAATCAATAATTGTTATGTTCAATGTACGGCTTCATTTTCAGAATTTAGTAGTCTACTCTTTATTCTAAATTTATAATTAACTTTTTATCTATAAATCTTAACTAATCAATTCTTATCTAGGAGAAGATAAAATAGCTTATTCTATATGGGAAATATTAAATGATAATTAACTTTATGATTCAATGCAACAATAATATTTGATTTTTGTATATATTTATTTACATATCTATATTTATACTGTTCTTAAAAAAAACTCAATTATGAATATTATTTCCCACGTAAACAAATCATTCAAATTAATCATTTATGGAACGAAATGTCATATAATATATCTAATATAACAGTAAATGGGATTATGGAAATATTTTATAAATTATTCTATTCATAAATTTCTAAAAATTAAATGACTAAACATTTAGAGGAAAAAAAATGAAAATATCAAAAAATTAGAGTCACGTGCAAAGAATAATAACTCTTATAAAAAATGTACAAAATATCAAAAATTCAGTTAAAAGTCTAATTTATCCTATTATTTGGAAGTGCTAAATAAAAAATATCATATCCCTTGATTTATGTAAGTTATTGATGGAATGAATATCTAATTAGTTTTTTATTTTATAGAATTAAATATAATATTTATTTTCATTATAAAATATTTTAATGAGAAAAATAATGTAGAATTTATGACCAGATTTAAACAAAAAAAATCTCAATTCACTCCCTTTTATACGATTAATTGTGAATTTAATTGATTTTTAAATAATTGAATTCATATCCCTATTTCTAATTTCTATTCATGGCACCCTTAATTTAATAAAATTCGAAAAATATATGGTATCTACACCCAAATTAATTATAAAAAAAAACTAAAAAAGTGTGTTTGTTTCAAAACCACATCATGCCTAATATTATTATTAAAATAATTTTTAATTTAATAATTATTAAAGCATTAACACAAATGTAATAATATTTTATTAAATACAATCCACACCCAAAAGTAAAATAAATAATTCATATTAAACATTTATAAATATTCAATTGAATAAATATTTTTTTAATAATTAACATTAAACGTTGACTCATATATGAGAATATTTTATTAAATACAATTTACACTCTAAATTCACATAATTCAACATTAAATATGGAAAATATATAAATATATCCCAAACTTTGATTGAATTCCCAATTTTATCCCAAACTTTTCAATATAACAATTTCAGTCTTAAACTTTGAATGAGTTCCCAATTTTATCCCAAACTTTTAAATATAACAATTTCGGCCTAAACTTTAAATGAGTTCTCAATTTTCTTCCCACTGTTAATATTTAAACATCGAAAATCTTCCATGGACACACATATTTACATATATATTATATTAATCTAAATTATATATTCTACTTTCAAATTAAGATAATTTTTAAAAAGAATATCATTTTCGTGAACAACTTTTTTAAAAATAAGATCTAAGATAATAATTTCAATATATTTATTTTTAATATTAAAATGACTAAAGACATAAAATCAAGTCATATCTTAATAATTTATCAGCTATATTTATCTAAAGTTCTTTATATTTAATAAAGATAACATGAGTTTTATAAAAATATATTACTCTAAAATTCCTTATTCTTAATAAATTCATGAATGTCATGGAATGACATGGAAGAGTAATGTCCGTGTATGGTTTTCATACATGACATATAATTATTTGTGTCCGTGTAAGATTTTCGATGTTTTAATATTGAGAGGTGGGAAAAAAAATCAAATTTTAGGTTAAAATTGTTATATTTAGAAGTTTGGGATAAATTGGGAACCCATTCAAAGTTTAAGACTGAAATTGATATATTTAAAAGTTTGAGATAAAATTGGGAACTCATTCAAAGTTTGGGATAAATTTGCATATTTTTCCTATTAAATATTAATCAACAAATTCACGTTTGTATTAAAGAAGATTCTAAATTTCCATGTATATATTATTATTTTAAGATAACAACTTGATCTTAATCCCAACATACTCAATTGTAAATTAAATACTCAAAATCTTAATTTATATTAATATTCTAAGATAAAAATTTGAATTCAAACCCATAATATTGTAGTATCCATTGTTTTTTTTTAAAAAAAAACAAGGAAATGCCCACTCCACTTTAAAGTTTTGGTTTGGAAACCAAATAATAAGGGTATTTACATAACTTTTGCAATATTGTTTATTTTTTTTATAAGAGTTGATATATTTTACATGTCAAATAGTAAAAATTGTCATTTTAGAATTTTCCTCTTAAAAAAATGTAACAATTTATGCTTAATTACATTACCGAATAAATTAGCAATTATTACTAAAATAATTAGGTATCATTAGTGGTGTTGCTCTCAATTTGATTTAATTGTCGTTAGTGTAAATAATTTCAAAATTCTTATAAATTAATATCAGTTTTCATTTTCATTTTCATTTTTCCATCAACATATCCCATCATATAAAATTTGTTTATTTTTCTACTATTAACTTTTAAATTTTTAAATTTGTTATTAGGAATATCAAGATGCAATAAACAGAGGTGTTTGAAGTATGTGGAAATCAGAAGGCAAGCATTGATTTTTTTATTTATTTAATTTAAATCAATTATTATTATAGTTTTTGTATATATTGGAAGTACATGCTTTAAAAGGTTTATTTTTCACTAAGTGAATGGCTTTTTAGATTGGTAAGGTGTTATATTATCTTTTATTTAACATAAAATCAACATTGTATTCTATCAATGGGTGCTCATGTGTTTTTTAGTGCTCAATTTTGAAATATTATAAAAAATTTCTTTATGTCCCAATTAAAAGAGTGTTAAATATTGTATCATTTCAAATAAGTTAAAAGTAAAAATCTTAAAAAATTATAAAAATATACAAAATAAATAGAAATAGACTTGGATCTTAAAAGTAAATTTAAGAATAAAATGAATTAAACGAAAATGACTTGAAGATTAGACTACATGATTTTTATGTAGACTTTAGTTGCACTTTATATTATATAACTGAATTGGTGACAAGTAGTCTCAATAATATTTTTTTTAAAAATAGATTACGAAAACTGAGAGGTAGAGAAAAAAACAAATAATACACAAAAGTAGATTTTATTTAAAGATGAAAAAATTGAAACAATATTGGAGGAGAATTCAATAATGCATGCTTCAAATAAAATATTTTGCTTCAGAGATGTTGCTGTAAATTTTTAGCAGGAAAAATCAGTGATTATTTTATTTATAAATTTTTTCAAATAAAATATTTGGGAACAATATTTTTTCTTTCTCATTCCGAAAAAGAGAAATTTAGGAAGATAGCATGATTTTCCAAAAATGCAAAACATCTCTTTACTTTCGATATAATTTTAATATCTCATTAGCAAGTTATAAATATAATATTTATTTTTATAAAAATATATTTACTCTTAATGATGAGTTTTATTGCAGTTCATGCATATTAAATATTGGCATAAATAATTTTTTAATCAAAAAATTTAAATTGAGTAATATAAAAATTCCACTACTTTTTGTGTACTAAAAACCTAAAGTAAGTAGTTAATTGATAAATTTATATTTTACTAATTCATCCGTGGGTATCTAGATTCATTTTCATATGCATGATTGTGTCTTAGTGTATGTCATGCTTTCGTTAGAAAAATTTTGTAGGTTTTTCGTTAGAAAAACGAGAGAAAAAAAAATGAAAGATTCGAGTCGGAAGTTTGAGCTTTGTGACAATTGACGTCCTTTTCATGATAGGTGTGGCAGTGAGATAGGACAGGCGATATAAAGTTATGACAAACGAGGAATAAGACAATACTATGTGTGACGATTGATACGAAATGTGCATTGACCGACATAGAAAATAGAAATTTTTGAGCCCGCGGGTTTTTGGGGCTTTTAACCCTGTTCCACTTACCTAACCCTTTATAGTATATATCTATAGACAATAGGGCATTATTGTGTAGCATAATTAAACATTTTTAGTTTACTTATTTATAATGCAAATGTTTGTATGCATATTTAGAAAGGATGAGAAGTCGTAGTGAAGTAGTGATGAATTCAAAAAAAATGTTAAGAGGATTTCATTTAATTTTTACATAACAAAAAGCACATAGTTAAGCAAAAAAAACAACTCATAATAATAATAAAATATATAAAAAATCATACACCAAAATCAATTTCAATACTATGTATAAACTAAAAAGCCAACATTAAATAAAAATAATTTTAGACTCTTCTTAATACTCAGCTCTCACCCTCTCTTTTTACCCCTTTTCTTAACAATTTGATATTTCATGATAAAAATATCTTATAATTTTATATTTTTATTACTAAAACTAACCAATATTCTATTAAGGGAGTTGAAACTTACCTTCGCCTCTAAGTAAATTTAAAAAATACAGTGAAGTGTGTATAGAGAGTGGATAAGAGAAGATAATTCTAAATCAATTATGATTAATTTAGTAATTTAAAGGTTACGGTTTATCTTTACTAAAAATTTAAAATTTATTTAAAATATATTAAATTTTAATATTTTATTATTATATATACATACAATAAAATAATTAATATAACTAATAAAAAATTATTTATATAAATATATATACACCCTGTGTAACGCGCAGGCAGAAAACTAGTTTAGTTAAAAAACTACTCTATATATGATTTTAACTATTTCATTGATTATGATAATATAAGTTTATATTGAATATAACACCAAATTTATAAATAAATAATCGTGTTAAACAAATATATAATTAATTTAAATCATGTTTGATATTGAAAATAACATTATTCTTAAATAATAATTGAATCGTCTTTCAAGTTTTTTATTATAATTTATATATTACTAATGAAATTAATTAATTTATGTATCCATAAATATAGAAATATAAATAATTAGCTATTATAAAATCTATTTAATAATATATGTATATACTTAATAGAATAATTAGTATTAATTAATTATATACTTACCATATTTATTGTTAGTTACCTAATATATTGTGTAACTATTTTTTGTATGTTTTTTTGGGGGAAAGTAAGTTTGGCTAGGGGTCTTGCTTTTAGATATATATAGATACTGTTGTGCATAAGATTTTATGTATGGAAAGATTCTAGAAGTCTTTAATTGTTAATGATATGTGCAAATCAAAAGACAAAAGAAAAGAAAAGAAATAAAAGAAAAAAGAGGGGGGCGAAGTGCAATTAAATAAAGTAGGTCGGAAATGACAAACTCAACCCCTATTGCGGGCATCTGCAACGTGTATGACAATCCAAATGATGACGTGTGGTCTCCAATCCAGTTGGCCACATCGGATTCCATGACATCATCAGTCCACGTCACACTCCCACTGTAAGAATGCCACGTGGCTCATAGAGCACCTTCATGGTGTACATCCACGAAGGCAGGATGAAGCTGCCTCAGTACTCCAATCAAAAGACCAAAAACAATTAAATATTATTTATATATATATTGTATTTAATTAAATCAATAATAATAATAATATGAATACAAATATTATATATAAAATGGAAACCTCTTTCTAATTTTTCTTCCACACAATTAAGAATATGTTGAGCTTAACATCTGGAATGAATAAAACTACCATCCCTCAAATATCTCAAAACCCTAATTTTGATCATCTATCCTATACTGCAAATCAACTCAATGATCCTCTCTATTTCGACATCGCCAACTATCTCATGTCTGATGAAGATCATGGCCCTAAGGGAAACATCTTGCTCGATGTCGGGGATTGCTCTCGTGCTGGATCTTTTGATTCATGTACCCTTCATAATAAGTAAGTTCGAGTTATGAAGGATCATGATCATGATCGAGATCAGATTTTGCTTATTATAATTTTTTTTTTAAAAAAAAAAAATATGATCATGAGTTTTATGTTTGTTATAGAACTATACTTTATTACGCTGTATTTTGTATTATATTATTTTTATTTCATGAATATGTAGAAAACCTAGAAGAGGATTGAATAAGTACAAGACAGAAGATGAGTGTAGATTTGCATTCAGAACAAAAACACAGCTTGAAATAATGGATGATGGGTACAAGTGGAGGAAATATGGGAAAAAGATGATCAAGAACAGCCCCAATCCCAGGTTAATTATATAACATGTTAATTTCATTTATTAAATTTACATCTTCTTTTATTTTCATTATTTCCTATGTTTGGAAGTTTTATCCATTCAGCTTGATCAGTCTGAATTTGTGCATTATTTTTCATGCATTTATAATTAGAAAAATATGAATCTATCATTTATAAACATGAATCTTTAATTTGGACTCTAATACATTTTCAAAAACTTTGCATTATTATAGTATACATACATATAAATAAAATGAATATAATATCATGATATATGAAATCGAGGAGTATAAATTTAAAATAACAACAACAATACACAGAAACTAGAAGAGGAGTGTTGCTATTCAAATCACAATACATATTGAGTTATATAGGTTTACTGCACACCTAGAGCCCTCAATTTGACATGAAATATCTGAACAGTTTTGGCCCCACCTTCAGCTTTATTTATTTAATTATAAATTATATGTTAAAAGTGGATTAATAACTGAGTTTTAATTAACTATTGAATATATAAGTATATAACCATATTATTTGAGAAATGAGAACTTAATTTAACTAGGGGTCTAGCTAGCTAGTTGAACTTTAAAACCTTTTCTCAAAAACATTACTCCCTCCGTCGCATTAGATTAGTCCAGTTTAGTTTCGGCACAGAAACCAATGTTTGTGAGTGTAGTGGAATTAATATTTTATTGATATGAGGAGATTTTTTTTCCATTTTAGGAAAATGGACTAATATGGTGGGAACAGACGAAAATGAAAATATGGACTAATCTGGCGGGATGGAGGGAGTAATAAATTTACAACAAAAATCGATTAACAAATCATTATGTGTTAAAAGAGTCTATTCATTCTTATAAGAATGACTCGTAAAAAAAAAAAAGGAAGGATTAAACCTTATCTATTATATAGCACTAAAGCATCTACTGCTTGGGTGGTGCTCCTCCACTTAATATTTTTTAAATTTCATCAATTTTAGATTCCAAAGATAAATAAAATACAAGTTGAAAAAATTCTATGGTTAGCATAAATCAGAATTAGAATATCTGATACATTTCTCATTTTATACGTCCCATCTGCCTGATACGTTTTGATGTCTTTTGCATGCATTTTAGCAATAAACTTTAAAAAAAATTGAGTTAAAATAGTCATCCTTTATTAGAAAATAAAATATCGATTTTTTTTTATTTTTTTTGGAAGGAGCCATATCCTTAAATGTACTCTTATTCAACAGGGTGATGCATTAAAAAAATTAGAAACTGTTGCAATTTTTTAAAATGTATTACTATAATTATACATATTACTAATTTATTTTTAACTATGTATAAATTTTGTTTCAAATTTATGATGCGAGGAAAAATACACGATAGTGAGTTGGCATGACACTCCAAACAACATTCAACATTTAAGAAACTGCTTGTCATCATTCATATATATTTCAAAATCTTTTGTTCAATTGATTTATAAGTTATGATTAAAATACATTGTGTTTAATTAATTGTCATATATATTATGCTTATTTTTTAGTAATTAATACTCCATCCATCCCTAATTATTAGTCCCCTATTGAAATGACACAATAATCAATGTTTGTGAGTGTAGTGGAATTAATATTTTATTGGTGAGTGTGAAAAAGTTTACCATTTTAGGAAAGGAGACTAATAAATGGGACAGACCAAAAAAGTAAGTGGGACTAATAAATTGGGACGGATGGAGTATTTGTTTATCGTAACCGTTGAGCATCAGCCAAGGGCTCACATTCATACCTATTTAGCATATATATATATATATACATTATTTTTAACACCAGATCATACATAAAGTAAATTTATACTTAAATATGAATGAATGTATAATTTTTTTTTCAAAATTTTATACTAAATTGCTTTAAAATATTTTATTTTTTAATTATTAAATTTATTGTGCTATCAATATAAGGATTGAGATTCATTCATATTTAATATAAATTTTAGTTTTAACACTGCATATTATATAGATATATATTTATATATAGATGTAATCAAGTGTTAATAATTAAGTTTAAGTTAAATAGGAATAAATGTCAATTGATAGTATGAATGGTTGAAATTAAAACATTCATGATTGAAAAATTAAGAATAATTTCTCATTTGTGCTTAATTGCTTTATAAATCATACTTAATTGATTAAGCATGATTTATAAAGCATGAAATCTTAAAAAAATATATATAATCATAACCACTCATTTTTTTTAGATGAAAGTTGTAGATTCATTCTTATTAAAACAAAATAATTTTAAACATATTGTTTAATTTCTTTTAAATTCAATGCTTATATTTCTGGAAATACGCATATGCAATAATTAATTAAACTATTTTTAATAATCTTAAATAGGTAATCACGCACGAAAGTTTATTTATAACAAGAGATACAAATTATAGATGCATTGATGATGGTAGGTTTAATAAATATGTGTGGGTCCCATTTCAACGATGGTTCATGAATCATGGTAGGACTAAAAAAAGATATAACCAAAAATTAAGAATATAATTTAAAAACTATGCATTTTGCATATTATGAAACTGAAAACGATGGGTTGAAACCATAACTAAACAAGACCTTTTAATTCCTCGATTTACAATTTGGTGTTTCAAATATAGATTGTTAGTTTAATTACTGTTTGAGTTATTATTTTAGTTTATTAAATAAATAAAAGATACGGGTTTCAACATTTGTAGGAACTACTTCAAGTGCTCGAGTGGAGGATGTAGTGTAAAGAAAAGGGTAGAAAGAGATAGCTTAGATGCAAGTTATGTGATCACTACATATCAAGGAATGCACAACCATGCCTCCCCTACTTGTGTTTTGTATTGCTCTCCCTCTCCACCCCCATCTTCTCTACTCTAATTTTAATACTTTAAATTCATCATCATATGTAAATATATGTACATTGCACTATGAAATCCTAATTAATAAAATTGTAATAGTCCTAAAAATCCCGATTTAATAAATAATTGTGTTATATAATTTTTTGGGGAAACCAAGGAATTTAATTAAGTGAAAGTTGTATATTAGTTCTTTTAATTTTTGCTTGAAACATTATATGTCGGTAAGGTTTTGAAAATTCCAAATGACCAAGCAGTAAAAATAATATAAATACAAAATTATGTTGCTTTAATTATATTTATGAGACTTGTATTAATTTCTAGCGCACTTTTAAAATTCTAATTTCTAAACCAAATTAAGAATTGTAGTGATTCATATTCAATATATGTGATTACATTTGAGGAAAAAAAAACTCTAATCATGATTTACGAGATGAGAAATTAGAATAAATATGCTCTAATCCAAGAAAATATTAGTTACATTTTAGTTTCACCTAACTAAGCACGATGCTTAAAATAAGTACTCTCGCCGTCCTATTTTAATTGTTTTGTTTTCTATTTTTGTACGTTCCATTTTAATTTATTTGTAAAAATTATAGTTTTTTCACACTCAACAATAAAATATTAATTTCACTAAACTCATTTTACACTCACATGTTTTGGTTATTGTGTCCAAACCAAAAAAATAATTAATTAGGAACAGAGGGAGAGGGAGAGGGAGTATGTGATTTATAGATAAATTGCAACCATTAATTCATTATTGCAATTACGTGAATGAAAATAACTCAGTGAATTCTAAGTAATTACAGTACTTCACACTCTTAAAGTGCGGGGAAATTGAAATGAAACCCCAATTAAATAAATTCTTCATTATTTCGGAAGGAAAACAAAATATCATCAGAATGTTTGAAGAGGCAGAACACAATACGTGGAAGATGAATGAAAATCAAACTTTTTAAATGTTCTTCCTCCACGTACGGAAAAAAATATTTAAAAAAAATGAAAAAAGCAACAATGGCAACCGACCTGCACATGGATTCTATTTCAACCAAATGGTTCCTTCCCCACCACTTTTTTCATTTAATTTTTTATTATTTTATTAATTTAATTATTAAATAAAAAAATAAAAATTAATAAAAAGTATACTAAAAATTCATAATTTTTCATTCTATACAAATAGAGATTAATTTATATATATATATATATATATATATATATATTTTATTTTTAAATTAATATATATACTACATCATATTGTATTAATCTACACCATTCATAAAAAATAATCAATCTGAACCGTCTGTTGATAAAATTTACTTTATTTAATCATCTTACAATTTATAATTTTTATTATTTTAATTATAATTATTAATTTTAATCTTGAAAATAAAATCAAATAAAAATTATTTATAATATTGTGATTGAATGGTTGGATGGTTGTTGATAAAGTATGTAAAATTATTGTGGTTGGATTGAGATAATATTGATGATGTAGAAGAAAGAAAAACTAATTAAATATTGAAGTGGTTGGATAGTTGGGTGATCGGAGTGGTTGCTGTTAGAGATAGTCTTAGTACGTTGGAGAACTTAAAAGTGCTAGAGAATAACCCCAAACTAGGATTAATTGGGTTAAGAGCTATACAGTGCATGTTGCATCCAACATATCATTCATGCATTTTCTTTGAACCATTACTCATGGTATCATTATGTAGATGAATTTCACATAATTTATTTTGTACATGTATCGATGGATCTTAAGGTGAGAAAATCAAAGGTTAGGAGACACTACAAAAAAATTGCGAATTTACGACCGATTTGTGACAAAAAAAAGGGTCGCGATTTTGCGACCGACTAACAACGGAATTGCGTCCGAATAGAAATTTTAAATTTTGCGACGGAATTGCGACCGGATATTCGGTCGCAGATTTTTTGCGACCGATTTTTCCGTTGCTAAATTTTGCGACCGAAAATTCGGTCGCAAATTGGTCGCAAAATTCCTTTTTTTTAAAATATGTATATTTTTTAGTACGTATAAAGAATGAGATTATTGTTTGGTTCAGTGGTAACGCGCGCGGCACACGTGCGGGAGGTGCCGAGTTCGAACCCTCTTGGACGCAAGCCACCAGATTTGATGGTTGGATCGACCGGTTCAAGATGGTTCAAAAAAATTTTTAAAAATTTTTTTGAAGGAAACTTATTTGCGACCAAAATCGGTCGCAAAAATTTGCGACGGATTCAATTTTCGGTCGCAATTTTTTTTGCGACCAAGGTTTTTGCGATGGACGAAATCGGTCGCAAATCGGTCGCAAAACAGCAGTTTGCAACCGATTTTTTGGTCGCAAAAACGCGAATTTCTGGTAGTGAGACTTCATAATGTACTATCACAGGGAGCGAGAATTGGCTAATGTGCATAGAGTCACTCACTATTAGGGTATTGATAACTTTCATAAAGAATTGTCTTATTTTCTTTTAGCTTTTGTTTATTGTATATAATTCTAGTAAATTAATTCCAATTTAAGGTCTTTTGTTACTTAATTGTTTTAGTGTTGCAATTATGCTTAATATTTATATTTTTAGTAATTAAATAAATTTTTGCAAGGAATTGTGAAGATCTTCGCAAGTTTCCTCATGCTAGAGCTTGTGAGTGGCTTTCCAACGGAAATCATGCTGGAGCATGAGAGTCATATTGTAGCAATTCAAAACCAATATATTTTTGGGGCCACTTCCAGACAAAAGAGAGTTATCTTTTTGGATCTTGTTTGCGAATCAAGCCAGGTGTCACCCGAAGAGAGCTGCCAGTATCAGAAGGGTAGAATAGAGAGTCACACGTGGAGGAAGAAAAGGAGTACAATGAAAAAGGAGAACACACACACACGAAAACATAATAGAGAGAGAGTTCGACAGATTTTTTTGAGAAAAAAGAGCCGAAACTCTACGCACAAAGGAGTTCTGGCCAGCTAGAAGGATTTTATCTCGGGTTTTCATATTCTAAATTGTCTTTTGTAAACAACACGAGTAAAAATGATAAATGATTATAAGTTTTATTTTCACTTTATTTTGAATATGAGCTAAACTTATAACACTTGAGTTGTGGATATTCTATCTAAGCTTGATTATGTATTAATGGTTGATTTCGTTTAGATCTGAGTTTGATCTTGTTTTGGAATGATTGAATTCTCAAACACGACAGTGACCGAAAATTATCTCAGCAATTTAGGTTGAAAAGATGAATACTTTGTTAGGAAATAACCAACGATAGCAATATTAAAGAAAAACACACAAAGGAATAAGGAAATCTTTTCTGATGTGGAGGATCGGTTTATTCCGCAACCACAGAGCATAATCAGTATAACCTTGAACTATAAAAGGACACTGAATTTGATTACCCAGTTCACCAATAATGGCTACGTCTGGGGGCACTACCAAGCCAGGATATTTTTGCTAGTAAGGAGAGAAGAATACAATATAAGCTATAAGAAGATACAAGCTTAATTGTTGGTGCATATAACAAAGAGAGGTAGGGGCTTTATTTATAGTTGTGCAAAGCCCCATTTCTTTCTCCCACAACCGATGTGGGATGGAGAACAAAGAATAAAGTTCTTCATTCTTAAAAATCTCCCACTTGAAGACTTTTTAATTCATGGTAGTGCCAGGTTCTTCACGTTCCGATGCAAGTTGAAGTCATGCACAACTTCAACTTCTCCATATTCACAATCTTCGTGAACATATTCGCAGGATTCTTGCTTCCATCAATCTTCTTTAACTGCAACACATTCGTTTCTAGCAAGTGACGGATATAATGGTATTTCAACTGTATGTGCTTTGTTCTAGAATGAAATGCCGGATTCTTCGCCAAGAAGATTGCACTCTGGCTATCACTATACAGAACACTTCTACATTCCTCCATTCTAAGTTCATGTAGAAAACTCTGAAGCCACACCATCTCTTTGCTTGCTTCAGTTACAGCAACATATTCAGCTTCTGCAGTAGACAACGCTACTACCTTTTGCAATCTCGATGCCCAAGAGATCGCCGTACCGCCAAAGGTAGTCACATACCCTGTAGTACTCCTTCTCTTATCAAGGTCATTTGATGCCAAATATGCATCGACAAATCCTTGCAAAACAAGATTACTCCCACCAAAACATAATGTCACGTCAGTCGTACCTCTCAGATACCTCAAGATCCACTTCACTGCTTCCCAATGCTGTTTACCGGGGTTGCCCATGTATCTACTCACGACTCCCACCGCATGTGCAATGTCCGGTCTCGTACTCACCATTGCATACATTACGCTTCCAACAGCTGAAGCATACAGTATCTTCTTCATCTCTTCACGCTCTTTCTCCGAGATCGGACAATCTTTTTCAGATAGTTTGAAATTACTGCCCAACGGCAAACTGACTGGCTTAGCATCCTGCATGTTAAATCTCTCAAGCACCTTCTCCACATATCGTGCTTGAGACAGATAGATCTTTCCAGCAGTTCTATCTCTATTAATTCGCATTCCCAAGATCTGTTTCGCTTCACCGAGATCTTTCATTGCGAACTGCTTCTTCAATTTGCTCATCTCCCTAGTACTGGCGCTTGCAAGCAACATATCATCAACGTAAAGCAACAGGATGATATAGCTACTGTCGAATCTCTTGTAGTAGCAGCAGTGATCGGCATTGCATCTGCTGAATCCTATCTCAAGCATAAATCCATCGAACTTCTTGTACCATTGTCTTGGAGCTTGCTTCAACCCGTACAAGCTCTTCTTTAACTTACACACAAGACCAGGGCCTTCTTTCGATACGTATCCATCTGGTTGCTTCATGTAAATCTCATCTTCTAAATCACCATGAAGAAATGTTGTCTTTACATCCATTTGCTCCAAAAGCAAATTCTCTACAGCAACCATACTCAAAACAAGTCGAATGGTAGTTAGTTTCACAACAAGAGTAAATATTTTAGTATAATCAATACCATATCGTTGTTGGAAACCCTTCACTACCAGCCGTGCCTTATACCGCTTGCTTCCATCGGCCTCAGTCTTGATCCTGTAGACCCACTTGCAATCAAGGGCTCTCTTTCCTTGAGAAAGTTCAACATCCTCCCAAGTCTCATTAGCCAAACACGAGCTCAACTCGTCATTCTCTGCAAGTGTCCACTTGTCTACATCCTGGACCTGTCTTGCCTCTGCATAGCTTTCTGGTTCATTATTATCAGTTAAAAGAAGGTAATAATTGGAGGGCGAGTACCTATCTGGTGCCCTTCGTTCTCTAGTTGGTCTTTGCAGCGGATCTTGTTGTGGAGTACTTGGCTCAACATCGATTACCTCCTCGATTTGAGCTCCCTTACTCCCACCCGAGTTGGTATTGTCCAACTCTACAACTTGACTGCCATGATCCGATGAACCAACCGTTTCTCTGTCTTTGTACATTACTTGTTTGTTGAACACTACATCTCGACTTCGGATGATCTTTCGATTCTGCTCATCCCAGAATCTGTACCCAAATTCATCTCCATCATAGCCGATGAATGTGCATTTGACAGACTTTGCATCCAGTTTACTTCTAGCTGTAGAGTCAACTAGAACGTAAGCAGTACAACCAAATATACGGAGGAATGACAATTTTACCTTTTTACCACTCCAGGCTTCTTCCGGTATATCATTCTCCAATGGCGTTGACGAACCTCTGTTTATCATAAATGCAGCAGTATTAACTGCTTCAGCCCAAAACATCTTTGGTAACCCACATTTCAGCCTCATGCATCTAGCGCGTTCGTTCAAGGTTCTATTCATTCGTTCAGCAACGCCATTTTGCTGTGGTGTTCCTTTCACCGTCCTCTCCATACGAATTCCATTATCCTTACAAAACTTCTTGAACTCATGGTGATCATACTCACCACCATTGTCAGATCGCAGACTCTTAACCTTCAAACCTGTCTTATTCTCTACCAAGGCTTTCCATTGACGAAAGGTAACAAATGCATCAGATTTATTTTTCAAAAAATAAACCCATACCTTTTTAGTGGAGTCGGCAATGAAGGTCATGTAATAGGATGCTCCGCCAAGAGAAGTCACGGGTGCTGGTCCCCACAAATCGCTGTGTACTAGCTCCAACTTCTCCTTCTTCAATGATCTTCCCCCTCTCGAGAAGCTCACCCTTTTCTGCTTCCCGAATACACAGTCTTCACAAAGACCAACCTCAACTATCTTGAGTCCGGGTAGTCTACCTTTCAGGCACATTTGTCGCATCCCCTTCTCACTCATGTGTCCTAACCGACAATGCAATAAATTTGCATCATTCTTCTCTTCTACGGCAGCGATGCAGTTATTAGAACTCGTAGTCGTGTATAGAGTTCCATCTTTTCTGCCCCGAGCTATCACCATAGCTCCCTTTGTGATCTTCCAACTACTTTCCCCAAACATCGTTACGTAGCCTTCATCATCCAGCTGACCAATGGAAAGAAGATTCCGCTTCAATCCAGGAATATGTCTGACACCATGCAGTTTCAGAGTAGAGCCATTTGGGGCAGCGATTCTCACATTTCCCTTTCCAATGATCTTGAGATGTTTATTATCTGCTAGATATACCTCTCCAAAATCTCCTGAAGTGTAGCTTTCAATCACCTCGGAACTACTACACGAATGAAACGAAGCTCCAGAATCCAACACCCACGCATCCAGTGGACTACTCACACTAAGGATCAAAGCTTCAGCGACCTCGTCTGTAGATACGTTCGCTGATCTTTTGTTGGTATGATCCTTCTTCATTGTCTTGCAATCTCTCTTCACATGTCCATATTCCTCACAGTTCCAACATTTTACTGAAGACACGTTTTTCCTTTCACGGCTCTTGCCTCTTGACATAGATCTGTCGAATCTAGACTTTGACCTTCCTTTCGTCCGCCCTCTATTCTCTATATTTAAAGCTGATCCTGAAGTAATTCCTGATTCCCTCCTGCAAATCTCCTCGCTAATAATCAGATCTCTTCATCAAACTTCATCTTTTCTTTACCCGCGGAGGCACTAACCGCAATGACTGTTCCGCTCCAACTCTCAGGTAAAGATGACAACATAATTAAAGCTCGAACTTCATCATCAAAATCAATTTTAACAGAGTGCAACTGAGCAGTGATTAAATTAAACTCATTTAGATGTTCAACAACTAGTGTACCTTCAGACATCTTCAAGTTGAACAGTCGTCTCATAAGGTAAACCTTATTTGCTGCAGACGACTTCTCATACATCTCCGATAATTTCTCTATCATCTCTTTGGTAGTCTTTGCACCGGTTGTATGATAGGCAACGTTCTTTGACAAAGACAGGCGAACTGCGCTTATCGCCTTCCTATCCAACCGCTTCCATTTATCCTCATCCATATCCTCCGGCTTCTTTTTCAGCGGCTCATCAAGATCCTTACCATACAGGTAATCTTCGATCTGGATCTTCCAGAAACCAAAATCTGAACCATCGAACCGATCCACCGGTGTTTTCCCTTCCGCCATTGTATCTGCGCCTCTAAACTTGGCTCTTAATACCAGTTGTTAGGAAATAACCAACGATAGCAATATTATAGAAAAACACACAAAGGAATAAGGAAATCTTTTCTGATGTGGAGGATCGGTTTATTCCGCAACCACAGAGCATAATCAGTATAACCTTGAACTATAAAAGGACACTGAATTTGATTACCCAGTTCACCAATAATGGCTACGTCTGGGGGCACTACCAAGCCAGGATATTTTTGCTAGTAAGGAGAGAAGAATACAATATAAGCTATAAGAAGATACAAGCTTAATTGTTGGTGCATATAACAAAGAGAGGTATGAGCTTTATTTATAGTTGTGCAAAGCCCCATTTCTTTCTCCCACAACCGATGTGGGATGGAGAACAAAGAATAAAATTCTTCATTCTTAACATAAGTATGAGAAAATCATGATCAATCATGTTTGTTGTGTAGAAATATGAGGAAGCATGGCTTAATATCAAACCCTTGTCTCTTTTTGTGCTTTTGATCACTATTTCATGCATAGACATATGATGAGTGGTAGGATTCTGCAAATCTAGTAGAGGGACAACTTGCTGATCATATTTCGTGAGGTTTAAGATTCAGAGCTTATGCGAGATCTAAGCTTTAACATATAGGATAGTGGAAGGTTAGAAATCCATAGCTCAAGTGTGCTTTTCTTCTCTTGTTACACGTGTTAGTGGTTATATGTGATTAGTTTATGATCAGAAGGGTTGTAAATCTTATTCATTTCAGTTTGCTTTCACTTTGGTTTATTGAACTTTTAATTTGAGAATTCATTACTACCAATTCTCTTTTGCAAGCAATTTTGTGTGTACGACTTGATTACACACCCATATAATTGACTTGTATATTTCTACTTAAAATTGATTATAAAATTATTTGCAAATTAGTATTATCATTTTAGAAAAAAGATAATTTTACGAGACAAACAAAAACGAGAAATGAGACTATTTCTATGGGATGAAGGGAGTATTTAATAGTTAGAAAGAAATTATAAAATCTATATTTTTAGTTGATTAGTCGGAATAGATTTTATTCAAAAATTTAAAAAGTTATTTTCTTGGTGAAATATTTACGAGGGCATTTTCACAGTTTCAGAATTCAGAATTCGCAACGAAAAAAGTGTAAATTTTTACAAAACCCTATGGGATTTTCAATCTCCGTGTAGCTGGGGATCCTTGATCAGGGCACGGCGTTTAGGGCTCTACCGGAGAAGGAAATTTGTTAGTGACGACCGTTGCGGCGATTCGCAAGGGTTTTTTTTATTTGAGTGTGGAATTCAGGTGAGAGAGAGATGTTTTGGAGGGAGAGGACGAGGGAGAACAGAGAGGAGGATGGTGGACCCCCCTGCGGGCAGGTCAGAGTGCTAGTTGTTGGTGATTCGGGTAAGCTTGAATGTTTGCTTCAAAGAATTTAGCTTCTTGGTTTTTGTCAATTTTGTTTCGGTTTTGAAGCATTCTTAATTTGTTTGATGATCTCTAGTTGGCTGAGTGTCTGTTGCTTTTTCTATTGGTACTGTTATTGGTTTGGACTGTTGAGAGATGTAGATATGGTCTTATGGAATTTAGGTGAAGTGGCTGGGTTTTTCTTGTTGCAATGATTTTTTTGTCTCATCATGTCACTTCAAATCTCCAAAATTAATGCTGTGACCCTCTATTTCGTTGAGATCAGAAATTAGGAATTGGAACCTTTTTTTTTGGATGATAGTGTAATAGATTACTTTTTCTCCATCGTTGTTTACTTTCGGCTTAATGCATGCAATTCTCAAATTGAAACGATTTCACGACATAATAATCCTCAAGATTGTGCAAGATGTCAATTATGTGGTATTGCGTTTCAGGTTTCAGAAATCGGGTTATGCTGTAAAAAATGCATTTTGATTGATCTTGTCGTTTTAGGTGTGGGGAAGACTTCTCTTGTTCATTTGATTATGACAGGCTCTTCCATTGCTCAACCTCCTCCGACAATTGGGTGTAATGTTGCTGTCAAGGTAACAGTTGCCGTTTGTATACTTGAGAATGGATAGCTAGGTTGAAGTTGATGTCTTTATTTTATCTTTTTCTGTCATGTAGCATATTACTTATGGAAATTCTGCAAACTCGTCAAGTAACATTGGAGACAACTCAGGCAGAGATTTCTTCGTTGAACTCTGGGATATATCAGGGCATGAAAGATACAAGGACTGTCGATCTATGTTTTATTCGCAAATTAATGGTATATACTTTGATCAAATGAGCAAGTTGTGCCTCAATGTTCATCTTATCTGTTGAAACTTGGATTCTGGTTCTTCCTTAGCTCTAAGTAGTTGTGCTACTTTTATTAGAATTTTTAGTTTGAGAGATCATGTGTCTTAATTGCTTGGCTCTTGACTATAAGTCCATTTTTTTCTCTTTTCTCGCACGAACTTTGATTTTTTAGGCGTTGTGTTTGTTCATGATCTTTCTCAAAGAAGGACAAAGGCTAGCTTGAGCAAGTGGGCAGCTGAGATTTCAGCAATGGGGGCATTCTCAGCTCCTTTGCCGTCTGGTGGTCCTGGAGGGCTTCCAATCCCCTATATTACTATTGGAAACAAAGCAGACATATCTGCAAAAGAAGGCGCTCCAGGGAGCAGCGGCAATCTAGTTGATGTAGCTCGACATTGGGTTGAAAAGCAGGGTCTACTTCCATCGAGCGAGGAAATTCCTTTAACTGATAGCTTTCCTAGCAGTGGAGAGCTTCTAGCGGTATGTATTTTCCGCTGCACTAATTTTGATTATTTACCTAGCTATACAGTTGCCCTTGACATGCATAAACACTTCTGCTACATGACATTTGTCCATGAAGCCTGCAAGCAGTATTAATTCGGTTTTCTGATTCTGATTATGTTCTGGGATTCCAATAATCAAATAGATTGTGTTTGTTTTTTCTTGCCAAAGAAATATGCTGGATTTCTTACTTAAACACGGACCAAAACTTTTGACTTGTTATAGCTTTGATATTTATTTTGTGATTTCCACTTTGATGTTTAAATGTTTCCTTTTATCTATGAGATATATTTCTTCTCTTGAATTAGTATAGAGAAACCCACTCGCTTTATTCAAAGCTGATTTCTCTCGATTATGCCCTCCTTTTCCTAACAAAAGCTGTTGTGCTACATTATTGCTGTGGCAGATTTTCTTAGGCACTTCTATAGTTAAAAATGTTTTTCAGCCCCAAACTTGAAAACATAGTTTCTCTAACTATTATGGCCTAAATATTCTTTAGTGAACTTATACTTTTAGCCACTACGACATGACAAACGAAACATGACATTGTGTGCCATCGACTCATCTATCAGTTCAAAATAAACTGTCGAAGCACACATGACTGAATTGTGTCTCTTGATGTGCTAACTTCATTTTGCTGAGGTTAAAGTTGATCTTTCTCACAAATACTGTCTATGAGAACCATGTTTGATAGTAAGTGACTAGTCTTTTTCTATCCTATATGGTTACATTTCATCATCTGTCACTTTAATCTTCATGTGGTGACAAGTTTTGGTTTCTCAATGCAGTCTGCCAAGGAAGCCAGATATGACAAAGAAGCATTGACAAAATTTTTTCGAATGGTCTTCACGCCTCCCCTTCCACTCCATACGTAAATATACTGCAGGGTTTTTTGTTTAATAACTTGTATATCTGTTGCAGTTGATCAGGAGGAGATACTTCCCGGATGAATTGTCTAGTTCAGTGCCGTGGTCCTCCCAAGTTAACCGCTCATTTCCAGTGTCCGGTGAGATTTTCAGCGATGAAGACCAGCTTTACAAAAGCTCAAGGTATTACCATTGCGCAATCTCTTACCTTTTGCCAGGCTTCCAGTTTCTTAGATCTTCAATCTCTTGCTTAGCCGATTCATGATTATGTGATAAAATCGCCCTTTGACTTGATACAATTTTCGCAGAATATGTTAAGACAGGAAAACTACAAACAAACTGAGACATTAAAGGCTTGTTTGGTTTGATTTCTAGTTGCAATTCTCAAAAAAAAAAGTTGTGATGATTTTGGTAAGTTGGATGAGTAGAATTGCATCTTCACTTATGAATCTGTGGGTGATGTGAATATTTAGATGATCGATGATCCTCGGTTCTTACTCGGGTGTTTGTTTTGACAGCCGAGCATACAAGTATGATGTGCTTCCTCCCCTTCCGGCACAGCACAACTTGGTTCCGCCACCGACACTCTATCCTCAACAGCCGATGTCGCCGGGTAATTACGACATCCCGAGACTTGCCTCGACGACGAAACCGGAGGAGATCAGCCGAGCAAGATCGAGGCGTATGGATATTAATGTGTGATCGATCCCCTAACCCTTTCTATCCTGTACAGTGATGCTTCGTTTCTATGTATATGTATGGCATGGCAAATGCAGCAACTCTCGGACCCGGATATATCATTTGTGTGTAATAAAGAAATAATATTATTTTCTAAGGCCGTCGACTTTTGAACATAATAGATTTCCTTTGCATGAAAGTTTTATTTATTATATAATTTTCAAGTTCATTTATTTATGATATTTTATTACGTTGTAAGCTATATAATTTACTTTTTTCCAAAAAAAGTGGTGGCTTGATATTTGGAGTATTTTTGTATGAAAGTTAGTTTCATTTTAATTTATCGATAAATACAATAAAAAAAACTCTTGAGTCAGAGCAGGGTAAGCATTGATTAGGGATGGAGATATGATTTGAACTTCAAATACAGAAAATATGGGATAAGATGGACTGCTCTCCTTTTCTGAATTTCAGCAGCACACCCCCAACACCAACAGTGACATTTTACAATTTTACTAATATAATTAAATTATGCCAAAGTTTATGTGATAGGCTCATTAATTAAATTCTGAATATATATTGAGTATGGAATTTAATTATTAGATTGGATTTGATTTTGGAGTTGTAGATAAAGTAGATTAGCAGTGACAAAAACATATAATTGAAACATGGTTAAGTTAGGTGGATCTTGGAATGCAGTTTTAATTTGAGTAGGAACCCTAAACGTATCTTCTATTTGGTTGCCTTAAATGGATACAAAATTCCCAATAGTTTATGTCGAAATTAATGACGGTTTCAACACCAAAATTATATTTGATATTAAATAGACATTTTAAAGTGAACATGGAAACTGATGGGGGGCAGGTGAAATGTGTTGATGTGGAAATTAATAG
Source organism: Plectranthus barbatus (assembly GCA_026898455.1). Lineage (NCBI taxonomy): Eukaryota > Viridiplantae > Streptophyta > Magnoliopsida > Lamiales > Lamiaceae > Plectranthus > Plectranthus barbatus. The sequence goes on along the minus strand of JAPKLW010000923.1, from coordinate 11,490 downwards.
TGACAGTACAAGTGGACATTTTTGTAATCAAACTTTTTTTATACAAAGATTTTAAATAGTAAGTATCAAGATTGATATCTCTTCTCTCATTACAAAATAAAACTATATGAGTTGGTCTCCTGAGAGACGGTCTCAACATATTTTTATTGTGAGACGGATTTTAATACATCATTTCAATAAATTAAATACACTATTTCATTTTTAAAAATTACATTATTTGTAACAAAGAAAGACATCACTTGTAATAAAGAAACACATCATTTCATTAAATTCGTTTCATAATAAAAATGGTGAGACATCACTTACAATAAAGAAACACATCATTTCATTAAATTCGTCACAATAAAAATGATAAGACCGTCTCATATAAAAATTTGCCAAACTATATTAAATATCTCACATTAACATGATACAACGAACTATTTCATAGTAGTGAGATAATACTCCAGTCTTGTAAAAAGGAGTTGGATTCTAACAAAAATAAGCATTCATGATGTTATTCAACTATCGATATTGCTCATTTAAATAATTATTTTTATGAAAATAAATTATGTATAATATAACTTTCTCTAATTGATATTTTTAACAAAAATAAAAACCTTATACGAATATAAATTATGATTATAAATTAATTAATTTAATTAAAAATTTAAAAATAATTACTAAAAGATATTATATAGTGAAAATGAACATGTGATTTTTGACTGCGTGCTTCTCCTTTTTAGGGCTTAGACTATTCAATGTAACATAACTACTCCCTCTCCATTTATTCAAAACTATAGAAATGTAAATTTACTGTTCTTTTGTGTTTTTCGATAACTCTTTAAATCCGATGATAGGTTGATATTTAATAAAAGGCACAATTATTTAGAATAAAGTGTATTTTTAAAGGAGGCATATTTTTCAATTAAAAATTTGCTATTGTTTCGTTAATTATGGCATCAATTCGGCACCTACATCCTCAAAATGGTCAGAAACGTATTAAAGTGAAAAAAAACTAATTAAATCTTATGCATTAATATTGGTAGGAATAGGATTAATAAGCTGTATGATATGATTGATAGATATAAAGAGAATAATATAAATTAATCCACGGCAATGTTCCAAGAATAAACAAATTTTGATTTATTTAATCATGCAATTCTACAAATACTTAATTTCACTCACTTAAAAGAATAACCTCCATTAATAATCTCAATGGAATATTGTAGTGATTTGATGCAACAGGGAATAAACTCCGGTGAAGAGAAGTATGAATAATGACTTGCTCCCAGTGGCGGATCCAGAAATTTTTGTCGAGGGGGGCTGAAATTTTTTTTTCGCCTTCACCTTAACTTCAATCATTTTATATCATCTTTTTTCTTATTTTAATCTATTTTTTCTTCTATAAGAGGGGGGCTATACCATAAAAAACGGAATCATAATACTAAAAAAACCGGATCATGATACTAGAAAACGAAAAAAAATTCGGGCTTGGGGGGGCTGGAGCCCCCCCTAGCCTCTACATAGATCCGCCTCTGCTTGCTCCCAAAGGCTTTCCATTAATTGACCGAATGATTGACATAAATAAATTGAATTTACGCCAGAATAAGAGGGATTCTGAAATTATACAAGAATAAGACTGTATAATAGAAGATAACTAAAAAGTTTTGATTAGTGCTACTCATACTAATGTGATGAGTTATATTTTTTGATACTTATTCTAGAAAAATCTCAATATTAAACATATTTGAACCGTAGTAGAACTAAGATAAATAACCCCTGTGAAATTTTTCAGGATATGTGCGAGTAAAAACAAAGCGCACTAGGAAGAGCTTATTGTAATTTATAGAGTAAACCGTCAGTCTAAAAATCGATCCAGACTATTGATGAATAAAATGTGTACTTCGTTCGAGCCTCGGGCCAGGACGTTACAAATATCCAAGCTTTCAAATTAAAAAATAAAATAACATATCAAATTCGAAACTGCAACAAATCTTCAATTAAGCACAACTATTGAAATCCACACGTACACCTCCAATTTCCCAATCTTTGAGTGATAATAAAATAACTAAGTAGTGACAATAATAATCTCAAACATGTACATTGAATTAATTGCAATAGTTTGAGAGAATGGTGTTATGATATGAAATTTAAGACTTCAACCTAACCTAATATCTCCATGTTGCAACTCATTCATTCCTCTATATATACACACATTACATTACACACACACACTCATAGATGGCTCAAATCAGTGTTGCCATGATATTGAGGTTTCTATCTGTGTGTGTTTCTAGAATCTACTGGAAGCTGGCTTCGAATTTACCTCTCATCGGCATGTTGCCGGCTCTCCTCCTCAACGTCGGCCGCATCCACGACTCTTGCACTCTCGTCCTCTCCAAAACCCGCCGCCGGACTTTCCATTTCCGGGGGCCCTCTTTCGCCAACATGGACATGCTGCTCACCGCCGACCCGGCCAACGTCCACTACATCCTCACCTCTAACTTCCTCAATTTCCCCAAAGGGAAGAGATTCAAAGAGATTTTTGATATTTTCGGCGATGGAATCTTCAATGCGGACTCCGATTCGTGGAAGGAGCAACGCGGCGTTGCCAGAGCCTTCCTCAATCACCGCGGCCTTCAGTCGTTCCTGTCGGAGATCTGCCGCGACAAGGTGGAGAGGGGCCTCATCCCGGTTCTTGAAGCGGCGGCGGGGAAGAAGGTCCTTGATTTGCAGGATTTGTTCCAGAGGCTGACGTTCGACACGACGTGCGTGCTGATCACGGGTTTCGACCCGGGATGTCTGTCGCCTGATCTTCCCCATGTTCCTTTCTCGGCGGCCATGGACGACGCGGAGGAGGCGATCTTCCGGCGCCATGTCACGCCGGAGAAGGTTTGGAAGCTGCAGAGGTGGCTCGGGGTTGGGACGGAGCTCAAACTGAAGCGAGCCAAGGAAACCCTCGACGATGTGGTGGAGAAGCTCATCGCATCGAAACGCAGCAGTGAGATAAACCACGAGTCTTGCTCGGATTTGCTGAGCTCTTACATGAGCAGCGCCGGCGACAAGTTCTACGACGACGACTTCTTGAGGGACACCGTGCTGAACCTAATGATCGCGGGGCGGGACACCATGAGCTCCGCCCTCACATGGCTCACGTGGCTCGTGTCGACTCACCCCGAGGTGGAGAGCAGGATCATGAGCGAACTCAGCTCCGTCGCCGCCGAACCGGGCAAGGAGCGGCGGGCGGTGGTTTTCGGGGTGGAGGAAGCGAAGAAAATGGTGTACCTCCACGGCGCGGTGCTGGAGTCGCTGAGACTGTACCCGCCGGTGCCGTTCCAGCACAAGGAGGCGGTGAACGCAGGGGTTCTTCCGAGCGGGCATCTGGTGGCGCCGGAGATGAAGGTGATGATCTCTCTGTACGCGATGGGGAGGATGGAGTCGATCTGGGGGAAGGACTGCTTGGAATTCAAGCCGGAGAGATGGATTTCGGGGATGAAGATCAGGCACGAGCCGTCGTATAAGTTCCTGGCGTTCAACGCGGGGCCACGGAGCTGCTTGGGGAAGGAGGTGGCGATGGGGCAGATAAAGGCGATGGCGGCCACGTTGATCTATAATTACAGAGTGAGGGCGGCGGAGGGGCACCAGGTGGCGCCTAACTGCTCCGTCGTGCTGTACATGCGGCATGGGCTTATGGTGGAGGTGGCAAATAGATGCTCTCTCTAATTTTAATATTCCATTATATTTCAAAAATATTCTGTAAAATTCAATATATTCTTATCTTTTGATTTTATTTCAAACTTATCTTTCAAAAAAACATTTTTCACAGCACCCAAAAGCTGAAATTGTTGTATTCTTTCTCTGTTTAGAAATCTGCTTAATTATATGTATCTACTATCACATTGTTTAATTGTGTTTTGATGATAATTTTTGTTCCACCTGATCTAATATAATATATAAAAGATTTGTAGTGAAATTAATAAATTTCAGTATATATTTTAATCCAAGAATAAAAAAAATCTGCTGGCATCGGTTATCAAGGCTTAAAGTAGAAGGTGGTGTAGATTTTTCTTCTATAAACTTTTATTTTTTACTATTTATAGGCTAATTGATAGGAATTCAGCTGTAACTCCCACGCAAAATTTTGTGATCAAATTCTATATTTTAGGAAATTTTTAATGAGATTGACCAACTCTAGTGTAGAATAGCTGCTGTTAAGATATACATGATGGAATACTAAAAGAAAACTTTTATGGATTTAATGAGCATGAGTTTTCTAACTTTAAGTATATCACATGCGAGATATGTATCATGTAAAGTATTGAATATAACATTAATTGTATAAAACAAATAATTATGTTAAATAGATATATTTATTATTATAAATCTTATTCAATATTGCTAGTCCAGAAACCAAAGCATTGAAAATGTAGCAGCAATTTTAAAATAGAAAGCCTTCACAAATTGATTGTTACCCATTCATTTATGTCTTTGAAAAATTGATGTTTAGCGAGATAGAGATTAATTCATATTTGAGATATATTGCAACACTTTAGATAGTATTGAGTTTCAAATTCTTGTAAAAAGTAAATAAAGCATTAAGAACACAAGAATTTATAGAGGTTCATATACAAGAGTTGTATGCCCTCTCTTCAAATAGTAAGTCTGGAATTCACTAGGTTTCGGAATACAAGGGTTCTCACGATATATAGCAAGCTGATGATTGCCAGCATCCACCAGTCCACTTGCTCATTCGCCCAGACCGTAGTTTCTTCCGCCGCTCAGATTTGAAGTGTGGGCACACTAAGCAGCCTTCGTCTCCGGAAGTCTTGGAACTTTAAGGTTCTTCCCGAAACCGTTGATCCTTTGGCTAAACGCCAGTGAAAATCACAACTTGAAGAAAAATTATGACTGTTGTGTTCTTACTTGGAAAGTAAGAACACCAAGAAGTACTTGTGCTAGGAAGCAACAAGTCTCGTGTCCAAGATGACACACGGCAAGCTTGTGATAAGTTTAGGAGATGATATTAGGCCATCTTTGTTAACCCAATATCCTAAACATTGTTCCTTCACAATTAAATTTTCCCTAGTTAGCCACGTTGGCCTTTACAATTCTTTCATTGTCTATGAGCTTAAGAATGTGCTGGTTTCGCTCATGTCTTGAGTTGTGGTTTGTATGGGGTAGATTGATGTGAATTGGAGATAAAAAATATCAAATTAGTGATTGATGCAAAGTTGGGTGTTAAAATAGCTCAAAAGAAATTAGAATTCTCATAAGCCCTCTGAAATATATATATATATATATATAGGGAGCGGATCCAGTGAGAAAACTCTTAACGTGAGAAAGTGAGAAAGATGCTTGATTGCATTCACGACATTGCTTGATTGTATTCAGGTCGTTGTTTGATTGCAATGTTGCTTGATTGTGCTTTAGTTGTTGCTTGATTATTTTATTGCTTGATTGCATTTTAGTTGTTGCTTGATTCAATATCAACCATTGATTTTTTTAGATCTGATGAACATGATTCATTCTTTTTTCTCACATGAGGATTTTTTTTACATGATCCCTCCTCTCTCTCTCTCTCTCTCTCTCTCTTTATATATATATAAAATAGTGATCAGGTGAGAATAGGAGTTACCATGATAAATAAGAATAGATCTCGCACGTCCATCTTATCAAATCGACGAACAGGATTCATTCTCAGCAAATTGAAAAACGCGGTATTTTTGCCCCAATATCCTGCAGTCTTAGCCTTTAAAGACTAAAACTGTAAAAAAACTCAAACTCAAACAGCAACCTGCATTTTAAGCCCGATTTACTTCATTTTTAGCCCAATTTACTTCATTTTTCGCCCGATTTACTTCATTTTTACATAAATACGATTTAAAAAAAATTAAACATCTTCTTCAAAGCAGCAACACGAGCGTAGTCTCTATAAAACTCGATACCAACAGCAACAGTTTTAAAAACTCTGCCCTTAAAATGTTTCATCTCATCAACACACTTTGGAATAAATGAACTTGTAAGATACAAAAATGCACAAAGTTAACACTAAAGATGCACAATATAATAGTAAAAATGAACGTCGATCTGAATAAAATATTTTTTTAAAATAATATTCATGCAAAATAAACAAAGTCGAGACCGAACACGAATGCAAAATCCAGAAACAAAGAAAAAAAATCTGATTGATAGAAGAAGAAATATAAATCAAATCGAACGAAGAAGGAAGAAGAAATCAAATCGCGCGAAGAAAGGAATAAAAAATCTAATGAGATACTATTTCAGATTTTAAAAAAAGCTAAAATTACAAAAATAACCTTAATTTTGCAAAACTGCAGGATAATCGAGGAAAACTGCACACGGAGTGAAATAGATCATGAGCGTTGAAATCACAAAATCAAAGACTGAGATTTATTCTCATTTCTCATACTAAAAACTATTATCATATCATCATCTATATATATATATATATATGTGTGTGTGTGTGTACAAAGTATTGAAAGGGTATAAGAGATTCAAAATAACTAGGAAGAAAAGGAACAAAAAAAAAAAAAAGAGGAAGAAAAGAAAAGATTTGAGTGTTGATGTATCTAAGGAGATGAGGTGATGATGTTATAAAGTGCTTTTATTTTGTTGAGTTGGCCAACTTGATAAATTTTAGTCACTTGACCAAATTTCCCTACCTTGTCACAAAAAGCCTACATTACAACCCATTGAAAGTCCTTTTTGATCCAGTACTTGTGTGCACATTCTAGCAGTTAGGGGTGTACACGGTCCGGTTTGGCCGGTTTGAAGGTCAAAGTATGGACCAAACCAAATAATACGGTTTGAAAAATTCTCAAACCAAACCGGCCAAATTAATTTTTCAAACCAAACCAAACCAAACCAAATAAAATGGTTTGGTTCGGCCGGTTTAACGGTTTGGAACATGACTTTAACGAGCAAAGTCAAAACATAAAAAAAAATTCTATTTTTAGCAATAATTTATTTGAGAAATAAAAAATAAATAAATATTGGTTCTCACCGACAAAGTACAAGATAATACTTATTCCGAGAAGATAATAAGGGTAAAAGGAGAGACGTTTACAAATAAATAAAAATATTTTTGTAAATAAAAATGTAGGAGGAAAAAAATTATATGATGTTGCATATAGGATTGAACTTGTGCCTTTTAAAATCCAAAATATAGCTTGAACAAGTACACTAAATATACTACATTAATGTTTTTGTACAATATATATTTTAAATATTTATTAAAACTATAAACGGTCTGGTCCGGTCCAAACAACCGGTTTCTGTACTCAAACCATGGACCAAACCAAATAATACAGTTTGGAATTTACGGTCCGGCCGGCCGATTAATTCACTTGTCAAACCGGCCAAACCGACCAAATCATTTTGGTTCGACAGATTTGATCGGTTTGAACCAAACCATGTACACCCCTACTAGCAGTAGAGATATTAGAGAATTTGCAAGCCTATGGTAGAAAATTTTTCATACATGTGTTGAGTGCTTTCATCTAGTCCTAAACACTTGAGAGTTGAGCGATACACTTCCCGTGAGTTCTTCTACAGTTGATGGATTGTCTATCTCTTTCAAATTGTTTGTGTGTAGTGATAAACACTCATTTTGTGTATTTTACTGATGTGAATCTGCTAACTATTTGCCTTGGATTAGATCATTAAGTGATATTTCTGTGCTGTATTCATATTCTTTTAGAAAACATTATGTTTGGTTTGGTTTTGGGTTGTTTATGCAAGTCTCACACACAATTGAGTCGTTTACAAGGTATGACTTAATGCCATGGGGTCAATTGATACTTGCTTGCATCGGGAACGGTGACCTAAATACATTTTAGGCCAAAATTCAGTGGAAACCCGTAGCGAAAGCAGTTGATGTTCAAAGAAGCAGTCACTAATTCCTCCACACACGGGATTCGAGCTAATGGTGCATGACAATAGATAGATCTTCGAGTTAGCTTTCCAATGCCACTGGAATCGGGTCAATCGGAGTTTGGGAGTGAAAGTTATAGCCAAAACCGAGAGACTGTACACATTCATGGCAATAACAACGGCCAGATTATAAAAACGGCGGTCGCCGTTTCTGCTTCTGGGTTGCCGTTTTCATAAATTTCTCCATTTTTCATTCGGCACACGAACGGCGACCCGTGCACGAAAATTGCGATCGCCGAATCTGTTTTATGGGTCGCCGATCGGGTAAAAAAGGATGAATTTTGGTACAAATCTCATATCTTTTTGGATTTGAAGAATATAAGTATAAATAGAGGCTTCCAAGAGAACCCTTCAACATATTTTTGAGCAACGAGAGTCTGGAGAAAGCTAGAACGGAGCAGAATTCGAGGAACAAAAATTGAAGACTCGAGATTGAAGACCACGGGTTTTTGGTTTCATGTTTTCCATATTTTTGTATCTTCTTTTCTCTGTAATAATGGAACTTAGCATGATTGGCTAAATCCAATGTGGATTCTAGGGTTTGAACCTTTGTTGAACTTTATGCAATTATTTATTTAATTCAATTTTCCTTTTCCATTCGCATTCTAATTATTCCTGGGTTTTGATTAATTGCTTGATACTGGCCATTGATGGCGATTTTATTGTTATTTCTTGAACTGGAAGGTCTAGGTTTATCAATAGGTTGCAGGATAATTAGATTTAATTAATTAAATGTCCGGAAGAAATTTGAGTGATTAAAGGGTTTAAAAATCTGATGTTCTAATCAAGAGTAGAAGTCCTCCTGCGCGTCCGGAAGGAATCATTATGTCTTTTATTTCTATGTTATGGTTTAGAGTTCGGAAGAATCACCTGATAACACAAATGCGATTAACCCATGTGTTTGGAAATTAAATTGGAATTTGATTCAATAAATGTTGCATATTTATTCATCATAGTCGATTACCCTGGAATCCTATTCTCTCTATATTTTCTAAATCAAACTTTTATATTTATTTGAATTATTTACTTTTCTAAAATTGCCTAGTTTAAATAAACCAATCCTTTATCAAAGTGTCTAGATAGTAGTAAGATATCTGTGTTTTAGTGCTTGATTATACTTCGAACCTGCAATTCTTGAGTTCGATAAATTATTACTTACCCCTGCACCCCTGCAGTAGTCTGTACACTTGCAGAATAGCGTGTTGCAAAATTAATGCATTTTATTTACAGAAATTATTTAACATTTATTCTGTTTACTAAATTGTATTAGATAAACTTCTAAATGTATTGTCCGAACTCATGAAAATGGAACAGTTGCGATAAAGATACAATAAATTCTGCTATTATCTAATAATTAAGGAGAAAATATTCAATTTTCATGTGAAATATTATTTTCATGTACAATAGATCTGATACACATTAATTGTCAACATTTAAATTAGTCATCTATTGCATGCATCATGTTACTATCAAACTTCATACCATTGTTAGAAGTTATATATGTATATATTATATATATTGAAAAGAGACACCATATTTAACTTGTAACAATCGTATGAAATTTGATAGTAACATGATGCATGCAATGGATTCATATTTTATTATTAATATAACGTCTTAAATTGTGAATAAATTACATATAATTTAATTTATCAGCTACCATGTCTATCTCGAAACAGATAATTATCGCCAATCATTAATAAAAAAAATCTTTTAATTAGTTTTCTTGCACTCCAAAAGATTCTTTGCATTGCATGCACCTATATTTATTTCATTCCCAATCTCAAAAATGTTAAACACAAATTAACACACAATATTCAAAATGGTTTCAATGTTTTATCCAGAAATCTTGCTCGCAATTCTATGTTTTTTCTTTGATTGGTGTTACAGAGTTAGAGGCTGACAATATTTGACACGACGTGCATGTTAATAACCATGACCTCAGCCCTCAGGTGGCTCATGTCGACTCATCCCGAGGTGGTTTTCGGAGGGGAGGATGTGAAGAAAATGGTGTTGGAATCTTTGAGATTATACCCGCCGGTGCCATTCCAAAACAAGGAGGCGTTGAACGTAGGGGTTTTTCCTTATTTTCATCTTTATTTTCTTTTTACGAGAGTTTATTTTATAAAAGGCAAAAACTTGCGTTAGGCAGGCCTAAACGGTTTAGGCGGGTTTTATCCTACCCAAATGGGTTCACCCATCCCAAATAGGATATATTATATGGGTTTGGGCTTGGGTTAATGGATAAAACCCGCTTAAAGCTTGGGTTAATGGATAAAACCCGCCTAAATAGTTTAGGCCTGCCTAACCCAAGACCTTCCCTTTATAAAAATATTTAATCATTATATTATAAAAACTAAGAAAACCCTGATATTTACATAGATCTGCCCACTAGTGAATCTACCTTATACATAAAGTAGGCTTCAGCCTCTCCTAATAATTTATTTTTCGAAATTAATAGTAGGATGATTCAATATTTTAATTAGATTATTCTCTTTATTCACGAATCCTCAAAAAGAAAAGGGGTTAATGATGAAGAAAAATTGATGTGAGGGGTTGGGAATGAAAAATAGTAACTCTTTTCATTTAAATCATAATTATATTTTTTGGAGTTTATTTATAATATTAAGATTAATTTCTATATATAAACTTTTTTTTTTTTTACAATTTATCATTAGTATTTGCTGATTTTTTTTTACCAACAAATTCAATGGAATCCCTTTATCGAAATTAAATTCCTGCATCCGCCATCATGGCGTTGGAGAAAGAGGTGGCGATAAAGGCGATGGCCGCCACGATGAGTGAGCGGCGGAGGGCGACCAGGTGGTGTCAAGCTGCTCTATCATGCTGTAAATTAGGCATTGTCTGATGGTGGCCGTGGCGAATAGATGGAGTACTGTTTGATTTGATAATCAGTTATATTTGATTATGTTAATTAAAAATTAAAAATTTATTTTTTAAATTTGAATTTGTACCAAATTTATTTTTCACAGCAGCCAAAATCTGAAATTCAAGTATCATTTATACAGGGACGGATCGAGAAAATTATAATTAAGGATACAATATATGAATAGAATTAAATTGGGAGTACATTATATAAAAATTTAAATAAACTTAATAACAATAAAATAAAATTTTGGGGTACAAGTTTTGTAATATCCCGAGATTAATTAAGCTAATTAATTGCTTAATTATTTAAGTAAAATAATTTTGTTCTCAAATTGTGTAATAATTTATTTTTATTACTTAATATTAGCTAGAGTGCATTTAAATTTGCAACTCGAGTTTGGAAGGTCGATTGCCTAAATCGAGCTAAGTAAATGCTCATAATAAAATTTGGAAAGTTACAAATCAATCGGATTAATTTTCGGAAATACATAGAAAGAGATATTAATTTTTGAAGATTAAACATGGTTTATTTGAAAATGAGATATTGGGAATTTGATTATTTGAAAAAGGGAAATATATACAAAAATGGAAAAAAAAAGAGAAATTTCATTTTCACTCTATTTTCTCTCTCCTCCCTCCCTTTCTCTCTCCCCGTAAAACCCATTC
>JAPKLW010000922.1:266235-306270 GCA_026898455.1 Plectranthus barbatus | reverse complement strand
TGACAGCGACGTAGGGCTCGGCGAGAGCTTCGCGTGCATATGCATTATTAGAATTAACTCTTCCCGGATTAAATAGAATGCCTATTGTACTTTGGGTGCGATCATACCAACACTAATGCATCGGATCCCATAAGAATTCCGATGTTAGGCGTGCTTGGGCGAGAGTAGTACTAGGATGGGTGACCCCCGGGAAGTCCTCGTGTTGCACCCATTTTCTTTTTTTTTGTTTTTTGCCATCGCCGACACTTATGCACCCTCGTCTTTTTCTTTTTCCTTGCGCGTCTTGTTATTTTCAATTCGCGACACTGTTGCGGCTACGCGGATACCGAGATAGGTGAGGTGACCTCCCGGCGTTGGCCCCGCATGCTCGATCCATGTATACATGGTTGTCAGTTGAAAAACTGGACGAAACACTGCCCAAACATGCCTTTTAGCGGCTGAGATATGCCCTCAACCGGCAAGCCAATTAATGGCGATGTAGGGCTCATCGAGAGCTTCGCGTGCATATGAATTAATATAACTAACTCTTCCCGGATCAAAATTTTACGCGCGTTTCAAGTTCTGCGCCGCAGTCCGGCCTTTAGATCGTTACTTAAATAAATAGAACGCCTATTATACTTTTAGTTGCGATCATACCGGCACTAATGCACCGGATTCCATCAGAACTCTGAAGTTAAGCGTGCTTGGGCGAGAGTAGTAATAGGACAGGTGACCCCTTGGGAAGTTCTCGTGTTGCACCCCATTTTTTCTTTTTTTTCTATCGTTGAGAGGTTAAGATCGTAGCCCAGAAACTCGACGAAATATGGAACGCTAGCGAAAATGGAAATAAAAACTAATACGATGGGGAAAAATCTAACATCTTTGAAGTCGACCCTTAGGGAACCGTAGGCAAGGATGAAAACGAACCCCTACGACCTAACAAGCAATTCGCCTCAACGATGGATATAGTAAGATGCCTCTAATAGATGTGTAAGTCCGGTTGATAAGTCAATATTGAATTTCAAGGTACGAAGCCCTATTTATAGGGAGAAAATCAAATCTAATCCTAATCAAACTAGGAAAATAAATATGAAAAACATATCAAATCTATCAAGATATACAAAAAATATATCTTGATATCTTTGTAATAAAACGATTCTAAATCCTACAAATCTAGAAATCAAATCTAATCTAATTAAAGCTAAATCAAATAAGTCCTCGTGTTGCACCCCTTTCTTTTTTGCCGACACTACTGCACCCCCGTCTTTTCTTTTGCGTGTGCTGTTATTTTAAATTCGCGATCACATTGGGTAACGTAGATACGCGGATAACGAGATAGGTGAGACGATTTCCCGGCGTAGGCCCCGCACGCTCGATGGCGGAAAACATGGTTGTCTTTTAAAAAGTTGGGAAACTGCGGCCAGACGCACCTTTTTGCGACCGAGATGTACCCCCAACTCTATGATTGGACTTATATATATATATAGGGAGCGGATCCAGTGAGAAAACTCTTAACGTGAGAAAGTGAGAAAAATGCTTGATTGCATTCACGGCATTGCTTGATTGTATTCAGGTCGTTGCTTGATTGTGCTTTAGTTGTTGCTTGATTGCATTTTAATTGTTGCTTGATTCAATATCAACCATTGATTTTTTTAGATCTGATGGACATGATTCATTCTTTTTTCTCACATGAGGATTTTTTTACATGATCCCTCCTATATATATATATATATAAAAGTAAAATTGGAGAACTTATATACAAAATATTGTCAAGGAAAGATAACCTAATGAATGAGACGTCTCAAAAAGGAAAAAAATACCTAATTGAATGGGATGGAGGGAGTATGATAGATTAAATATTAAAAAATTCACATAATTTGATTAATTCAAAATAAATCTAATATGTATTTTGTGCATTATTTTATTTTATTGCGTATTTATCTATATGCAAACTAAAAATATAAAATAAAAAGATATTATTTATACACATGATAATAAAAATTGCAATGCATTGAGTAAAAATATAAAATAAAAAGATATTATTTATACATATGATAATAAAAATTGCAATGCATTGAGTTATTTTATTTGATCGGGATTTAATTAAATTTATTATAAAATTTAAAAAGTTGAATGGAGTCAAATAATTATATAAATTTTTTTATGCACTTGTGTTATTTTTTATATTTTCTTATACTTATTTTACACAATCTTATATAAATATAATTTAATAAATACTCTTAATCTATATCTATATAATATACTAAAGAAGTTCCAAATTCTCCCTCCATTTTTTTTGAAAATTGTGCACATATTAAAATATATAAATATTAAATATATTTATGATATTTTTGTAATTATTACTTGATGGTTGGAACATGTAAATTTATATAATATATTGAGCACTGTGTTATTGTTGTAAAGTTAGCAAATATTAGAAGTGTAAATGCAAATACTTCTATTTTGGGTATAAATCTAAATAAATATTATATGTAGTGAAAGTTTATTAGAGAAGTTTATTGTTTTTCATATATTTCTATATAATATGTAATTAGTATTATTTTAATTAAATTAATCTAATATCTTTATTGAAGCATGAAAATTTTCTTTGTTGTTATTTATATACAATAGAATATAAGTTATTATTCAATAAAATAAATAATACTATTTACCATGATATTTTTAAATAAAATTATTTGTATATTATTTCGAACAATTTTTGTAAGCGCAACGCAATGTGTGTGGGTAAATTTAGTGCAAAGATAAATTAATTACAATAAAATATAATAGGCGCGATTGCTATACTAATTTATATAAATAAAAATAACATTGAATTTGGAGGTAAAATCAGAGTCATGGAATCCAAACCAAGCACAATTCCACCCTCCACCGCAATTGCCACGCTCCTCCGCCTGGACACAGCCGTGTCCCTCCATCTCTATACCTTGTTCAATCCTATCCTTCCTTTCTCTCTCCTAAAATTCCTCGAGCTCTCCGGTGACGGTCGCGTCTTCTTCCCCATAACCCTCTCCATTCTCTTTGTCAACCGCACCCTAACCCCCACTCCCGCCACACTTCTCCTACTAAACCTCCTCATCGGATCCCTTTTGGACCTTCTTTTAATCGGGCTGATAAAGTACCTCGTCCAGCGCCCCCGTCCCCTCTACAATAAGAATATGTTCCTCTCCTTCGCCGTTGACCACTGGTCTTTCCCCAGCGGCCACTCCTCTAGGGTTTCATTTATTGCCGCATTTTGTTCCTTCTATTACGATCGAATTGTGGATTTTTGGTTTCTAAAGCATTTGAATTTGGGATCTGAGAGTGGGATTGCCAAGTATTTCCTCTTGATGGTGGGGCTGTGGGCCGCAATCACGTCGGTTTCTAGGGTGCTTCTAGGGAGGCATTTCGTGCTTGATGTTGTAGCAGGGGCTCTTCTGGGTGTTTTCGAAGGGCTGCTGGTGTTTAGAGTTTTTAATGTTGAAAACTTCTGCTTCTGGTTTAGATGACATCTTAACAAAATGTGAGTTTCATTTGCGTTATGAGTTTTTATAAGGCTTATGCTAATACAGTATTTTACTTTGGTTGAGTTACATGATTTATGATACTGATGTCGTATGAATAATCCAATTGGTTTCTTTTATTGAATCTTCTGTTCAGTTTTTGTGGTAATAGCTAATATGGATCCAGATCCTCATCCGCATTGTGTTGTACCCATACTCTTGGTGTTGTGGTACAAACCAACTATGTTTCATTTCCTTTTTCATGTGAGACGCACCTAAAGGATATTGTATCCACTCCACATGATCCTAATCTGTACCATTATGGTTAAGCAGTGACTCTTGGACATGATAATTGCCAAAAATTTATCTTGGTAGTACTAATTTGTTGAAATAGTTTTGATTCGCCTAAAAAAACCAACAAAAAATAATATAAAAATACATTTTTGAATGTTTCAATAGGTGGATTTTTTTTATTATTTTGAATTGTAATGCATTAATTCAAACTTAGATATCCAGATGTCCCCGGGATGCTCGTTCCCATGACCTTTTGGTTACAGGCAAGGTGCTTTCACCGCACACCTTGAGTAGGGGACCTTAGTTTTAAATAGTGAAAAGCGGAGCGAAGCGACTAGGGCAAAAATCAAAGTGATGAAGCGAAGTGAGGCAAAGCGAGAGCTTCAAGTATACGAAGCGGTCATGCCTTTAAAAATATGTACTAAATATATATACATGATTTTATTACTAGAATAAACAATTTATAAAACATAGAATTATAACAAAACTAGTAGTATTCAAACATTCAAAGACAATAGACTTGCACCCTATCAACAACAACATACAAAGTCAACGCATCAACAAATAAAAGTAGCATATCAAAATCAGAACTTGTAATATTGCACGGTTGCACCCAATAAAAAATAAATAATTACGAAATAGGACTAAAAAAAGGCAAAGAAAAGACTAAAATTAGTATCAGGAGGGGGAGTGTGGGTGCTTTGCAGGTGCGGGACGCAAAGTTGCGATAGAAGAAATTTAGGTTTGATTTACAAACAAATATTAAAATAAAAATAGGATAATAAGAAAAAAAAAAGTTTAACTTCATTATTTTGTCCCTCCAACACTTTTGTCCTCTGAGCGCTTGCTTTTCTTCAGCTTTAAGATTGCATCACAAAAAGCGATTAGGTAATTCGAGACACATGGGAAAAATAATTTCCGAGCAAAGTGGACCTGCAGGCTTTACCAAAATTTTAAATGAAACCAAAAGTGGCTAAAGGGTTTGGTGTTTTTATTGGAATTGTTCCCTTGGTTTCTAGACTTTTGTTATTAGAAGGTAATTAAGACTCTGCCCTAGTTGGTACCTCTGTGTGTGTGTGTGTGTGTGTGTGTGTGTGTGTGTGGGGGGGGGGGGGGAACCAATTGTTCGAATAAAATATACGAATGACCCCAAAATATGTAAATGATTAAAAAAAGAACCAGAGTTCCTTCAATTATTAAGTCTGTTTCAATTAAAAGTCTAGTGTATTGAGTTCTCTAGTTTTATTTGTCTCTTTAAAATAGATTGCAATATTTTTTTTATGCTTCCATGGAGTATCGTATTTGGTCAAAGTCCATTAGGGTTGTGCAAAATTCTTTCTTATCTATGGCATATAATATTATTATTTTTCATGACCATTGTTCTTTCTTCCTTTTCTTCCACATGAAAGCGTAGGAACTCAACGGGATTCCCTTCTTTAGTTTGTCTGATTCGAAGGGAAAGGGCCATCCATTCATCCTTTTATCTGTTTCATATGTCCTGTTCGCTCTTTTTTATTTGTTTCTATCAAAATCCATACCCACAAGGAGCGCTAGTGCCATCGCCACTACTATGAAATTAAGATCCACAATTGATCTTCTTTTCACAATATCGTCTACTAGTAAGTTTTGTCTTTTCAAATTCTTGATTTCTTTCACGTATTTTCTGATCTTATTCTTAACCTTACACTTAAGCACATGCTCCCTCAATCTGTGTGTGCATGGGAGATGCTCTGTCACTCTGCATCCGTTGCAACAACCTTACTAGAAAATTTCACTTCAAGTATTTATTTATATCCTTTTTTTTTGCACCTTTCCGGATGCCTGAATTTGGACACCATACTTTCAATAGGCACTTATCATCAGACACCCTTTTATATTTGAGTTCTGCTTATCCTTAAAAGATTAAGAGAATCAAGTCAAACAACAGATAATCCCACATCGACAATTTTTCAACTAAAAGTAAATTTCAGTTTATTGAATTCAAGACTCAGTCATGCTAAAAATCGACCCTTGATTCAAAGTCTTGAGATATATTATTTAGTATATCATATCTTATTTTGTGTATTAGAGAATATCTTGTATATCTTTTATATTTTACCTAGATTAGATTTATTTTTTCTTCTATATATATGTAATTGTACATTGTAATTCATTGAGAGAAATAAAAGATATTATTCTCTACATGGTATCAGCCAAACATAGGCAAAACCCTAGTTGAGAGCCGTTTTTCTTCTCCAAATTTTTTCGGATATGAGAACTGTGTTGGAAAAAGATGCACTACTGTTTCTATTATATTGTTGATAGTCTTCTAAAAAACACCCACTAGAAAAACCCAAACAACCCAATATACGGACCCTGACTTGTGAAAATTAGAGCCATCCACCTCATTGTAACACTTTAGAGGCCTGCATCTCAATGGGTGAGGCATAAGACTTACTAGTTGTAGAAGATGTGCCACCTTTGTGGTAGTTTCCACTACTTCACCAGTTCACCTCAAAGTATGCTATAAGTTGTGTGCCTCAAACGATTTTGAAAACCTTAGGAGGTGTATTTCGGATCTTTATGGTATGTCTCTTGTATATCCTCATTGGGCTAGGGGAAAAACTCATTGGTGGTAGAAGATGTGCCACCTTTATGGTAGTTTCCACTGCTTCACTTTGAAGCATGCCCTAAGGCGTGTGTCCGAAATGATTTTGAAAACCACGGCTGGTGGGTTTTGGATGCTTTTCATATGCGAATTCGTTGTGTAACATCATCTTAATTCATCACCTTCTAAATTTGGACATCCATGCGTACTAAGGCTGGCAATTCGTGCGTGTCAAGTCGTTATCATGTCGACACGATCCATTAAGGTCCGACACGAACATGATCTGTTAAGGATATGCTCGACACGTTCCATTATGCCTCAAACACGAACACGAACATGACATTAACCTGTTAAGAACCCGATCTGATAACACGATATTGACACGAATACGACACAGACACGATATTGACCTGTGAAAAGTGTTAGATTAAGTTAATAAATGATAAGATAATAATTATTATAATAATAATAAAATAAAAAATGTTATTTATTAATTTCTTAATGGGTAACACGAACACGACACGAAACACGATATATTATCGGATAACACGAACACGACACGAAACACAATACATTATCGGATAACACGAACACGATACGAAAATTTCGTGTCCTTATTGGTCGACACGATAATGACACAAACCCATTAAGGCTCAATACTAACCCATATTATCGTGTCGTGTCGAATATTGCCACCCCTAATTCCTACATACTCTGGGTGGCAGTACCAAATCCCATATTCGGTAGATAACTCTTAAGCTCAGACATCGTGTAACCTCTCTCTATCTGGATGGTAGGCTGGACTTAATTGTTCGACTTATAGTTAAATTGTTAAACATAAATTAGGAGCCCTAATTTAATCTTGAACCATAACTATGGTCAAGGGTGAAAGATTGATCCCACTTATATGCCCATTCACATTTTCTCGTGGATCTGATATGGACATCATGACACAATTCGAAGATCTTCCCCATGTCTTATGACATGGTTCTTTATCCCTCAAACTATGGTGGTGTAGTGAAAAATGAATTAGGCACACAGTTACATTAATAATTTAATTTGACAGTTTTTGCCTGGGAAAAATTTCAAAGTGTTATGGAGAATCATAGTTCCAGCCCTATGCTGGTCACTTTGAATAGGTAAACTTGCGAGGGAGAACAAAGAAGAATCCCTAGACAAGGCGGGGTGTGGAGTAATGCACAGAATTGCTTGGTGGGCCTCAATAAAAAATAATTGAAGTCATTTTGGGTTTTAGATGTTGCTATAGATTGGGGTTACATTTGTAGTTGGGGTGAATTCATATTCTTTGGGGATTTTTCACCTCTCTATTGCACAGAGGGAGCACCTGAAATGAAGCTCACCATTTCAAATTCAGTTGCATTTTTGTGTAGTCAATGAATTTTATGTGCCTGCATTAGAAATAAGTCTTTTCCCAAAAACTTGACTTGGAGTAACACATTAGGACGGTGTACTTTTCACTAATCGGATTATGGGACCAGAATATAGTATATTACTTAAATATAGATTGCTGATGAAAAAAAAAGAAAGATTAGAGAGAAAGGAGAAGACAATGAGGAAGTCGGAAATGGAAGAAGATATACTTAAAAAAAAGATAAAACTCAATGCTTCTTCAGCTCTAAAACCCTTAATTTGAATATATTTTTGCTAATTTTTTGTGCTATAATAAGGTTCGCCTTGTCGATTTTTTGCCATCTTTTCTTCCCAACCTATTTTTAGAAGAAAAAGAAGGTAAGGCTAAAAAAAAAAAGAGTTCTGACTTTCTAATTTACTCCGTTCGTGAGAAGGGTTTACCCCACACTTTCACCTGAACATGCTTCAAGGAGGAGAAAAGACACTCACCTCCTCAGTTCTGTCAATATGCGTTAAAATTTAGAAATTCAGAGTCATATACTAACCTTATTGTTTATATGTTAGAAGCTACCTACTAGCTTACTAATGAACTTTGTAGATATAACAAATTTAGTGATACCTAGCTAGAGCTTGGCCCTTTTCACCCAGTTCACTAAACTGAATTTTTTTTGGAGTCCCAACTCTGATCAGGTTACTGGTAGTCTGGGTCACATTTACAGCCTTACACAACATTCCATGCTAATTAAGATGATGATCTTCGTTAATAATTGTCGTTAAAATCTGTTACAAGAGACTTCCTGTGTTTGTGATCGGAGTATCACTGCTCTTTTTTTTCTCGTTAATGGAAGTTTTGATGTTTTTGTATGTGCTTCATCTTTCATGGTGATGATGCACAAGATCTGAAGCGATACTAATTACAACTTGATCATCAGAGAGTATCTTCCTTTGGTCCTTGTGAATCAATTTTCTCTGTTAAGAGCACTTTGACATTTTTAGCCATTTTCTTTCACTTATACTTGCAATAAAATCCTTTACTCTGCCTTAGTGTTTTCGTGGACTAACTTGATAATTTTCGAAGTTGCTGAATTCCCTGAACTAAGAACAATAAAATAAGACATACCATGTTTGAAGTTTAATGTCTTTTACTAATGTTTCTTGAAATTAACATAGCTATTTTGTGTTATTTTGTTGGATTTTCATAAAGTGTTTTTCGCTCCACTACTTCGTTCAGTTGCCCAAAAGCAAGAACTTGATGTTTTTATGCCATAGTGATTGATTTTGCTTAATGGTGATTCTAGAAAATCCCGATTCTGGTTTATTCTGTTCCATTAATTTAAACAAATTTTCCTGAGCCTTAAAACTTGTACTAGATTAGACTCATAGATTCAGATTGTTGGTCCGGGGAAAATTGGAAATGATGTACGATGATATCTATATTGAAGGACTGTGGCATTAAGAGCCAACCTTCCCCTACCTTTGTTTTATTGTTCTATTTAGACTGTCTTTGTTTTGTAGTACTGAGATTAATTTAGTTGTGATTTGTTTAGATCACTCCTAAAGTACTATGTTCGATTTTTGCAGGCTTTTCCTGAGTGGACATTTCTAACGCTTTCGAAGTAAACGATTTAAAATTCCAGGATTTTTTGACATTGCTGTAGTAACAGGATAGACCCCAAAGTTTATCTTTCCAGCAACATTATAGGATGTCGTTCTGGGAGATATGTGGGTTTGTTTTCTGTGTGTTTTCCTACATTGAAAACAATGCATCCTGCATCTACCTCTTAGTTGGTATCAAAGATCTATTTTTAACTTTAGCCTCTGCAGTGAGATTGGTGCTTTAAATATGTGTTTAATATCGCTGTTCCTGATGAAAGGAATGTATATATTTGTGAATCTGTGTGGGCCAATGAACATGAGAGGGATGCATACCATTGGGCCAATAACCATGCTATTTATTATTAGTAAATGCTGCTTCATTTGGGCCTTTCTCTCACTGCTAGCTATAGAAATTGAAAGTGCATCTAGAACCGAAAGGTCTAGAAATCTTCTTGTTTCATAACAAAATTGGTTCATAAGACTGCGTGCCCAAAATGATCTCATCTCGAGATGTCTAGAAAAGCTTTTAAATGACTCTTCCTTGTGATACTTTAACTTGTTAATACTTATTTATCTTGGACATAAGTTACGATGATGGCTATAGTTCTGCCGTTCTGTTTAATGTTTTCAAAACAAATAACCATGTTCCATGTAATTCATATACATTTTTGTATCCTGAAACGTGGTTGTGATACTAACAGTTTTTTTGCTCTCACTTAATTTAGTGCATGCTGTAGTTTGTTTTTTGTGCTGATGTGACTTTGTAATAATACCTACACTGTTATCCTGAAACGCAACTTGTAGGAGCCTTGGTTAATAATGTTTGAATTTGAAATTATTCACATGAACTATCGTGTTATGATCTGTTAATTAGATAAGACTCAATACTAGCATATTTCTTGATGTCGCCCTAAGGAATGTAAGTTGTCTTGGGGAATATAGGTTGTTTATGTGATTGAAGCATTATTTTTAACTGAATCATGTGATCGACTTGAATACAAGATCCAGTTCTGGTTTTATAGAACTGTGTTTCCATGTTATAGCTGGTGCTCGTCATAGTTGTGGACTTTAGGTGAAAATGGGCACATCAATGGAAATTCCGTATTATATTATATTATATTATATTATATTATATTATATTATATTATAATTATAATAATAATAATAATAATAATAATAATAATAATAATAATAATAATAATAATAATTATTATTATTATTATTATTATTATTATCTACCTTCCAATAACGAGCAAATGAAAAAAGACACGGGGGAGGGGAACCAAAAGATCCAAGTCTTCATCAACTCTTTGCAGCCCTTGCTTGATTGATTGAGGGAGCACTTATTTTTCTGGTTGTCCTAAAATGTAGAATCCCGGACCTTCTTGTTTCAATCTAGTTGTAAAAGCAATCTTTTGAGAGAGAGAGAGAGAGAGAGAGAGAGCCATGATATGAAAACAGTGAACTTTGTTACAATTATTTCAAATTTTTGCAGAAGCATAGGTGGTCCTGTCCCTAATACAGTTAATGATGGCTTTGTTGATAAGCTAGATGGTGTACGAATCGTCCCACTTTATGCGTCATACAACTTGTTATTAAGTAGTGAATTTGTGGTATATTATTAAGTTACTAGTCAGTGTCTTTAGACACAAATGGTCCCAAATATTGGAATTTGCTATATTAGAGAATCTGATTTAAATGCTTTTGACTCATTTGCTTATCTTACTGTTCAACAACTCCTTACAGCATATACCGGCAGGAGCTGTTTGTGTTACCTCATTTAATGCACATTATATTTATTTGGCGCTTATTAATATGTATAAATACATATAAATCTTTGCTTCGATGTAGACCCTTGACTATTTGGGTTCAAATCGTCAACATGTTACAAAGTAAATTAAGTAATTTTATCCCAAAAGTTTTTATTTCTGGAAGTTTTATTTCAATTTTTTGAGTTTTTATCCCACTTTTTAATTTCATCAGGGAATTTTATATTTTAACTATTTTGTTCAAACATTGTGGATATGCTATGCTCGTGTGCTTGCTCATTGTATGGGCAACAGTTGATAAATTGTAAATTTATTAAAATGAGTATATTTTGGGACATGGATGAGATTAATTTTTAGCGAATTTAGAGAATATAATCGACCACACATATCTGTCTGTCTTTGATAAATAAAAGAATTTGGTTAAACACATGATTGTTACTGTTGAGGTTAAATAAAAGAATTTGGTTAAACACATGATTGTTACTGTTGAGGTTTGAAATATAACTGATATGGGGCTCAAAGAATCAAGTAAAAAGTAGACGAAGACAATGCAATAAATTCAAGTAAAAGTTGTAAATAAATAAGCAAATTGTGCGATAAGGAACAAGTAACTGTGTATCACTTTGTTGAAGAAGTTGAAATGTATGTAAGAACAATTTAGAATGAATTCGGCATTATGCTGAAATTGAATGTAAATGTAAAAATGACAATGAGTCTCCCAAATATAATATGGCTTCCCCTCTTTATAGATGATAGGGGTTCAAAATACTTGATAAAAAGACCCCGAAACCCTAACAACCGCCGCCTCCTTGATTTTAAGGGAGGCTACAACCATTTGGATGAGTTCTCAATACCATTTTCACGATTGTTAGATCCTTGCTGTTGGAGTTGATCTCCTCTGTCGGCTTCTTGTGGCAATCTCTTGAGCCAACCTTCTTAGGGACCTCCTCACGGGAAATTCTTCTTAGCAAACTCCTGAGATTGCTGTGAGAGGATTCCTTCTTTAGGTGACCTACTCTTGGAAACATCACCAAGGACCAGTTACTTGGACCAGATCGGCGTAACTTCTTTCATGATTATGGATCGTAATCTCTTTATTTTACATAGAGTTCAACATGGCTTGTGGAACACTAGTATTGGGCCGAAACTTGGGCATTGAGCCATTTTCTTGTCTTCGATGGGTCGGGTTGTGAACATTTAGTGTAGAATCTAAGTTTACAACAAACAACGTGTTGAATAAGAAACCGAATAAGTTAGAAGGTAGGTCCAAGCTCATGCTATTTACAAGCTATCCTAAATTAATGAAAGGTGGTCTCTTTTATTGTCCAGAGGATCAAAAAGCCAAAGTTAGCACTAACGAGAGATTCTTGGAGGACGAATATGTTAAGAGCCACATATCCAAGAATGAAATTGTTCTCTAAGAGATCGGAGAAGATGAAGTGATTCTAATTGGAAAACCCCGTGACAATTTAAGTTTACCTCAAGGAGGTATGGTACCAACTGCATGATTGCCCGTGCAAGCCGTGGAACCACAAGTTATTATACCAACTGCTGATGCATTACCAGTTCTTCATCGTAGTGGGAGGGTGTCTTACCAATCCGATCGGTATATGTTCGTAAAAGAGTCTTCTGACTTGATCTTAGAAAAGGACTAGAAGATACATACCCATGGACCTATGAAGAAGCTATAAAAGATAAAGATGCAGAGAAATGTTGTTAATCCATGGTTTCAGAAATTGAATCAATTATCGCTATAGATGTATACCAAAAATTCTTTACGACCAGAAGGCTTTTGAGCTATAGGTTTCAAGTGGGTGTACAAGAGAAATAAGGGATCGAAAGGAGAGATAACGAATTTCAAAGCGAAGTTAGTGGCGATAGGGTTATAGCCAGAAATAAGGTGTGGACTATGATGAAACCTTCTCATTGGTTACCATGCTCAAGTCCATTACAATACTTCTTGCCATAGCAGTACATATGGATTTAGAAAATTGGTAGATGGATGTCAAAATCGCATTTCTAAACGAATACTTTGAGGAAGGTCGTGACATAAAAGTAGCCAAAGGCATATGTACAAGATGGTGAAGAGCATCTAACCTTGAAGCTAAATAAGTCCTTGTATGGACTTAAGAAAGCTTCACAGTCATGTAACAAACTACTTGATGAAGTGATTAAATCCTATGGATTTTCACAGTGTCAAAATGAAAACTGTGTGTACCGACTATGCGTCAACGGAAGCGTAGTATTCCTTGCCCTTTATGTAGATGATATTCTCCTGTTTGGTGATGATATGAAGGTACTGTCAGATATCAAGAGATGATTATCTGAACAATTTTAAATGAAGGAGCAAGGAGATGTTGGGTACATCCTTGGGATAAAAGTCTTGCGTGATTGCAATAAAAAGATGTTGAGCTTGTCTCAGGTGGCCCATGTTGATTTGTGATAGCCTGTTTTAGCATGCAAAACACTAAGAAAGGATTGCTGCTTTTCAAACACCGCATTCCTCTATCTAAGGCTCAATGCTCTGTAACAGAAGAAGAGAAAAATTAAATGAGTAAAGTACCATATGCTTCTGCAGTTGGAAGTCTCATGTATGAAATGCTATGTACGAGGCTAAATATTTGTTATGCCGTATGCATGGTAGCCAGATATCAGTCTAACCCTAGAGGTGCCTGGGACTGCGGTAAAACATAATCTCAAGTATCTGATAAGAAATCGAGACTATTATTGCATTTTTCATTGTGAGAAGTTGTGTCCTGTAAGTTATACAGATTCGAATTTCCAGGTAAACCAAGATGGAAAGAAACCGACTTTAGGCTATGTGTTTACCCTGAGAGGTGGAGTTGTGTCAGTATTTAGTAGCTTATCTTGGTTACTAGATATGCTGGTATGTTTGATACGTATTGATAGGACCTGACTAAGATCAATTCTTATATCTGACATTACAAGAATCTTGATCTTGATGGCTTGAAGATATCTGAAGCCTAATGAAAGATCCAGAAGTATACACAAGTTTGTGTGTCATTTTGAGATGCTATGATGGAGAGTCATACATGTACTTGTATATATGCGTATTGGGTGATAACAACTTGTGTTTGATTTATAGAACTGTAATTAGGTAACCATATCCTGCATATTGGGTGATAACAACTTGTGTTTGATTTATAGAACTGTAATTAGGTAAACATATCTTGTATAGGATGGTGAGATTCCCTATGCAGCTTAGAAGGTTCATTATGCTAAAGTCCTGCAGATTGAATAAGTTAAAATATAAATGACAAAGTTGAGTGGTATAACTTATGAATAAAATATATAAATTAATTTGTAAGCTTGTTAGAGCTTAAATTAATTAATGAATGTCTGTAACCTTAGATATGAGGATTTACCAAGCCCATGCAACCCGTTCCTTATAACGTGGTAACAAAGGGGTTGGTCAGTATTGATTTTGTTGTGGCATGAATCAATATAAATTAATTATTTTTTTGTTGAATATGTGAATTAATTAATTTAGAGGCCTTCTTTGTCATTTTCACACTCGTCCGTGGTCTGGCCCATGAAAAGCTCTAAGCCCAATAAGATTCAAAATCCTATTATAAATTCCCTTTATCTTCACTATCATAATCATAAGTTGCAGTTCAGCAAACCGATTGATTGGGAGCTGAAGTAGGGGATTTTATCAAAGAAGAAGAAGAAATTCTGATTCTCGATTGGTGCCATATCCAGAAGGCTTCTTTACCAGATACCCAAATAGGAGTGAGGGATACAAATCGAAAAATCAGATTTGGAGGATGTTTTCTCTTCTTTTCTTACTCTTTGTCTATTTTATTCTTTAATAAAATCAAAGATTTAATTCTTCATCTTATATGATTAAATTTATTGCGCAAGGAGGATTCTAAGGCTTAATCCCTGCGCGCAAGTTCTGAGATATTATTATCCAGGTATTCCCACATCCTTGTATGTTTGCATTCAATTTTAGTAGGAGCATGCTAGGTTCTTTCATAGACATAGAAAGTAATTTTTCATGTCCAATAATCGATCCTTAGCAATCTGGATTATTCAATTCAGTTTTCAAGTAAAAATTCCTTCAATTGGTATCAGAGCCAGGTTTAGATTATTGGCTCTATCTTAAAATAATGTTGTCAATGATTATGTATGATTATTATTATTGAATTGCAATGGATGATTTTTTGTTACTTGTGGTTTCTTGGTTTTAATCCGCTTCGAACTCGTTTTTTACCATGAGATAAATCTATGGTTAGATTTACTAGAATTAATGTAATAGGTTAAGTTCATCTGTAGTTTCAAATGTAAATATGTAATTGAAAAATGAACACACAAAGAATGAAAAGGAAAGACAAAGAACGAACAACACAGGACAATGTCGATGAGCAAGACGAGGGGAAGCAATGACATCGTGAATGCCTGGCACACGAAAGCAAGCATGAGTATGAGGGTTAAACGTAATATCCCGACGATGGCACAACAGCGGCACAAGCACGGTAACGATGATGGTGGACGACGATGGCACTGTGAACGCCCGACTCATGAAAGTGAGCATGGGTGCATGGGCAACCCCAACATCCCTAACGAAGCATACCTTGCACGCACGCGCGGACAGGAGCAACAATGGCTGACGGTGGGCTTCACAACACATTGCATGTATTTCACCATGCATGGCGAATGCAACCTGTGCGACTCATCAACAATGGCTCCAGGAGAACCCCACCACGTGGTCCAGTGCGGCGGGAGATGGTGAGCGCGATATGGGCGGTCGACAGCGGTCACAGTGGTACACGATCGCACTTCTACGCTCGGCGGCGTACTGCGCCCCATGCATGATAGTCATGGGATGACGACTGCAAACGAAGAAGTGATGTAGTCGCTACAGTGCTGCGTGCGCTGGAACCCCAAGATTCGTGCCTGCGCGGCTGATAATTTTTGTAAACAAGTTATATTCTCTTGAATTTAGTGCGTTTTGGAGAGCATTTCATATATGTTTAGTTAAATAAATGTAGATTTGGTCTTGTTTTAATGTTGGAGTCTTATTAGAGTCAAGTAGACAATTTTAAGGTTTATTATTTCACTTTTGTTGACTTTTGAGTTAAATATTCGTGTGAGGAATTTTTCCACTCCTTTTTAGCCTGTGCTGAAGCATGCAGAACACTGCTGGAGCACGGGAGCTGAACAAGCTAGTTAAAGGTGAAGTCAAATTTCGGAAAAAAAGGAAGCTTGCTCTTTTGTCCTGTAGTGAAGGCATTTAAGTGATGAGCTGGCAATTAGAGTGTTGAAAATGTCCACAAGTTCTCAAGGGCAAGGAGGGAAAAGTGTAAAAAGGAGGAAAACCTAATTGAAGAAAGGAGTACAAAAAGATGAGAAGAGAGAAAAAGCAGGCATCAACCTTTTACAAAAATTAGAGATTTCGCTAGAGAGAGAGAGGCAGCTGGGGAGAGAAATCGAAGGAGAAGAGAGGATATGAGATGTTGCTCAACCATCATGGAGAAATTAGTTGGAGATTGAGGAATCATTCCTCTTGATGGTCGATCAAAGGGGGAATCTTATCTTCATCCTATTATCTTAGATTATTTAGAGTTTAATTATGAGTTTTAAGTTCCAAGAAATGTTTTCAGCTCACCCATTTGTAAATATGAGCTAAACCCACTTGACTTGGGCTATGGATGATTCTTGCTTGTGCTAAAACTATATGTGAAGCATTGTTGTTGGTATGGAGTTTTTGAGTATTTGTCAGTTTTGTTTTATAAATCGCAGCTCTTGTGGGAACTTGTGGTTGTCGATTCATGCTTAGTCAAGATTTTGGAAAATTAAGACTAAGAGTAAAAACCTTGAATACTACAAAATATATGCATAAGAATATGTGGATTTGTGTTTGTTAAAATGCCTAAGAGAGTTATAATTGGTGCTGGATCTAATTTGAGTTTGGGCATAGGAATATGTTAATTTAAATTAGGAAAAGCTATCTCACCTATTTTGGGAAATCTAGTTGAGAACATTAATTTTGGCTGCAATTTTAACTCTGTGTTGTTGCAATGCTGTAGCATAATCCCCTGAAGTAAGTTGATTTCATAGCCTAGGTCGTTTCGATCTATTGATTAAAGAATTTGCCAAGTTTGTTCGTATCATCTTCCCCTGTTTCCTGCACTCTATGTTTATATGATCTTTGTTAATTCTCCATTTAAATCATGCCTAGATTAATTAAACAAACCAACTTATTTGTTCTCGTCAATTAAGTCAAGTTTGAGTGTTTGTGCACCTTAACCCTTCCCTGTGGATCGATACTTGGAGAATACTCCATTTTATATTACTTGTAATAGTGTACTCTTGCACTAGTGCGCATTCGCTCACAACAGCGGCCGCGCGCAAGCAGGATGATTTTCTTCCTGCGCATCTTCTTCGGCGATGATGGTGATGATAGGGACGGCGAGCGAACTTTAGCGGTGCAATGGTAGGGCCGGTGGTGGAGAAGTAGCGATGACGGTCGACACACGATAAGCTCGTAAATACACTCACTTATCCTTGTTTTTCTCCTTTGTTTTAGTTATTGGTTATTTTCATTCATGAGTATATTATAGAGGATGTTATGCTTGCCATGGCGAGTTTTAGTGATTTTTGGGCTGAAAAGTGGCTAAGTGTTGAAAAGAGCTGAAATGGAAAATTTGTTGTTTCGGTCGACATCTTGGAAGACAAGCCAAAAACTCGAGATACACCATCCATGTCAACCGATATGGTGCATGTTGATCGACATGGGTGGTCGATGTTGATTGAGAGCAACGATCGAGATGAAACTCAAAGTAAAGGTCTATGTCGATCGATACACCCTGTGTCAATCAACACAAAAAGCTGGCAACAACTGAGGATAAGTTCAAAGTGAGGATCGACATGAACAGTCCATGTCGATCGACACGGAAGTCCGGAAGGAAGGTTTAAGCCAATTTCGACATTTTTAATATTCAAAGCCCAATACCTATTTTAGACACAATTTTTCCTCTATAAATACATCTTGTAGCTCGGAAATTAGAGAGATTCTTTTAAACTTTGAATATTCTTAAGCTTGGAGTTTTTAAAGACTTCAAGGTTTCTCTTTAATTATTGTAAATTATTTTATGTTTTTTAATAAGATGTTTGCTTTAGTTCTATCCATAATTTGTGGTTAGAAATCATAGCAGATTCTAGGGCTTTGGTAATTCGATCTTGATGCATGTTTAATTAATTCAACTCAATAGCATGATGTAATTTAATCAAATCTAGATTTAATGAAGGATCGAGAGATGAAATTGAATATAGTTTTGTGATTATCAATCGAAGGACTGAAAGGTGAAAATTGGTAATAGGAAAAATGAAATTAAATGCAATTGATTTTTGTACAAAGAAGAAGAATTAATTGCAGGATTAAATCTGATAATTATTGAGATTGATTAATGTTGTGTTCTTGACACCGAGAGGAGATAGTCACAAATTAGTAGTCTAGTGTTTAATTGCCAAACAAGGAATTGAATCATTTTGAATCTGATTTTTACCCATTACTGAGTTGATGAATTATGCATGTTGATAGGTTGATTATCTGCCCTGGGATCTGTATTTTTATTAATTGTTTTAAAACCTTTTAATTTCTTGCTTTTGTTATCTTTAATTTTAAATAAAAAAACAAAAATCCTAATTTCAAGTACTCAAACAACAAGATTTGAAAACTATGACGAGTATATAGAATAAATTTGATATACATTCCCTGTGGGTTCGACATTCCTGATTATAAATTTATTTGGTTAAATAAATATCAGTGACCAAATTGGCACCGTTGCCGGGGAATTGTTAAAATTTATTCTATTACTAGTTTGTTTTTAAACCTATTGGATTGAATTTATTTTTATTTATTTTATTTTAATGTTCACGTGTGTGTGTTTTTAGGTTGAGTCTCTGTATCATACGACATCTAGTGTGTCGATCGACACACAGAACTTATTCATGTCAATCAACATTGATATTTTTTCATAATTGTTTCTTTCCTCAGGTATTGCATGAACACGAGGGCTCAGGGCAAACCACTCAAAGCCTTTGACCCATAAATCGAGGCAACAATAGGAAAAAGGAAGAACAAGAAAAACAATGACACAATCACCAACATGGAGCCACTGCACAATCAAAATGAGGAGGATGACCCGAATATGCTGCCTCTAGGGGGTCCAGACGCACAAATCACTGCAATGAATGCTTTGTTGCTGATCTAAGAGGTGAATGAGATACAAGATGTGGTCCGACAACTGATGGCTAAAAGGGAAGTGGAAAGAGCTGAAGCTGCAAGGAGGCAAACATAAAATACCTCCGGAAGTTGATGAGCAGGAACAAACAATTTATGGAGAATTTAACTGTCAAGCTTCACGAGCAGTGCAATCTTCTACTCCAGAAGTAGGTGCCAATCAAAAGAAGTGATTCAGGTTGCTTCTCAATCCCATTCGAGATAGGGGGGATTGAGTTTCAGAGAGTGCAGTGCGACACTAGTTCCAACATAAATTTTATGCCCTATTTCATCTTCAAGCGCCTCAACATCAGAGAGATGAGGCCAACTACAATTACACTGCAGATGGATGACTGTTGGGAGAATTATCTAAGTTTCCCTTCCCCAGTTGATAGCTTAGATCCTTGATTTGGTGTTTAAGTGTTTTGGTGGATCAAACCCTAAGTCCAACCAGCGTCAGTTTGTCTCTAGAATAGCTCTAGTCTCAAATGTAAAGTCCTGTTTAGGTCTTTTGAGTTGTAAGTCGTAGCTGATCAAGACTCATGCTGGCTACTGTTCACCAGCATGAGATGTGCTTACCAGTTGAGAGAAGTCTCACCAGCAAGCGGCTGACAAAGACCCATGTTGACACTGTTCATCAGCATGGAGTAGAGCTATTGACTGGTTACTATTCACCAGTTGGGAAGATTTCACCAGCAGGAGGCTGACTAATCCTACCAGCAGAATACGTGTTCTGGCTGACACTATTCACCAGCGGTGAAGCCACCAGTCATGGGAGATTCCAAGGGTTAACATCAGACAAATTGGTAGACTAAGATTGTGCCAGCGTAAGTCACCAGCAGAGACTGCCAGCACAAGATCACCAGAATGTTCTACCAGTCGGATGTTACCAGCAGAATTCAAGATTCGCTCTCCCAGAGTCTTAGAGACAAAAAGAAGATTCGTCTGAGGAATATACTGACAAAGTAAGACTTTAAGGAAGGATATCCTTAAAGTCTATCAGTTCAAGACACCAGTTGCGATTCCTCGTACTGACGAAATAATGCCGTTCTGACACAAAGAGGTCTGTGTCAGAAAAAGCAGACACAGGTATGGCGTTTTCCTGAAATTCCTACCTGCCGCCGTCTGAAGTACATCCGAGGACAGAGACCCATTCCGGATGTGTCCAAACGGCTAGAAATTTGAATGGGATCCTGCGTCTATAAATAGGTCGGAGCTACCAACATTTAAGAGGCTTCCCAACTTACTGGCTTCGACGCTTACACGCTGGCATCCTGAACATTCAATACTCTCCAACTACCGAAAGAACGAACATTCATTGCTAGCAAGCAAGCATCTTTCGAGGCTTTCTTTAAAGCTTTTCCGTGTGTTGATATCTTTCAAACACGAGACTTCAAGCTTCCTGCTTGTAAGTTCAGACCTCGCTTGGTGTTCTTTCTCTTTCTGAGGAAGAACATAGCAGCTCTAGAGCCAGCCAGCTCTTGAGTTATTACGGGCAGTTTGCCGTAGAGGATTTACGTTCTTGGGAGAACTCAACACCCAACCAGTCAGCTGTGGAGGTTGAAGTGACGTGCTCGCACTCCACCAGCTGAGAGAGTTGAAGAAGGACAAGGACCGGGAGCGGTTGATCCAGTGGACTGGTAGACGGGGCATTTACCAGCTGGAGATAGATCGTAGGACACTTTGTACCGGATTACTCTTATAGTGAATTTCCAGTGAGTCGACTGGAGAGTGGACGTAGATCAGTTGATCGAACCACTATAAAATCCTTTGCCTTTATCTGCTTTCAGTATTTAAATTGTGTATTTGAAACCCAGCACTCAAGTGCTGGTGTATATCTGAAAACTGATAACTGTGCAAACTAGGCTTAAAATATTCTAAGTGTTGAGCTATCAGCTGACCAGCCAGTCAGCCAGCCAGCTGAAACAACCAGCAGGACAGAGTGCAAGTTAGACTTATAAGTTCAATATTTCCGCTGCGTAACGTTATTCACTCTGATAAACCGGGACCAACAAGTGGTATCAGAGCCAGGTTCTTACAGACCGTTCGTTTCTGTGTCGCTTAGGACCGAGATCCATTTTCCTTGCGCTCTCTCTTTTTGTTCGTTTGTCTGTTTAGCTCAGGTATCTCAAGATGAATAATCCGAAGCTACTCGACTACAAGTCTGTGAAGTATGATATATGGCGGAAGAGGTCGCTCATCTCTCTTAAGAGCATCCATCCAGAGATGAAAGATGTGCTGGAGACAGGGCCGATTGAGATAACCAAGATTCAGCACCAGCTAGGAGATCGTCCAGCAGCTGTGATCCCAAAGCCCCAAGACGAATGGACTTCTGAGGATAGGAAGCGGAATCAGTTGGATTCCATTGCTCACGAGTTAATCCTGGCTTCTCTTCCAGAGTCGCTGATGGAGGAAGCCCTCCAGTTTGATAATGCCAAGGGAGTATGGGATTATCTTGATAGTTTATGTCAAGAAACTGACCAAATGAAACGCAACAAATTGCAGGTTGCAGTGGACAAATATGAGTCTTTCCAGATGCTGACTGGAGAAACCATCAAGGAGATGGAGGCGAGATTCAACGCCATTGTCAGCGAGCTGAAGTCTCTGGGCAGAGAGTACGACAATGCTGATCTTAACTCGAAGATTCTGTCCAAGATGCCTAAAGAAGATTGGTTCGTGAAGACGACAGCTCTGAAGGAAAAGGACCTGTCCAAGATGACTCCCAAGGAGTTGTTTGCTCAGTTGCAGGCACACGAGTGGGACATCCAGATGGTGAATAAGAACGAGGCCATCAGGAATGTTGGATCCCCCAGCGTTAAAGCTCAGGACGAGGCGTACTTCGTCAAAAAGGACTTCAATTGGAAGCACAAGAAGCCCTTCCATGCTGAGAGACCCGCTGCACAGCACAACCAGCCGAAGGAGATCCAGTCCGCATCAGGATCTCATTCCAAAGGCGGCGAGAGCTCTATCGCTGAACTAGAGCAACAGATGAAAAGACTGGCTTTCC
The DNA here is from genome assembly GCA_026898455.1 of Plectranthus barbatus. NCBI lineage: Eukaryota > Viridiplantae > Streptophyta > Magnoliopsida > Lamiales > Lamiaceae > Plectranthus > Plectranthus barbatus. The sequence continues at coordinate 283,919 of JAPKLW010000922.1, read as the reverse complement.
TTCTGGAAAAAGCCAAGTCAAAACAGGGAGTTTCTTCTGGCTCATCTGACGGAAAATTTGTCAAGAGAGCTCCTCGTGCTTGTTTTCAGTGCCAATCCCCTGATCACTTAAAGTTTGAATGGCCACAGGTGGACAAAACTGAGAGGGAAAGGCTGAAGAAGCTCTTTGAAGAGCGTGCTTCCAAGGCTGTTGCCAAAGCCATGCTGACCAGGACGGAGGTGCCTGACATACCCGATCATGATGATGGGGAGTTTGAGTCAGATGGAGAGTCAGAAGAAGAAGCTCTCCTGGCGTTTATGGCAGCTCTCGGAGAAGAGCCAGCTGAAGAAGATGCTGAAGATGAGGAACAACTGGCACTTGCTGCTGACAATGAGGTACAATCAGTTCCTCAGTTGCATATCATGCCAGTACAAATCATAGACGATTCTGAGTCGCATTGCTCCGACTCAGAAGACGTCACTTTAGATGTTCTTCAGCATGAATTTTTAAAATTTTATGAAATAAAAAATGTTTTGGCTGGTGAAAATGCTTCGCTGAAAGGTCAAATTACTGTTTTGACCAGTGAGATTAAAAAATCGAGGTCCATCAGCGAAAAGCTAGCAAGTTTGAAAAAAGCTCATTCTGAATTGCTCCAAGATTTCCAAATTGCAAAAACTGAACGAGATAACTTTCACAATCTCGTTCTGGAGCAAGAATACAAAATTAATTTTCTAAATAAAGGCTCGAAAGACTTGGAGGCAGCTCTAAGTCATTGGAGAAAGCCTTCTGATAAGTCCGGGTTGGGATTTACAAAAGATTTGAGCATAAATCAACCCGAACAAATCAGTACTGGTAAGGGTAAGGGCCAACTGGCAAATGCATCAGCACCAGCTGGTTATGCCAGTCAGTCCCGTGTGGCTGATCAGCACAGGAACCATAAGTCCAGATACATAGGTGAGTCATCAAGACAAAATCCTCAACTGGCAAGATCCTCTGCTGACAGGACGCCAGCACACCCCAGGACGCAGACTAAGCCAAATTATTCTAAGGCAAGGAAGTCAGCGTCAGCTGCCAGTAGAATCCGACAGCCAGCACCAGCTGTCAAGGGATTCCACGCACAACCTTACAAGTATGCCAGTTGCCAGCATACTTACAAGGGATCCAAATCTCAGCGGAATACTGAGAGGAGGATATTTCCCGATAGGAGGAACACCTATCGGAGGCCTGAGCCCAATCAAAACCTTTTGTCAAGGGCTGTGAAGGCTCACCATGGTGGCTCACACTTTGAGAGACCACAAAGGCATCACAATCAGCCGGAAAAACATTTCCGAGGCTCTCAGCGGAAGAATACTTCCAATGGAGCTACACACACAGCCACACCTTCCAAAACCATGCATTATTTTAGAAGGAAGGGAAAGGCCACAGGTGATGTCAGCAAGGGTAACACCAAGCTGAAGATCACACAAGTCTGGATTCCGAAAGGAATGATCCAGAGATCTAACCCTGCAGGACCCGCTGATGATCGGGGACCTAAATGATTCCATTTTTCTTGCAGGAACTAGGTCATGCAAGTCAGCTTCAGAAGTCGAGCGAGTGGATCATTGATAGTGGTTGCTCCGCTCATATGACTGGTGAGGAGTTCCTGTTTTCTGAGCTTACCAAGGTCAGAGGACCTCCAGTCATTTTTGGTGATAACTCCAAGGGCCGAGTTATCAGCAAGGGATGCATAGAGAAAGATGATGTGCGTATTGTCAACGTATCCCTTGTTACCAACCTGAAGCACAACCTCCTGAGCATCAGTCAGCTGTGCGACAATGGTTATACCATTGTGTTTGACAAGTCTGGGTGCCAGATCAAGAATGAAGATTCTGGTGAGACCAAGCTGAGAGGTGTCAGAAAAGGAGGCCTTTATGTCGTTGACTGGCAAAGCGGGAAGACTGATACATGCTTTGTAGCCACCAGTTCCATGGAAACTAACTGGCTGTGGCACAAAAGGTTAAGTCATTTGAACTTCAAAACTATTATTTACCTAACCAAGCATGATCTTGTAGATGGTCTTCCCAAGGGTGGGTTCAAGAAGGAAGGAATTTGCAAGGCATGCCAGCAAGGCAAGCAAACCAAGAAGTCCTTCAAGAGCCAGTCACCTGTTTGCCCCAGTACCAGTCAGGTACTTGAGCTGTTACATATGGACCTGTTTGGACCAGTAACGCCGCAAACCATTGGAGGAAGACGATATTCGCTGGTAGTAGTTGATGACTACTCGCGCTATACCTGGGTAAAGCTTCTCAGAACAAAGGATGAGGTGAAGGTGATTCTTCCTGAGTTGATCATCCAAGCTCAGAAACAGAGAGAAGCTGTGGTAAAGCGAATTCGTTCGGACAATAGGACTGAATTCTGCAACGGTCCGCTGATGGATTTTTGCGCGGAGGCCGGGATCAAGCATGAGAGATCTACACCAAGGCAACCGTAGCAAAATGGACTGGCAGAACGTAGGAACAGGACGCTGAAAGAAGCAGTCCGGTCCATGCTGGCTGAGTCCGGCTTGGGACAGAGTTTCTGGGGAGAAGCGTTGGTGACTGCCTGCTACACTCAGAATAGAAGCGGGATCAACGACAGACTCCAGAAAACTCCCTACGAAGTGTACTTTGGTCTTAAGCCTTCTATAGCTCATCTTCGTGCATTCGGTTCACCATGTTATATCCATAATAATGGGAAGTCGAAGTTAAATGCTTTCTCGCCTAAGGCTGATGAGGGTGTGTTTGTCGGATATGGACATCCCTCTCACAAGGGCTATAGAGTATTTAACAAGACTACCCAGCTTGTGGAAATAACATGCAATGTTGTTTTTGATGAAGCTACTTTAGTGCGCAGGACCTTACGCCAACTGGCTGAAGATGTTCCTGAGGTCGAGGATGTCAGCGACCAGTTGGGCAGGAATTCTTCCGATGCTCAACCAACTGGTTCGACTAGACCTATGAATGGATCATCTTCACAACCAGTTCCCTCAGGTGCCCATCAGCAACCTGAGAGGGTCGGTGATGCAAGTGACCTTGCTGAGACCTTTCACTCAATCTCTCTGAGTAATCCATGCAACAATCTAGGGGGAATCCCTACTGGCCTTTTTGAAGAAGAAGGCAATGATGGACCAGCTGGGATGGATGTTCCAGCTGATGCTGACAACGTTGGTGAAGGTTCAGACAACCAGTCAGAAGGTGATGCTGATGAAGTTGTTCCAACTGGTGAAGGTCCAGCACCAGCTGATGTTGCAGCCCCGACTGGTGGAAATGTGGAAGCACCAGTCGTCAGGACAGATGAACCTGTTTCACAGCCGACACCAGCAGTCGCTGGTCCTCCCAAATGGCTGAGGGATCACCCAACTGATGCTATTCTCGGTGATCCGGAAGGTTCTATCAAGACTCGACACGGCAGTGCGCTCCTGAGTTGCTTTATTTCTCAAATGGAACCTACTTCCATAGGAGTGGCGCTCGAATCTGCCGATTGGATCAATGCCATGCAAGAGGAGCTTGCAGAATTCACTCGCAATAACGTTTGGGACTTGGTGGAGAGACCATCACATCAGTCAGTGATTGGCACCAAGTGGGTTTTCAAGAACAAGCGAGATGAGAATGGCACCGTGGTCAGAAATAAAGCTCGACTAGTCGCCAAAGGTTACAGGCAGTGTGAAGGGATCGATTTCGATGAGACCTTCGCACCAGTTGCCAGAATGGAGGCGATACGGCTGTTCCTTGCTTATGCAGCGTATCACGGCTTCACAGTGTTCCAGATGGATGTGAAGAGCGCCTTCTTGAATGGCGAGCTAAAAGAGGAGGTATATGTCGAGCAACCTCCAGGCTTTGAAGTTGGCACCAAGGTGTACAAGCTGAGAAAGGCCCTGTATGGATTGAAACAGGCGCCCAGGGCTTGGTACGAAACGCTGTCACAATTCCTTACCAGCAATGGATTTCGGAAAGGGAAGATTGATAGAACTCTCTTTCTTCTCAAGGATGGAGGTGACATGCTGATGGTCCAGATTTATGTAGATGACATCATATTCGGATCAAGGAATATAACTCTCTGTGAGAAGTTTTCTCAACTGATGCAGACATCATTTCAGATGAGTATGATGGGCAAGTTAACATACTTTCTCGGACTCCAGGTCCAGCAGTCAGCTGATGGAATTTTTATCAGCCAGCGGAAGTATACGAAGGACTTAATCCAGAAATATTGCCCAGAGAAAACTAAGTCCCTCAGAATACCTATGAGCACCAGTTGTCAAATATTCCTTGATGAGCAAGGTGAATCAGTTGATCCTACCATTTACCGAGGAATCATTGGATCACTTCTCTATCTCACAGCCAGCAGACCCGACATTTCTTATTCAGTCGGAGTGTGTGCCAGATTTCAAGCAAATCCGAAGAAGTCACACATGGAAGCTGCCAAGAGGATAGTGAAATATCTGAAGGGGACTGAATCTCTCGGAATATGGTATCCCAGGAATGATGAGCTTACACTCATTGGATATTCAGATTCAGACTTCGCTGGATGCCGTATTGACCGGAAGAGTACCAGTGGTACGTGTCAGTTTCTAGGACACAAGCTAATCAGTTGGTTTAGCAAGAAGCAGCACTCAGTTGCTACATCTACCACTGAGGCTGAATATGTTGCCGCTGCCAGTTGCTGTGCTCAAATTATTTGGATCAAGCAACAACTGGAGGATTATGAAGTGGACACTGGCTGTGTTCCAATCTATTGCGACAACAACAGTGCTATGTGCATCACGAAGAATCCGGTTCATCACTCCAGAACCAAGCACATAGACATTCGACATCACTTCATTCGTGATCATGTCGAGAAGAAGGATGTCAGCGTGGACTATATCAGAACTGAAGATCAACTGGCTGACATCTTCACCAAGCCACTGCCAGAAGCAAGATTTAAGGAGTTGTGCATCAAACTCGGTCTTATGGAGATTGATGTGAGCCCCAATGATGAGGAAGAATGAGTCCCAGCTCTCATTCTGTTCTTGATCTTCTGGAGGACGCTGATTACGACTAAGTCCAAGCTCTTAGTTGTTTTTTACTTAAGTGGTATCTCTTTCTAACTAGTGGTGTCTACTGGCGGAATCTTGCCAGCATAGGCCATCAGTTGAAGCGAAATTGGGTCCCAGCTCCCAATTTCTAAGAGAAGAGAAGATTATGCGGAATAAAATTGAGTCCAAGCGCTCAATTTTCCATCTTTCCAGTTGCCAGCTGATAACTGATGGAAGTTTGCCAGCAGCCAGTACTATCAGCAAGTGGTATCAGTTGCTAACTGATGAAGAGGCCAACCAGTTAGGGGGAAGTATGCAACTGGTATATGCAACTGATGACCAGTCTTACCAGCTGTCTCAGAAAAGGCGGATTGTTCAAATCCAAGTAGCGTGTACAGCCCTCAGAATTTAATGCGGCATTTAATGCCACATTTAATGCGCACAGCGTCTGCGCAGTCCGACGCTTGGTTGCCACCAATCGCTGAGCGCCACGTCAGCTACACGACGTAGCCCACGTCAGCACGTCCGCGCACGTCGCACAGGAAACCGGGCCTGCTGATGACCGTCGATCCCCGCTTGCTGAGCGTCAATCTTGATCGTCTGATCCTGCATGGACTTGGGTATAAATACCCGATGCCTTTCGACGGAAAAACCTTTTACGATCATTCGATTTCAGAAGCCCTACTCTCTCAAGCTTTCCTTAAGATTTCTTCTGAAATTATGGCTTCATCTTCCCGACAACCAGATGACAACTCACCATCTACATCTTCTTCGTCTGGTTCACCAGACTTACCAGTCGCAGAAGCCCACATGCCGACTTACACTGGCATCACGCAGATGGACGATGTAGACTACACTCTTCCATTCGCCCGCCTGGCTCAGTTGAACAAACCAGCGACCAGGGCTCAACTTTCGAACGCGCAAATCAGGGCGGCGCAAGTTCAGAAAGAAAAAATTCTGAACGAGAAGCTGGCGCGCAAGAACTTTGGACCAGAGTTGATCGAGATGATCGACCGGGAAGGCCTTCGACAATATCTGACGGCAAGACCCGAGACCTTCCATCCGCATATGGTGGCGGAGTTCTATGCACGGGCCGTGATTGCTGACGGGAGGAAGTCTTTCACCACTTCCGTCTTCGGCCACATAATCACTGTCAGCGCCGAATACCTTGCCGACTTGTTCGGATTGAGGAACGAGGGCATGGAGATAGCCACCTACTTCCACAACGATGTAGAGGAGTTCAGGAGGCGGTGGACTCAGTGGAAGAGGGAGGGGGTGACGAGTTTTCGCACTGGAATGCGGAAGTCGGAGATGGACGACTGGTGGCAGATGGTGTGCGACATCGTCGTCAGGATGCTGCAATGCGAAGTTGGCTCATATGCTGAGTTGAGCCTGCGCAAATTCTCCGTGATGTGCGCGCTGGTGGATGGAGTGGAAGGGAACTGGGCCGAGTTCTTTTTCGGCAGACTGCTGGAGAATGTTGATCGCAACATCAACATTCCAATTGATGGGACGTTCACTCACTCCGTATCCTTTGGGCTGCGGATCAGCCATATTTTGGAGATGGAGATTGGAGATGGAGTGGACCAGGGGGAGCAACTGGTGAGTTCGGATTTCATTCCGCCCACCAAGGAGCAGGCAAAGCTGCCCCGCCCTGACTACCATAAGCCGCGGAGGCTGAGGGGAAAGACAGCAGTCGACCCAGCCACGGTCGTTTCGGAGGAAGAAGAGGAGGATGAGGGGGAACAGGTGCCAGTCATGGCACAGCCGCTGACGGAGGAGGCAAGGGCAGAGTTGAAAAGGAAGATGGAGACCGAGTCTCTCTTTACCCAACTGGAGGAGGCAGAAGTGGAGGCTTCTGGCAGTCGCCCACAACCAGTTATGAAGGCGCCAGTCACCAAGAAGCCCTCCCGCAAGAAGCCTAAGACTTCCCAGCACCAGCAGCCACCATCAGCTGTGGCTTACAATCCAGAATCTGGGAAGATCTCCATCCCAGTCAAGAAGTCCGTTCTGGGGCTGACTGAGGAGGAGACGCTGGAGAAGATGACTCGCAAGCGCAAGCGAGTCATGACCAAGGCGCAGAAGGCTGAGAAGCACGCCAAGAAGGCAAGGAGTGCTTCCTTGGTGAGGAAGAAGCAGGCCAAGTCAAGGCTCCGGGCTCTGCTGGCGAAGCAGAAGAGAGAGGCGGAGCTGGCGGCCAGGGATGAGCGCTTTGCTCAGATCAAGGCTGAGACTGAGGCCAGGCGCCAGGAGGAAATACAGGAGCAACTGAGGCTGGCGACCAGGGGCAAAGGACAGGCGTTCGAATCCACAAGTACAAGGCCACCAGCACCAGCACCAGGCGAAATCTTATCTGAAGAAACTTTTGAACGCCTGCTGGTGATGGGCGCTGACAAGGATGTACTTTCCCTTGTGGATGAGTACCAGCCTGAGGAGGAAACCGCTGATGTCCCTCCACCCGTGCAAGGGGGTGGTGGAGGTGACGACGTCCCACTGGCCGCGCAAGGGGGTGCCAGTGGAGGAGAAGAAGAGCGGGCGACCACCCCGGTACAACTGGCGAGCTCCTCGGATGCCAGTTCTGAATCCGAGGATGAAGAGGAACCAAGGGCTGAGAAGCCAGAGAAGGAGCCAGCTACGGAGGTGGTGCATCACTCAATGGTGCAGAGGATGGAGCCCAGGGATCTGTTCCCAGACTTTGACGCTAAGGCTCAAGTTTCTGCCAGTCGCCCCCGATCCACAGATGCCTCGACATCAACTTCTGGGCGACCAGCAGCATCCTCAACATCACCAGTTAGGCGTGCACGATCTGAAAGGCGTCCTTATATGCTCTGCATCCAAGAGCATCAACTGGTTGATGAGGATACTTTCCAGGCACGAGTGACAGGAGTGCACCGGTGGGAGCAGCGCGGGGAGATGGCATTTCATAATTCAAGAGTGCCAGAGCCATCTGCATTCAACATCATACCTCTCAGCGGACTCCCCCACCAGTCGGTATATGCCTCCAGAATCACTGCCTGGTGCCTGCCTCTGCAGCCAGTGGAATATTACAACTTCACTCTCTATGAGTATGCTGAGAACATCGCGGTGGAGGTGGAAAATGCCGTCAATGACGAGATAATATCCAGCTACCGAAGGCTCTGGAGGGTGGATCCGGAACTATGTCTGGAGTTCCGGAGATGGCGAATTTTTGACAGATGCCAGCGCCTGCTGACTGTGGAGAAACGGGCAGTTCTCTATGCCAGGCTGGGTCTTGGCTACTGGAGAGCGGAGGAGGAGTGGGCCAATGCTTTCATGGGCACCGATCCTGAATGCCACCAGCAGCTGTCTACAAGGAGGATCCAGCGGCGCTTGCTGAAGATTGCAGAGTATAGGCGGCTGACTGGAAGCTCCGGCCTCCCGCCACGGCAAAAGGTCAAGTTACCTTTCCTCCAGTTCCGAGTCAGCAGTCGGGGGTACCAGCTGACGTACGCGCTCCGACGCCTCAGAGTGCTGGTTACCCTCCCAAGGATCCCTCCCTATCATGCTATTCTGTTCGATATGGCTGCCTGCGCCTTGCTGGTAGACCACATTGTGGAGGAGGATCCTTCTAGTGGCTTGTGGCTGACCCTTGCCGTCCCTCCTGTTCCTATTGTCTCGGGCGATCTCGTCCCTGATTCTATGGACTGGCAAGTGGTGGAATTCACAGCCCCCCTCGTTTTTGAAGAAGTCCAGCCAGCTCCAGCAGCAGTGCCAGTGGTGGCTGAATCAGCTGAAGTGCCGGCTGAGGAAGTACAAGTAGAGGCATCAGCAGCTGCTGCAGTGCCAGCGGAGAAGCCAGCCCCGATGGAGATATCAGCTGCATCTGAACCAGCAGCGGCTCCTTCCGCAACTGATGTGCCTTCCTCTTCCCTTGCAGTTTCAGCACAGCCTATCTCCGAGGTCCATCCGCCTGCGCAACTGCTTGATCTCATTGATGCCAGGATGGACCAGCGCTTTTCCTCCTACCGAGCAGAGATGGCGCAACAAATAGAGACCTTCACCTCTGGGGTGAACTCCTTTTTGGTGCGGATCCAAGAGGGGGAAGATGCGCGAGCACGTGCCGAGGCTGAGAGGTTCCGTCTTGCTGAAGAGGAGAGGAGGATAGCTGCTGAGGAAAGGGAGAAGAGCAGACAAGACATGGCGGCTCTTACTGAGATTTTGAGGAACCTAGCTAATCGAAATCAATCTCCTGGATCTTCTTCTCAGCCATAGGTCCTGTGCTCTTCATTTTTTTTTGTGTAAGTAATTTTGTACCAGTCTAGACTAGTCAGTTGTCCTTCATGTACTTGTAATTTCACATCATTAATGGATTGATTACTGACGGGTTGACGACAATTTCTCATTGTCCAACTAATGTCTACTGACTTTTACTTACCAGCTGAACTTACACATTTTGTGTAATCAGCACCAGCACTCCTTTTGACACATTTTTTAATTCTAACCTGGCTCAGACTCTTACTTCATAATTTAATCGAGCAATATCTCTCCCAGTTTGAGGGGGAAGATCCTTAGGTTAGAGCTGATGTGAGGAAGTATTTTCATGGGTTTAGATCTGATAGGTTTTTTTTTTTTGTAAAAACCCTGAAATAGTCTGTAACTTTCCTCATCAGCTGAGTGCTCGCTGGTTAGGCTTTGATCGCACCAAAAAGGGGGAAATTGTTGGGAGAATTATCTAAGTTTCCCTTCCCCAGTTGATAGCTTAGATCCTTGATTTGGTGTTTAAGTGTTTTGGTGGATCAAACCCTAAGTCCAACCAGCGTCAGTTTGTCTCTAGAATAGCTCTAGTCTCAAATGTAAAGTCCTGTTTAGGTCTTTTGAGTTGTAAGTCGTAGCTGATCAAGACTCATGCTGGCTACTGTTCACCAGCATGAGATGTGCTTACCAGTTGAGAGAAGTCTCACCAGCAAGCGGCTGACAAAGACCCATGCTGACACTGTTCATCAGCATGGAGTAGAGCTATTGACTGGTTACTATTCACCAGTTGGGAAGATTTCACCAGCAGGAGGCTGACTAATCCTACCAGCAGAATACGTGTTCTGGCTGACACTATTCACCAGCGGTGAAGCCACCAGTCATGGGAGATTCCAAGGGTTAACATCAGACAAATTGGTAGACTAAGATTGTGCCAGCGTAAGTCACCAGCAGAGACTGCCAGCACAAGATCACCAGAATGTTCTACCAGTCGGATGTTACCAGCAGAATTCAAGATTCGCTCTCCCAGAGTCTTAGAGACAAAAAGAAGATTCGTCTGAGGAATATACTGACAAAGTAAGACTTTAAGGAAGGATATCCTTAAAGTCTATCAGTTCAAGACACCAGTTGCGATTCCTCGTACTGACGAAATAATGCCGTTCTGACACAAAGAGGTCTGTGTCAGAAAAAGCAGACACAGGTATGGCGTTTTCCTGAAATTCCTACCTGCCGCCGTCTGAAGTACATCCGAGGACAGAGACCCATTCCGGATGTGTCCAAACGGCTAGAAATTTGAATGGGATCCTGCGTCTATAAATAGGTCGGAGCTACCAACATTTAAGAGGCTTCCCAACTTACTGGCTTCGACGCTTACACGCTGGCATCCTGAACATTCAATACTCTCCAACTACCGAAAGAACGAACATTCATTGCTAGCAAGCAAGCATCTTTCGAGGCTTTCTTTAAAGCTTTTCCGTGTGTTGATATCTTTCAAACACGAGACTTCAAGCTTCCTGCTTGTAAGTTCAGACCTCGCTTGGTGTTCTTTCTCTTTCTGAGGAAGAACATAGCAGCTCTAGAGCCAGCCAGCTCTTGAGTTATTACGGGCAGTTTGCCGTAGAGGATTTACGTTCTTGGGAGAACTCAACACCCAACCAGTCAGCTGTGGAGGTTGAAGTGACGTGCTCGCACTCCACCAGCTGAGAGAGTTGAAGAAGGACAAGGACCGGGAGCGGTTGATCCAGTGGACTGGTAGACGGGGCATTTACCAGCTGGAGATAGATCGTAGGACACTTTGTACCGGATTACTCTTATAGTGAATTTCCAGTGAGTCGACTGGAGAGTGGATGTAGATCAGTTGATCGAACCACTATAAAATCCTTTGCCTTTATCTGCTTTCAGTATTTAAATTGTGTATTTGAAACCCAGCACTCAAGTGCTGGTGTATATCTGAAAACTGATAACTGTGCAAACTAGGCTTAAAATATTCTAAGTGTTGAGCTATCAGCTGACCAGCCAGTCAGCCAGCCAGCTGAAACAACCAGCAGGACAGAGTGCAAGTTAGACTTACCGGGACCAACAATGACCGATCTGTGTCTCGCCCCAAAGGTATATTAGAGGATGTTCTTGTTCGTGTGGGTTATCTATTTTTCCTACATATTTTGTAGTTTTGGACATGAAAGAAGACACCAACATGCCTCTCATCATGGGAAGAGAATTCTGGGATACAAGTGAAGCTGTAATCAACTGTAGGACTGGCAGAATAAGTTTGAATGCAAATGATGAGAAGATCACCTTTGTGATCGATAAAAGCCGACAGTAGTCTTCACTTCCCTTGAAGATTCTGAAGATGAGGTAGAGGAAATTGAAAAAGAAAGAGAAGACCGAGCTGCCATTGAATGGGAACGAGGGAATGAGATGGAAAAATTGCCAACTACACCCTGCCATCCCGAGCTCATTGCTTTTATTCAAGACAAGATGATCTACATGATCGATTCAAGGGGATGGCGAGTCTGGACCCGACCTCCTTAGACTTGAGAATTGAGGTATCATCAAGCTACGACGTTAACCAGACACTTGTTGGAAGGTAACCCAACCTTTATTTGCTTTATTCTCAATTTTTACTTTGAATTTTTGCTGTTTTGACTTATTTTGAAAAAAATGATTAAAAAAAATTCTAGGGAGGCCTTTGTATCGATCGACACAAAGGGTCGACAGAGGCCATACTTCGACCAAAGAGAGAGGTCAACAAAAGGCTCTATGTCGATTGACACACCGCACATCGATCGACACAGAGTGCTAGTTGATGAAAGAGTCAACAAAGCGAGTTCTAAACACTTCGAAGGATAAAAAGTTGATGTCTGAGATCAACTGCCAGGTACAGTTCCTATTCTTGTCTGATTCTCAAACTTTTTCTACTCTCTGAGTTTGAAATAAGTTTGGGGAGATGTGGACAAGAATTGAAACTTTCTATCCTTTTATTTATTATGCTTTCAGTTATTTGAGCAATTGGAGGAAATAATTGTATTGTTTTGTCATAAGGTCACAATACTTGATTTTTTCAATAGTTTGCGATTATGTTCTTATTTTAATTTATTTATTATTTTCCGACATGTCTATATCCAACTTTATCAATATCTTGGCACAAAGCCCATTAACTGGTCCTAATTTCCTAGAATGGAAATGCAACTTGGATTATATCCTTGTTGCGGGGAACACAATTTTGTCCTTTCTGAGCTGCGTTCGGAGATTCCTAATGATGATTCGACAAATGAGGAGCCAAACTACTATAATAAGTGGATCAAGTAAAAAAATATAGTTAAATGCTATATGATGACTACTATGTCCAGAGCGCTTCAACAACAACATCATTCTCATGATAGTGCTATTGACATTATGGACAACCTTACAACGACTTATGGGGAATTAGATCGAGCTATCCTATTCAATATCATGAGGGAAATCATGAGTAAGAAAATGATTGATGATAGCTCGGTGAGAGAACACATGGTCAACATGACTTATCTCATGGATGAGCTTATGTTGCACAGTGGTGGTATCAATGGGGAAACCCAGGTTGACATCATACTGAACCCTCTTCTTAAATCCTTTGAGAACATTAGGCTGAATACTATCATGAACAAGAAAGAGTATACTCTTAACGAGTTGCTCAATGACATGATAGCAACATAATCAATCATACTCCCAGAAAATGTTTTTTAGCTACTTCTGAAAGTCATCCTATTGCGCAAAAGGGAAGAAGCGCAAGAGAGTGTTTAAGAAGAAAGCTAAGGGAACAACTACCGAGACGAAGTCTAAAAGGATACTAAGCATAGCTACAAAGAAGGATAAATATTTCCGATGTGGAAAGACTGGTCACTAGAAGAAGGATTGTTGAGTTAAGAAGACTGGACACAGTATGTATGTGCACGTGTAACGATAATATTTTAGCATCGATTTCTACTCATTCGTGGGTAGTGGATCATGGAGCCATTGATTATGTTTGTTATACTTGACAGGGTTCATGCCGACTAGGCAGCTGAATCACGACGAGATAACCATCTCCATGGACAGCGGAGAGCAAGTCTCAATAGTAGTCATTAGAGATTTTACTTTATGCTTTAATGATAATGTTTTGATTTTGAGACACATTATTTGTGCCGGTATTTTGGCGAAACTTAATTTTAGTTTTGAAATTATTTGATGATGAATATTCAATTATTTTTGATAGTGCAGTTTCTATCATTGGTAATTACAATATTATTTGTCGTGGAATGTGCAAGGGATATATACTTGTAAACTGAATTGCATAATCCGTTTTGCCAAGGCACCGATTATTGAATATTTGAAATAAATTGCTATTCCTATGAAATAATCCTAGCATGCTACTATTTAAGTTGAATATAAAAGGATGGTTATGCAGAGATTAGGCCTTTGATTTTTTTTTTTGCACAATATGATTCAATTTTGAAATAATCAAAATTAAATCTTTGATTTTATTAAGGAATAAAATTGAGAATTAAAGAAGAAAGAAGAAAAGAAGATCCTTCATATCTAATCTTCTGATGTGTAGTCCTCGCTCGTATCTGGAAATCTGGTGAATATTCCATCTAGAGATTGCACCCATCGAGAATCATAATTTCTTTCCTTTCCTCAGATTGTGTCGCTACTATCACCTCCCAGAACTATCTGCTGATCAACAACTTATAAACATGTAATTATAGAAAAAATCTGATCCTTAATGGGCTTGAGCTTTTCATTGGCCAGACCAGGGACTAGTATGCAAATAATAAAGTGGGCTTCTTAATTAATTACTTCTCATATTCAACCCAAAAGATGATGCTTTAAAGGAAACCAGAGCTAGTGATCCCTTACCCATGAGATCCTCCACTGTAATGAAGCAGTAAGAAACTCAACAACAGAGTACTATTTCTTACCCATGATTACTTTCAAGCAGAAGTGAAGTAAAGGTTCAAGAGACCTCGAGGAGGTGTGTTGTGTACAAATATGCACTCTTTAGCAAGTATTACTATATCCAGATTTATTTCCAGTCCAAACAATTTAGACCAATAAGTTTGTTATGATAGAGAACAGTCATAAGCAGATTAAATGAGATGATCACTGAAATAAATTAAATGCTAACACGTAAGCATTTAAATCACATTAGTTGAAGCATAAAACATGGAAACCTTCAAAACTAATGTTTATGCTACCTTCAACAACCCAACAAATATATATGCAAGCCACGGTGGGTGGACGTTTACACACATATCCATTGACCCGACAGATTATATTTAATTCCAATATCACGTCAACCTTCACTTTATGACGAATGAAATTAATAGTCGGACCATATAAATAGGCCATGTGATTTAAAACAAGGATTCCGTTGGGGAGTTATATAGAAATTCACATATAAGTGATGACCACAATTTAACCAAAAAGAAAATCATTTACAATTGATGATCTTACCATTAGGACTTGTTAGGTGGTGATGTAGAAGTCCCTCCTTTAATTTGATGTTTTGATGTGTCAAAACTGCATACCGAGGTTTTGTCTTTAGAGTTATTACTTTGTGTAATCCTTGTATAGGATAATCTAGTTGTAATAGTTTGGGAGAAGCAAATCGCCAAAAACTGTGGAACAATTTTTGAAGATGAAACTGTCGGAAGAGAAGGACTGGAGAAAACTGTGAAGACAATTCAAAAAGCAATATGTGAGAAAATTGTGAAGACATTCCAAGAAGTAAGATGTGAGAAAAACTGTCAAGGATGAAATAGTGATGAAAACTGTGGACACAATTTTTATCGATGAAAGAAACTGTCGAGAGCCGCTCACAGTTTCAGACAAGCACAGCTCTACGTCAAAGAAAATACGTGAAAATCAAGGAGCCGAGCAGTCATAAAGAGCATTGAAGACTCAATGATAAGGAACAAAGATACACAAAGTTATGACTGCAGTATAACATGGTCCGAGTCTGACACAACAAGACAAAACTGCTTCTGCAAAAAGCATGACAGTGTTCAGAAAAGGCAGAGGAGCAGGTCTGCACTAAGACAAAAGAATGGCCATTGATTAGACAACATTCAAATTGTCTCTACCGGCTACTTTCAGAGATCCAACTATAAATACTGGGAAGACCGAAGAGATACTTTACAAAAAACAAATTAAACAAAACCTAACCGATACTCTGCCGGATTTAAAGCTCATTGCATTCAAAGCTCTCAAGCAAACACATTAACTTCGTGTGTCATTAATTGAACACGAGGCTATATCTTGCTTACTGAATCATCTGTGATTCACCGTGTGACCTTGAGCATACGAGGATTAATTCTATTCGACTTAGTCTTTCTTATTGGTGTTCTTACTTTTCAAGTAAGAACATAACAGCCTGGTTCTCTGTCGAGGAACAGGTTCTTACGGGCGACTGCCAACTTTCGAGTGTTTTGGGAAGAACAAAACCATCCATCCACCGAAGAAGGAGAAGGGAGGTTTGTCCTCAATCCATTTCCGATGACTGCCAGTTCTGAGAACACTTTGAGATGCCTACCTGGCTTTGAGGAACTGAAGAAGGAGTGAAGATCATCTACCTGGGCGAGTGATCCAGTTTAATGCGAACGGTGGTTTTTGTGGTGATTGGCTATAGATCATGAGGAGTGTATACTTCATTACTTAGTGAATTACCGGATTAATTTCCGAAGAGTGGACGTAGGACTTAAGGATCCGAACCACTATAATATCCTGTCTCATTTACAGTTTTCGTTATTTTCTTATTACACAGTTTTCAACTGTGTTTTGAAACCTTCAACACTTCTCTAAGTGTTGAAGTGTATATCTGAAAACTGACCAAGTAAACTCTCGGCTAACACAATTTTTATAAATCCTAAACTGGGAAACTGATCCCCCAGTTTTAGAGTGCAACTACTTGCAAAATTTTTGCTGCACAATTATTCAATCTCTGATCGGGGGCCAACAAGACTTTACATCGCTTGCAAAAAATCACTTAAGGTTATCTTGAAAAATCTTTACCAATGAACCGTGAATGACACATCCTCTAGGGGGAGACTCCCAAGGGTCCCGCGAGTGCCACACACTTCATTTAAAGATAAATTCATTTTTATTTAAAGTCTTATCCAGTGAACCAGTGAATGTTGAATCCTCTAGGGGGAGACTCCGAGGGTCCGGCGAACAATACCCATAATCACTTATAAGATCAATTGTGGAGATCAAAATAAATAAATTAAAATTTATTTTAACTCACTTAGTCATTTTAAGTTGAAGGCTTTTGACAACATGCAATAAAGAATTAAATAAAATCTAGCATGCTCCTAACATGTAAAATATATAATATGCTTAGAAAGTAAACACACATTATGCAAGAACATATAAAATGTCCTCGTGACCCCAAGATATATACATGCATATCTACCTATTCTATTTCATGAATATTGATGTAGATGTGAGTTATCGCCAAATCAATACTATGTGGCACTCAACAATGGAGTTTGCGAGAGAGGACAAAAATTTTCTAACAGAAGTAAATTGTGGGGTATATTTCCCAAAAAAAGATTGGAATTGATTGATGAATTTCAAAATGTTCAACAATAAAAATAATTTCAAAGCTCGATTCAAGAGTAAGTGAGTAAAAAATTGAACAACATATTTCTCGACCCGGTTTCATCATACTCATTAGTTGTATTTGATGGAGAGGGCAAGAATGCAAATTGAAAGGCGGGCGGTCATGTGAGTGTTGGACCACACGAGCGGTCAAACCTTGGAGAGTTGTGATTGCGACTACTCTCAGACACTTGAACACACGCACCAATTCCCAAACTGCTCAATGCGATGCTATTTCAGCTTATGCAAATGTCTCTTATGAAATTTTACTTTCTCGCAGTAGCGGTGACACAGAAAACATAACATGGGCAGACAGATTCAGTAGAATTTATTACATTTCACATTAATGATAACGATGTGTTGAATTCCAACACATTCGCCAACTCTCATTTACGTTTTAGATCATTATTTTTATTATTCTTAATATTATTATTGTTTTAAAATTGGATGTATAATTTAAATAAGGAATATTATTTTTTATTTTCAAATTCATGATTAATTAATCATGAGTATAGGCAAAACGCTTTAATCATTCCGAGGTAGGAGACAATTATTATTTGTTCTTGTTCTTAGGGTTTTCGAAGAGTTTAATAATTTATGCTACGAAGGCTTAATTTGGTTTTAAGATTTATTCGAACCTTATCCTTCATCATTCATGCAAAGTCCTGTGACCATTTTGCAAACCCTTATGAGATTTTTTTTAAAATTGAAGTATGGCCACGATTATGTATTATCCCAAGGATGCAAAAGGCTCTTGTTACAAATAGTGAAATCATAGTTCCCTGCAAATTCTCCATAATAAATGTTGTAACTAGATTTTAAGATTGAAAGAGTACTTGATGGAAACTTA